>CM040244.1:88081002-88481002 GCA_022545495.1 Chrysanthemum lavandulifolium
TTCCTTGTACGTACAACTTATTTTCAAGCTTGTTTTCAAGGTTTTAGATTAGAAAAATCATTCAAAGTTTTGATTCCTTAGCTTGAATTCTTGCTTAAGCATTTTAACATTTTCTTGAAGTTCTTGTTTTTGCTTAGCGGTTTAGAAAGCTTTTCTTGTAAGGAGTTTAACTCTTGTTTTAATACTTCTTCTCTAAACCTACTTTTTCTAATAGTTATGCGCATTTGGTCATCCATTTCTGCTCACGGGTGGTCAACTCAAATTTTGCACGTTGTTCATAAATAGCAACACGTTCTTTATAGGCATTCGATTCGAGATGACAGAATCATCGAGGCGCGTGCGGTGTATTCATCAAAACATAGTCATCATTGTTGCATAAGATACATCACTTGGTACAATCTCACTTTCACTTTGTTTCACATATTGATCATATGGGACAACATTGATATTACCCATATTTTCAATATCGACTCAATAATTACGATTGATTGTACCGTTATGTATCTTTTGCTCATCAACTTCATCGTATAATTTTAATACCTCGAAATGATTTTGTCTTTGGATGGACCAGCTTGTGGTGATGAAGAGACTTTAGGAGAGACCATTGGAGAAATGCTAGCCATGAAAATGGTTTGTGCGATGGGTTCTTCATCAACATCAGTCGTATGCATCACAATCGGCTACTTGAAAGGCATTCGATGATTATGGCCTATCTCTGAATTGGTTGCTCATCCACATCGCATCATATGTCTTAGCATTTCCCTCGACCAAGAACAACAACTCCTCTTCATCCAAAGCTGCACCATTATCACGAGCTTGCACAAGCAACATCTTATCCACAAGTACTCGGCATTACGAGGCGTTTTGGCGATGTCGGTTCCTTGCAATGTGTCCTCACCTCCACAATTGTAACATTTGATTGGCTTTGCTTGACCACGGTTTCCATTCCTTCCCTATTCGATTTGCGGCATAACCTCTACCGACTCCACCTCTTGCTTGTTCGTCTTGTCTTTCTTGAGCCATTTGCACCATAACCTTCCATCTCGGCGGTGGCTTGATTGTGTGGATTGGATGCGGTTACGAGATTGTTGTTGGTGTGTGGAGAGAGTTCATGTTTTGACTAATCGGAGAGCGATTGATTAATGAAGTTTCCACGTGTGCATCGGCATCGACTTGTTTGAACATAGGATCGGGAATGAGTTTGTGATTACCATTACCCATGGGTATGACTTGTGAGGCTTTGGTTGTGATTCGATGTTTGAGTAGAAGGCGGTTGAATCATTTGATGAGCTTGTCTCTCCTGGTTGGTTTTGAGCGATTAAGAATCCTTTTTCAAACATAGCATGTCTCTCATTACGAAGGAGGAAGGCATAGAGTTGCTCATAGTTTGTATTCTTCAATCCTTTGGTTAGCTTCTGAGGTGACAAACTTGTGCCATTCGGGATTCATGTTGTTCACAAACTTTGAGTTCAATTTGAATGTTTGGCATAGTCATTCGATGTTCCTCATATCATTAACAAGCTTGTGGAATCTCACATAGTACTCATAGACACTCTCATCGGTTTCATCTTGAAGTGTTCAAATTCATCATAGAGTTGTGATTCTCTGTCTTCCATAGTTAATTGAACACGAGAGAAGCATCTTGACATTATCCCCTTGCCTTGGCCGGTGTTGTGATTGATCGACTTGTAGATATCTTTTGGAAGACCTTGAAGTACGATGTTAGAAGCCACGATATCGACATCGAATCTCTTTTCTCCTTATCATCGAGCTCATCATATGTCTTTGGTGCATCAATTCCATAGATCATTGTTCCATCTTCAATTTGTATCAATTAAGTCTCTAGTAGTCTCAACCCGATCGGTCCTTCATCAATGGATTTGAGAATGTTGACTCCATTTTCCTTTCCAAGGCAAGTACAATCGATTCGTTGAGCCCAAGAGTCGTAGTCGATTACATCAAGCATGGGTGGGCAGTATCTGAACCATTGCTTGAACATCCTCGACAGCAGTGGAGATGATTGTAGGAGCGTTGGTAGACATGATGACGAGTTAAGCGGGATTTTATAACTCTATGATTAAAGCGGAAATAGATTCTTTCACGGGTTTTACTAAATCAAGAGAAAACCGTATTACAGACGAGTCGACCAAGTCGCTAAGAAAACTGAACCAAGTCGCTAAGCACCAAGTCGCTAGTAAAATTTTGTGACAAGTCGCTAAGCACCAAGTCGCTAAGTTGTCAAGTCGCTAAAGAACAACTCGCTAAGCACCAAATCGCTAGCAAAATTTTGTGACAAGTCGCTAAGCACCAAGTCGCTAAGTTGTCAAGTCGCTAAAGAGCAACTCGCTAAGCACCAACTCGCTAACACCAACTCGCTAACAAACTTAAGTACAAGTCGCTAACTTTCACCAAGTCGCTACCGTAGTGGAGACTCCACTAAGTGTCTTGTTTGTCGGCTTGTCTCAATAGACAAGTCGCTAGCTCAACTCGCTAAGGCCTTCAACTACAACTCGCTATCAAATTACAAAGCAAGTCGCTACCAAGAAAACTTGTCCGTGGCTTAAGTCGCTAGCAAGAAAAACACATAAACATCACTTTTCAATCCAAAAACAACCCAACCACGATGATTCAAGCTTAACAAATCAAAACCCAAGCACATACAATGATTCTAAACACAAAACTACACTCAAGTTTCAAACTTTAACACTAGAAATGATCCAAATGATGCAAAAACCACTAAACTTTTTCAAACTCTAAAACCACCTAAAAGTCACTAGAAATCCAAAGATATGTAAGAGATGATCAAACCATGGCTCTTGATACCATTTGTAACATATTGGATTTCACATACACATCAAACCAAACACAAAGTAGGCGTACAAAGAGTTCTAGAGAGAGAAAGTTAGAGGTTTAGGGAACTTTAGTGAGAGAAAGAAAAGTCTTATTATGAGCTCCAACTCTCTACCTTGGAAGGTAGAGAGTATTTATAGTCTTTACATAAATCGCCACCTATCGGGTGTGGATCGGGCATACGGTGGGTAAAGACCGTCCAGTCCTCCACGGTGTTACTTAAACTAAATACTACTTAACTTATAATAATCTCGACTACGAGCTTTCTAATGATTACATATACTTGAGGTGACCGACTCTTTAATAACTGGATTTACTAAATCCTAACATAGCAAATTGATGATGATGACTTGGAGGAGATGGACATAAAGTGGCAAATAGCTCTTCTTAGCATGAGGGCTAGGAAATTCTACAAGAAGGCGGCAAGCCAATTCACATCAATGGTAATGAAACTGCAGGGTTTGATAAAAAGAAAGTAGAGTGTTTCAACTGTCACAAGTTGGGGCATTTTGCTAGAGAATGCAAAAGACCAAGGAAGCAGGACAATAGGTCTACTTGGTACAAGCAAAAGAAAGAACCAATTGTGGAGGAACCAAAAGCAATCTTGGCAATTGATGGTGTGAGCTATGATTGGAGTTTCATGGTCGATGGACAAGAGGAACAACCTTGAGATGTCGCTTTTATTGCTGAGAACATGCTCTCATGGCCTTCTCTGACTCTGAGGTACAAAACTTTGAAAGTTGTTCTAAAACATGTAGGGCTTCTAGAGAATGTGAAAGGCTTAATGAAGAATATGACAACCAAAGAACATAGTTGTTTTCTGCTAATTATAATGTGTCAAACCTTAGAAGAGGCATATCTGTATTAGAAAAACAACTAGAGCATTATAGAGCAAATGAGACAAAATATAATGATGATATGGTTGTTCTTAGAAGAGAGTTAGATCATAAGATAGCAGTGAATGAGGCACTAAAAGAAGAGCTTGAAAGACTTAAAAAGATAAATGATGTGACATATTGGATTTCACAAACACATCAATACATGATCACAAGTAGGCGTATATGTTAGGTCACCATATTAGTAACAAAAGCATCAAATAGATGAAATAGAAAGAGAAGAGATCGGTTGAACAATAACAAACATACACTATGCGTATGATATGAAGAATGGTTATGCGTAGCAAAGTGAAAGAGAATGAATTGAACAACCAACCCTCAAGTGAGGGTATTACAAAGGTATTTATAGGAGAGGGAGCTAGGGCAACACTCCTAGTCCCTTCCTTTCCTTATTGGACTTGGGCCAAGGCTTATGGGCCTTCTACATAAGCCTTAGCTTAATAACTAACATAAAGGCCATATTAAGCTAACTATTACATATGAATCACTAACACTTGAAATATAGTTTAGGAGTGATTCCAACAATCTCCCCCTAAGTGATAGTGATGAATCAAAGAGTGATAAACATTGTAGGTGTTGATGTAATAGTAGCTTTGACATCTTCTGACATTCTTCTTTCTTGTGAGAAGGAGTGTCTTGATTCGAACAATCTCCCCAGTGTAGAGAAATTGTTTCCTTTGAAGAGTTCTGCTTTGACGTTATTTTTATCTTTGTTCTTTAGTTCTTTGTTCTTTGTGGTGAAAGTGATAGTATGTTGTTGTTGTCTGCATCAGGTCTGCTTCGTTGCTCCAGTGTCTCCACGTCTTTCTCCAACATGCTCACACGCTTTTAACGTTGGATTCTGATCGATGAAGTTCTCTTAGTCTTTGAACTTTGTAGATTCTTTGATTTGACGTAGAATCATTCGACTTTTGTGTTGCCTTTTAAGAGAACTTGCATTAGTGATGATGTTGGTATGAGCATGTGAAGAATCGCAAGATCGGTCCACTCGAGCTTCCATAAGAAGAAAACATACACACGGTTAGTAATAAGCGGATTCAGCACTTACCGTTTGAATTTCGAGGGTGTTAATGACATAGTGTGAAAACACATATATAATTCTCACAAAGGCCGTCTCGAACCGGAGTCCCACAAGTGAGATAACACGATGTATCAAGTACATCTGATTCGAGATGAGTCATTGAGGTACATCAAGCATCACCTCATGATTGTAGACCGTTTGTGACACACTAAGCGTAATCCACGGGAGTTACCGAAGTGACTGCTTTGTCGGTTGTTTGATGTTGACCACGACGGGAGTTTCCATTCAATCACCGAGGATCACAATTGTGAACCTCTCATAATGTTCTTGATGATTGCTAGAATCATGTAGGACTCGATAACGTACCAACGTTGTTCTTATTGTTGAGCGACAAGTGATGAAATGTCAAGTGTACCTATGAGATCTTTTGGCGAATCTCGTGGCTCTAGACTCAATAGTGCACTTTGGTTTTCTGAGCGGAGACTAGGAGAGGGTCTCCTTCTTCAATACCAACAATCTCTAAAGAAAGCCGATAGTTTACGTAGGGTTCCTGTGAGAATGAAACAAGCTTCCGTTGGGAGAAACTTGAGTGGCTAAGAAGGTTTAGTGCATGCGTCACTAGGTCCATGACGACTTTTATCTTCAATACCGGTGTCATCAAGTGACAACCGGTAGCATATGAATTGAACCCGTTATCATCCTAAGTTGAATAATCTGGAGGGCTATTTCTTTTTACCCTTTTCTTTGCTTTTCTTTTTAATTCTTCAACTCCTTCTTTCTCCGATTCTCATATTCTCCTTTTTATAATCATACCTAAGGACTTCTAAGTACTAACTATTTGTGATGTCCTTGGGTAGATCCCTCCAGCTCTGGCGGATCATAGGACGGTTATTCCTAACCTTAGTCACCTTATAACTCCATGACTAACCTATATTGCCATAAAACCATTTTCTTGAAAATCTCTCACAGTGGTTATGATTGAAAAACATTTTGTACCACTGTAAGAGTTTGATCATTTGCATAAATACTCCCCCTCCACACGTGCTTAAGTGTTAAGACAGAAATCTGCATGGTGAGAGAAGAGTGCGCACTTTTGAATTGATCGACTCAAGATAGACAATTCCCCGAGGGACACGGTTACGTTGCATAGTTAAAGAGTTACATTGTCAGTTTCTAGGTGACAACTAGCTCTAATAACTACCTTGAAGGTGTGGACAAACCTCGAAAGGTTTTCAAACCCGTCAAAGTTCATGTCTATCAAGAGCTTCTCGAATAGGTACAATTTACTTGGATAAGTCTTTGAAAGACAAATCTTTTCAATGTATGACTGTTCAGATCCCGTCAATTCATGGGTTAAGTCTTTTCACACGACGATTCAATAGCAAATCAACATATTTCTTATCACAATAATTTTCTCCCCCTCAAAAATGGCATATAAATGTTATTTTTGATAACGTTTTGATATTAAATATGACCATTTCGAGTTTTGTAGGAAGATTATCACGAAGAACAATTTTGTGAACAAAGTTTTTAGCAAATACTCCCCCTCAATAAGTAATACTAACTTTTGAGGTTTTGAAAACGTAAAGGGAAGTACTTGTTCTTTTGAGCAAAACTTTGAAAAATGAAAGTTTTGATAAGTTTTACTCAAAAGTAAGAAGCTTTCGCTCCTTTTATAGGATTGTGGCACTGAAGTGTACCACAGGGTCCTTTCATTACAAGAACGGGTTGTACACTGTTATGTGTGCACAAGCCATGGTAAGATAATCAAACAAACAAAATCACAATCAAGAGAGTACCCAATGATTACAGACGATTAACTACTTTCTGAGGACGTTGGAAAGTCAGAATCGGAAAGTTTGGTCATCCTCCCACATAGCTCTCCAACCGTTGCATCTGATCCCGATGAATCAAACATTCATCAATCCTAGTGATAAATCAACAAACATCCTTGCGATCCTTTGAATTCCATCTCTTCGTCTGAATTATACCCAAATCAATGTCCTTCAATCGATATGCCAATCCATCTCGAACCATCTCCAGGGTGGCGTCATAGAACTTAGTGAATTTCATCGAAAGCCATGAAGCAAGTATGATGATTTTCACTTTGGTAGACAAACCTAAACTTTTGTTTATGAACGATTTTGTACTGAGTTCTTGATTGATTCCGATGAAGTGTAGAATTTTGGTAAGATTCGACCCTGAGGTGGAGAACTTCAACACGCTCTTTGATTTGACGCGTATGAAAACAAGGAGTGCAGTAATGTACTTGATCTAAATTTCGGTTGAGGTTACGGTTGGGGCTCGGTATGTCATGATCCTCACCACCAAGATATGTAAAGTGATCAACGGTTTCTCCATTGGTGGTGTGGTTTCGAATCCTTGGTTGATCGGATGGTGGTGGTGTGTAGCTTGTTGTGTAGTGGTGATAACCTGCTTAACCATTTGTCGAATCATTGGATGGAGTTGCCTTCTTAACAGATTATGTTGTTGACTTAGTTGTTTCTTTTGTAGATGGAGGTGATGATTGAGATGATGATTTGGGTTTGGTGGAAGTGTCAAGAGGTGGTTCAAAATACTGTTGAGGTTTGTGTATTGGATTGTCAACTATGTAGTTGTTTGGTTCCTTCTTAAACTTTTCCTTCTCATCTCTAGCATCTTCTTTTGCCTCTTTTCGAATCATTTCCTCTTCAGCCGCCAAATTATCATCATCAGGGACTCTTTCATCCTTATCATGATCGTAATCTTCTTTGTCATATATTTCCACATCTTCACCATGATTTTCTTCTTGCGGATGTTTTAGTTGTTGTTGTGGTTGCTTCATTTCAACAGTTGTAGTGACAGTGACACCCTGATCCTTACCAGGTTGATTAACCAAATCGGATGGGGTAAGAGATGTTTGCAATGGATCTTCCTTAAGTGGAGGACTACTACTTGACCCTCCTGTCCCACCGGGTTGATTAACCGGAAAGGTTGAAGCATGGTATTCCATCCTTTTCTGCTTTAATGTCTTATGAAATTTTATTTCCTCTTCCATTGAATCATACTCACCATCAGGATGACTTTGTGAGCATGAATTTGAATGGATGTTGCAAAAGGATGTCCACAGCAATTCTACAAGATGATTATGAGCATATAAAGTTGTTGAAGATGACACGGAGATTGTTCTTGCCAATTGTTTTGTCGTATCCAGCTAGGAATGTGTTTGCCATCAAGAGCTCTGCTGGGGCATTGATGATTGCTTGATTTGCAGCCATTTTGTGATCTGAAAGACATTACACAAAAGACGGACATATGGAAACATAATGTGTTTGTTTTAGTCGATTTATTATCTAATTCCTTGTTTGATGGTAACATGTTTATGTTAGTTACAAGTCCTAAGTCACATTATTCCAATTGATTGAAGTTGATGTGATAAGTTACGTGAACATGTTAATTTTGAAATTTCAAAGTCCAATTTTTCACTTAACACAAAACATATTAACTTTTGTAAGCTTATACGAAACATCAGGTATTTGTGACTTATGCATAACATTTAACAAGTAACATATGCGTAATAGGCCAAAATGTAGTGAGCAAATGGGTTATGAGTAACAAGGATCCTTATGCGTAAGAAAGGAGCTTATGCGTAGGAGTAAGCTAAAGCGTAAGACCAAGCTTATGCGTAAGAGTTTCTTCTGGCGTAAGACAAGTTCAAAGGCTTTAGGCTTACGCGTAGGAATAAGCAAGATGTTCGCGTAAAGTTTACTCGTAAGAGTAAAGCTTATGCGTAGTAAGCCTTGTTTACGAATATCTTTCCAAGATACGCGTAATCCACTATAGACCTCTTATGCGTAAGAGTTACGCGTAAGATTTCTCTTAAGCGTTACCTTTACGCATAAAAGTATTCTTTAAGCGTAACGGTTTGAACACCGAAGATTCGACATTACGAATAATTAACACGTTAACTATAAACATGAAAACTTGATTGCGTTAATTCCAAACATCTTTTAGATGACAAAACAAGCATAAGAACATATCGAGACACACACAAAAAGACTTAGGCGTAAAATTACTTAAACCCTAAACCCTTAATCTACGTGTAAGGGATATAGCTATACAAATCAAACAAGAATGATTCCGGAGTGTCCTAGATGTCATATGAGTGCAATGGAACAAGATTTAACACATTTCCACCACGTAATCGGAAGATTTATGGGAGATGAACCCTAAAAACCTAAAACTTAAATTCATACAGTTTAGATGTTTCTGGGCTAATTTAAAGGTTCAAAAACATGCATATAAACTTATTCTAACACTTTCTTGACTACCTAATAACGTATCACAGAATAGAAAAGCCCTAGAGGAGCACAAGAACCCTAGAATTCAAATTAATGAAATTTAAGATTCAGGATGGTTTTGGACGATTGAAACAAGTTTAATAGACACTAAGAAAGGTTTTAACACAACTCATTTCAATCTAAACACTTTTATGCATAAACACCCAATACGTTCGAGTGAACAATTTTCCAAAATCAGTTTAAAGAGTTTTAACCGTTGGATTTGAAAGATTTTTTGAAATCCTTGTTTAGAATCTTGATCAAAACAATTTAGAACTTACAGATTATGAACAACTTGAGCGGATTTAGAATATTTGATTTGGGCCGTTTGATCTTGGTGGTTTAGGAGTAAATGATTTTGTTAAAATTAATTTGCCAAGTTTACACATTCAGTACTTCAACCTCAAAGAAGGTTCAAACCAAGATCCTTTAACTTCCGTTTAGGTTAGACAAAACACATGTAAGACGAGAAACTTAACGATACTCCCCCTCGACTTTTGAAATAATGAATTTTGAAAAACATTTGAGTCTGAGGAGAGTATTTGACAAGAAACGTATCCACCATTTTAGAAGAAACAACATATTTTTGAAAACATGGAAGTACAAGGTTTTATGAAACCGAAAAATATTTAATTTCTCCCCCTCAACACTTGTTCGGGAAAAATAGTGAAAGATTTGATAGAACAAAGTGTTTACTGAAGATTTGTACTTGCGATGTTTGAAAGAATTTAGATAGAAGAATATTTTTGAGATTTTCTGATTTTATATTTTTGTATTTTGTTTTTGAAAAATATTTACAGAGGAGGTTTTGGTGTTTGTTGGTTTTAAAAATGTTTTAAGAGTTCATCCGGCCTCTTGAGTCAAACATCGCATACCAATCCGGTGGACCAACTCATTAAAAGGAGCAAAGGCTTTGGTGAGAAGATCCGCCAATTGGTATTCGCACCCACAAAGTATAATTCAACGATACTGCATTCCACGTGCTCCTTGATGAAATGATATCGATGATCGATGTGCTTTAATTTCGAATGTAGAACGAGTTGCGAGATCGCAATAGCACTCCGATTGTCGCAGTACATCGGGATTACATCGAATCGTAACCATAGTCTTTGAGTTGTGTTCTCATCCAAATGACTTGAGCACAACACGCCGACATGGCTACATATTACGCTTGATTGAGGACAACGATGTACAATCCCGCTTCTTCGATTTCCATGACACCAGTTTATCACCAAGAAATTGTAATGCTCACAAGTACTTTTCCGTGAGTCTAAGCATCCTGCGTGATCGGTGTCTGAAAAAGCTATTAGTTCAAAACCGAATCCTTGGATACGGATCCCCAAGTTAATGGTTCCTTGATGTATCGGAGGATTCTTTTAGCCTCGAGAGAGTGGGTTTAAGTTGGTCTTGACCGATAAGGGAGCAAAGATATCGGCAAACACAATATCAGCCCGCTAGCTATTAGATACATGAGAGACCTAATAATACTACGGTATTTGGTAGGGTCCACCAATTTCCCATGTAAATCAAACATCTAGCTTCTTGGTATGAGCCATTGGTGTGGCATAGGTGTCACAGCTTTGCATTCCAAATTTGTTTAACAATTCAAGGGCATATTTAGATGACTCAAGAAAATACCACGGGTGATTGATGAACTTGCATTCCTAGAAAGAATGTGAGTTCACCCATCATTGACATTTCAAAATGTTTTGTCATTAATTTTGCAAAACATTTGAGTATTTTAAATGTGTTGACCCAAAATGATGTCATCCACATAGATTTGAGCGATTAAGATGTGAGCCCGTGATATTGTATGAAAAGTGTAGGATCGACCGAACCTTTGGTGAATTTATTGGCAATGAGGAAGGATGATAACTTATTGTACCACGCCCGAGGAGCTTGTTTGAGACCATACGAGCTTTGTTCAATTTGTAGGCATGGTTCGGTGCTCGGGATCAACGAATCCTTCGGTGGTGACATAAACTGCTTTTCGGTTGACCATTCGAAAAGCAGCTTTGACGTCCATCCGAAAGACCGTTATATTCATATGAGCGCGAATGCGAAAGATCCGAACAACCTCAAGACGAGCAACCGGAGCGAATGATTCTTCAAAGTCAATACCTCTTCCCGTCTATAACCCTTAGCCACCAGACGTGACTTGTTTCGATTCGCCCTTGACATCAATTTGTTCTTCCAAATCCATTTTAGACCAATGACGTAGACCCTTTTGGTCTTTCAACCAGCTTCCATACTTCAAGGCGTTTGAATTGGTTGAGTTCTTCTTGCATGGATTCAATCCAGTTGTCTTTTGTCATTGCGTCTTTAATGTTTTTAGGCTCAGATTGGCAGACAATGAGTGCATAAATGCAATGTTCACCATCTGTGTGAAGACGTTGTCTTGTAACAACTGGTTGATTTGGGTTGCCAATTTATAATGTTCTCAAGAGGATGGTCTTTTGTCCAACGATGTGTAGAGGGTTGATGTTGGTATACATTGTGCAAATTTTGTGGATTCAAATGGTTTGTTGATGATTCCGCGACATCAGGTGCAGCAGTTTCATTGGCAAACGGGTTATAGAACACATTTGGATTAAAATCTGCAGGTGGGGGTACTTCATTAAGAACATCGTTGTTGGTTCAACGTCGTTGGAAGCAGTTTGTTCAACTGTTGTTGTAGAGTCAATGGTGGTGCTTCTTCAATGAGTTGTTGTAGCAGTGTATCGGTATAAGAGTATGATCGGGTTGAGAAGCGGAAACAACGGATACACCGAGCACGTTCATCAATGTCATCACTAAACAACGGAGCAAATAGCGTTTCCATTTGTTGTGAGTAAGTCGGGGCTTAGTTCAACCGATGATGGGGTTTGAGGAAGTTTAAGCGGTTGTGACCGGGTTCCAAGTCGTTATGCTCGTAAGCCATTTCGTAAGTTCATCAAAATTAGCATGAATCGTTTCCATAACTCGCTTTGTACGACGATTCGGATCCGAAAACCCTTAGAATTTTCACAATATCCTATAAAGACTCCAATGTCGACTTTGGCTTTGAGCTTTCCAAAGTCATCACGATCATTATTTGGGTAGCAAAGGATCCAAATACATGAAAGTGTTTGAGATTCGGTTTATGGTTGTGGATAAGATCAAAAGGTGTTTTGTTGTGGCGTTTAGTAATCATTGACCGATTTTGAGTATAGCATGCATTGATACAACCGCCCACAAGTAATCTGGAAGTTTAGCATTGATTAACATTGTTCTTACAGCTTCCACTAACGCACGGTTTTGTCTTTCAACAACTCTATTTTGTTACGGTGTGCGTGCAATAGATGTCGATGCTCAATTCCCACTTTCTCATAAAATTCTCGAAGAGTTTGGTTTACAAATTCGGTTCCTTTGTTTGTTACGATTTGGCGGACGGTGTTCCGGAGTGAACTTGAATTTTTGTGAGAAAGGTGATGATCATCTCGTGGAATTTGATCTTTACTTGAAGAAAGTAGACCCAAGTCCATCGTGAGTAGTCATCGACAATTACCAAGATGTAGCGTTTACCATTAATCGTTTGCACGCGCATCGGGCTACACAAATCCATGTGAAGAAGATGAAGCACATGTTGAGAGTTGTGTTCCACCTTTGAAGGAAAATGAGCACGAGTGTTTTCCCTTGTTCATGTCGAGCATAGGTGATCTTTAGAATATCGGAATCTCGGAGACCTTCAACAAGTTTGTGTCGAGCAAGGTTGGTGATGGTTTGAAAGTTTAAATGTGAGAGACGACGGTGCCATAGCCAGGATTTTTTTGATGTTGCCTTTGAAAGTAGACAGATGGGTGATCGGTCCCAAACGGTCAGGTTTACTACACAAGTCAACCACTTGTGAATGGTCAACCGTAATAAAAATAAAACAGCTTGAGACCAATGCAATTAAGTCCAGAGGAGTTTAGTGTTTCCCCAGGTCGTTAAGTCCCAACGAGCTGTGCGATTGAATAGCTAAACGTGTAGTGATCGGGTGATATTGAACAGGAAAGGGGGTAATGATAATACTAGATGACAAAGGAAAAATCTGAGAAAATTAAAAAGCTAAATTATATTAAATAAATGCTATCACTATTTTTAAAATTGGATTTTCTTGATTTTTCTTTTATAAATTTGAATTAAAAACTAATTTTAAACTTTAAAACTAAATTAAAATACTAAAAATTATGAAATTAAAGAGGAAAATTGTGAAACTATTTTTCAAAAATCTAAAATAACTAAACAAACTTTTGAAAATTGGATTTGTATTTTTCTGATTTATATTCTAATTTATATGATTTAAAAACTATTTAAAACTAATTAAATTGCTAAAAATTACTATTTAAACTAGGAAAATTATGGAAAAATATTTTTTTGGCTTTTTATATTTATCTTAATCTATGAAAATTGAAAACTTATTTTTTTGAAGATTTTCTGATTTACTTGTATTAAAAGCTATTTAAAAAGTCTTAAAAACTGATTTAAAATAGGAAAAATAGCAAACAGTAATAGAAGAATCTGAAAAATTCAAGAAAAGTATAAAATATTATTCTAAGTCTAAGAAAAATATAAAAACTAGGGCTTATGTGTGAGAATATGAAGCTGTAGAGCAAACTGATTGAGAATAAGCACTTAAAATAAGCAAATAAGCACTAGAAAGCACAAAATGAACACAGAAGCTAGATTAAGCTATAACTACCTTAAAGCAACTAATTCCAGCTACTCAGAACCTCAAGCTAACCAGCTACAAGCTTATGAGTACAAAATCAAACAAGTGAAATTCAGTCCTGAGGTGCTTATTTCAAGCTTAAAAATAAGCTGTCTACCCTAGTTGGAACCCAAAACCAAATACCACAATCTCAAGTAGACCTGGCAAGGAGTTCATAAACCAAGAATTAGCCCAAGACAAGCTCCCATGAGCTTGTTGTGAGCTTTGCACAAACCTGTGCACACTCAGTATTCACTGAGTGTGTGCACAGGGCACTTTTGACCCATTTGCAAGCTATGTAGGAGCTTATAGATTATTACTAAAATTCCACTAAAATCAGATTCCAACTCAAGACCAACTGAACTTGTTAAGTCCAAAATTTCACTTGAATTGAACCAAAATTGAAGCTATGAAAAATCAACAAAGGTTGGTGAAAAACTGTTTTTGCAACTTTTGACTTTTAGACAGTTTTGAGAGTTTGACTAATGTGAGATTTGAAACTAATTTAAGAACTGGAAATGATGAATTATGATGAAATGAAACTAATGCAAGCTAACTTAACTAGTATAACACCTAAATGTGAGAGATGGTTAACTGAATCACACAGAATTGGAAATTAAGAATGATTTACTGTGATTTTGACTTTTAGATTAACACAGGTGCTAAGTTTTGACTGATTTAACTCTAGTGACCTTAATTGAGACTGAGTATGCAGATGGCAAGTACAAACCAAGGCTTAAATTCAAACAAGCTAACTGGTCCAAACACCCTTTTTATTGAATTGAAGTTTACTCTCAATAACTAAAATTCATGCTCTGACCCTTAAACTACTATATCTAGATTCAATTTAAATCCTTACTGCTGAATTAACCTTTGCTATTCCTAATTCTAGCCTATTCAAACTAATGCTACTCAAATTATTAAGCAATAATCAACAGACAAAGAAATACATGCACATAAATGAAAATATCAATTATACTAGTGATATTAAGCTAAATTATACTAATGTTAACAGTATTAAAGCTCACAAACAGGAAAACATAGATTTAAATAGACCAAATAAAATGATACTCACATGAGGTCCTAGCCACTGTGGCTTGAGATCAATGAAATAACCACTACCTACAACTGTTTTAATCCCAAATCCAACTGAATTTCAACCCAAATCAGATCAAAATCAACCCATATCCAACTCCATATCAGCAATTCAGAACCATGCCACCATTATTACTGCAGTTTGACTTTTGTTGACCAAGTACCAAATTTGTTGAATCTGTTTGATAAGCTTATTCAAAGCTATCAACAGCTTGAATAAGCTTATATAAGTTGTAATAAAGCTATTTGAAGCTTGATACTTAGCAATGTTAAAACATATTTGATTATAGAAAATGGAAAAATAGAAAACTTAACCAAACTTTGAATTAGAACTTGAAATGAATTACAACTGATACAAAAGCTTAGTTTTAGTACAATGAAGGTTAAAATTACACTTTAGAACTTACTTAAGACATAAGGATTACAAAACGACATATATGAAAAATAAAACTAAAAATTACTACTCTTCTCTCCTTCTCTTCTTCTATTTATTCAACAAAAGTGCTCCCACTTGTCTTCTGAGCATTTCCCACCTTTATTTTGGGCCATTGGATGATTGGAGTTGATATTGGCCGCTGATGGCATCTTGGCGCCAAAACTGATATAGCAACCTGGGGGTTGAGTGCAAGGAAGGAGAAACATTTAATGCTTCTTGTTTTTTTAGGTGAGGTGGAGTGATAAGGGGTGGAGTGTGAGCTGGAGGTGAGGGGTGATGAGTGGGTTGCAGAGAGTGGGTGAAGGAGATGATGTTTGGAGGGAAAAGGGAGGTGGGGTTTGACTGGTTTGACCGGGGTATAATAATAGGGAGGGGGTTCAAAACAGGGGGGTTCACGGGTATATTGGCAGGGGGTCAAGGGTATATTGGCAGGGGGTCAAGGGGTTCAAGGGTCAAGGGTCAAGCTTTGGTATTAAATAACAAGGACCATTATTGCAATTTCTGATTTTTGAGGGACCGAACCTGCCAATTTTTCAAAGTTATTCCAAGGGTTAATCTTGCCAAGTTTCATTAGTACAAGGACCATAAAAGAAAATTTTCCATTTTTAAACTTCCAAGGACTATTTTTGCCAATTTTGAAACTTGAAGGACCAAACTTGTAAATTCTCCAAACTTTTACCCAAGGATCATTTTGATAAATTTTGATTTTGAAAGGACTTGGGTTGACTTTTATTTCAAAACAAATGCTCGGGGACCGATTTTGTCAAGATTTGAAAGTTGAGGGACCGAAGCGCCAATTATGCAAACTTAGCTCGTTTTCATCGATTTTAAAATTTTGCATCCGAAACATATAAAATACAATATTGGGATATTTTTAGTATTTTGATGCATTTCGAGTGTTTTAAGCGCTTTCAGATTCGATTGACCAAAATGATGAGTATTTACACACTCATCAATCCCCACACTAAAACATTGCTAGTCCCTAGCAATCTTTTGAGAAAACTTAATGGATTTAAGTCTCTTTACCAAAAGCCATTACTCGGAGTAGCCAAATGTTTCGAGTTCAAGTAAGAACCTTAGTACACTAATAACCAAATGATTTTGAGCAAATCACCGACTTTCAACGGTTTTGATTTGTCTTTACGAAGCCGTTTGCTTCGGACTAATAACTCTTAGATAATATATCTTTGGTGAGTGATTACCAATTATGGTTTTCCAAGCGCCTTTACCACAAGCCATAAACTTGCGGGCTAGCCAACTCTTCACTAATTAAAGATATGGTGGTGAACACCATACAATTTTGGGCAAATTGCAAGCCGTCAACGGATTTGAGATATCTTTACCAAGAGCCGTTTGCTCTGGATTAGCCAATCCTTTTGTTTATTAGACATGGCGGATCGATAACCATAAGTGAGTAAGTGCAAAACACTTACTCCAAAAAAAATTTTGGCCAAAATGGGGAATAGGGTGGTATAATTACATGATAAAATTAGTGAGAATTCCCCCACACTAGAAATGAATATTGCCCTCAATATTCAAAGTACCGCGGTTATGCGAAACATAGAACATAAAAGGGAAATACTACGGCCATTATTTTGTAATTTTGTTTTTTTTTTTTTTTTTTTTTTTTTTTTTTTTGATGAAAACTTATATACAACAATGGGAGGGAACTCCCCACACTAGGGTGGTAGAAAGTAGAAAGAAGTCGAAATATGGGTGAAAACCCATATGGTGTGCTATTGTTTTGATTCCCGAGTCGCTAGCTTGACTCGATCCCGCATTCATTTGTTCATGGGAAAGTTTGTAGATCCCGGACAACCACGGGTGGAATGTCCTCTCCAAAATAGTGCTTCAATCGATGACCATTCACTTTAAAATTTGGACCATCGGTTGAGATAACTCAATAGTTCCATAAGGAAATACTTTAGTGATGGTGAATGGTCCGGACCGGTAGGATTTTAGTTTTCTGAGAAAATCTTCAATCTCGAATTGAAAAGAAGGACTCGATCACCGACGTTGAAAATGCGGTTCTTGATTTTGGAGTCATGAATCTTCTTTTTTTTTTCTTTGTAGATCAAAGAGTTCTCGTATGCTTGATCACAAAGTTCATTTAATTCATTCATTTGAACTTTCCGGTGATCACCACCGTATCGAATATCGAAGTTGGCATGTTTCAAGGCCCGGTATGCTTTGTGCTCAAGCTCAATCGGCAGATGACATGCCTTCCGTACACTAGCTTGTATGGAGTACACCCAATGGGTGTTTTATAAGTCGCACGGAAGGCCAGTCGTCATCTAGCTTATCCGACCAAGAGGCACGATTTTCGCCCTCGTCCTTTCGAATTCTTTTAATCCCTCGGTTGGAAACTTCCACTTGCCCACTTGTTTGGGGTGGTGCGCGAGAGAGGCGGTGAGTTACACCATACTTTTGCATGACTCTATCAAACTGGTCATTGCAGAAATGCGTACCACGATCACCGATTATAGCTCGTGGGTTCCAAACCTAGCAAAAGAGATTTTAAGAATTTCACAACAACTCGGGCATCGTTGGTAGGTAAAGCTTTCGCTTCAACCCATTTTGACAAATAGTCAACGGCCACGAGTATGTATTTATTTCCTCGAGATGAAGGAAATGGCCCCATAAAGTCAATGCCCGGATGTCAAAAATCTCACACACTTGAATGGCGTTTTGCGGCATTTCATTTCTTTGTGAGATATTTCCGTGACGTTGACAAGCGTCACGTGTTTTGACAAATTCGTGGGCATCCTTGTAAATCGTGGGCCAATAAAATCCGGAATCAAACACCTTCTTGGCGGTGTAGTTGGGGCTATGATGTCCCCAAGAGGTCCGAATGGCAAGCCTTGAGAATGTCATTGGCTTCCCGACCATACACACATCGCTGATGACTTGATCCGCGCAAATTTTGAATAAGTAGGGTCGCCCGAGTAATGTTTTACATCTTTAAAGAATTTGTTTTTGTTGGGACGACATCCCTTTCACCACAAAGTTACCCGCATGGTAATTTGCAAAGTCAAGAAACCATGGGGTAGAAGAGTCTCCACGAAAAGAAACCACATTGAGTGTTTCGAGAGGAAATGTTTCGTTTATTTCCTTTTCTCGAACACATCTGGTGAGGGTTTTCTAGGCAGGACGGTGATCGTGACCGGGTTCTCGGCTCCTTTTTATCACGTATAATGATATCAAATTCTTGCAGGAGGAGAACCCAACGGAGCAATCTCGGCTTTGCATCTTGTTTTGCAAAGAGATATTTGAGAGCCGAGTGATTCGTATACACCACGCATTTGGTCAAGATTAGGTATGGTCGAAATTTCTCAAACGCATACACCACACTAATAATTCTTTTTACGTAGTGGTGTAATGGGTTTGAGCTTGATCATAGTTTTACTCGCGTAGTGGATAGGTGAAAATGCTTGGTTTCGTTGCCCGTGGTGCACCGATAGCAAAATCACTTGCATCGCACATGAGTTCAAAGGGTAAATCGATCGGGGCAACTAGAATGGGTGCTTCCGTAAGCTTTTTCTTTAATGTTTCAAAAGCTTTGATGCACTCGGTGAGAAGATAAAAGGAGCATCCTTCTCAAGGAGATGAGTCATAGGTCGGCGATTTTAGAAAAATCTTGTATGAATCTGCGATAAAAACCGGCATGACCTAAAAAACTCCTAATACCTTTGACGGTAGTAGGATGAGGCAATTTGGCAATGACATCCACTTTCGCTTTGTCAACCTCAATCCCGTTTTTTGAAATCTTATGGCCTAGGACAATTCCTTCCTTGACCATAAAATGGCTCTTCTCCCAATTTAGACAAAGATTGGTGTCTTCACACCGTTTTAGCATTTTTTCTAAATGGGAGAGACATGTTTGAAATGAGTCCCCAATGACCGAGAAGTCATCCATAAACACCTCCATTGTTTCCCCGATCATGTCGTGGAAAATTGCCATCATACATCGTTGGAGCGTGCGGGAGCGTTACATAGGCCAAAAGGCATACGTCGTAGGCGAAAGTTCCGTATGGGCGGTGAATGTGGTCTTTCTTGATCACGTGGATCAATGGGGATCTGAAAATACCCCAGAAACCATCTAGGAAACAATAGTATTCATTCCTGCTAATCTCTCAAGCATTTGGTCCATGAAGGGTAGAGGAAAATGGTCTTTCGGGTGGCTTCGTTTAACTTGCGATAGTCAATACACACACGCCATCCGTAACCAATCGAGTTGGAATTAACTCGCTTTCTTCTTGTGACAACATGATTATGCCACCCTTTTTGGAACACGGTGAATTGGGTTAACCCAAGGACTATCGAGATCGGGTAAATTAAACCGGCATCAAGAAGTTTGAGAACCTCTTGTTTGATAACCTCATGAATCTTAGGATTCACCCTTCTCTCGATGTTGGATCTTTGGTTTGAAATCATCCTCCAATAAAATCTTGTGTGTACAAAATTGAGGTTAATACCCTTGATGTCGGAGAGTCTCCAAGCAATTGCTTGCTTGTGCAACTTCAAAACCTTTATGAGAGCAGTCTTCTCCTCCTCAGTTAAGTCCTTAGCAATTATGACGGGTAATTTATCATCACCCTCCAAGAATGCATACTCGAGATGAGGAGGTAGGTCCTTAAGTTCAACCTCGGGAAATTCTTCAGTAGATGTTTGCACTGATTTGATTTCTTCAATCGTGATCTCTTTCGGAGGGAGTGGCGGAAATGGATCTTCGTTTAACAATTGCTCAAGATAAAGGATATCTCCCTCCGAATCATAAACACCATCATCAATTCCCGGCGTAATCGATTCATCATTAGCAAGAAACTCATCGATCTCTTCCAAATAGAAGATGTGGTGGGATTCCCACTCACAGAATTATGAAAATAACCAAGAAACTCTTGAGAGTACTCCTCTGAAGCAATATCAATTACATCGATTCGATTAACCAATTCAGCATCATAGTTTGCGGAGTACCTCGAAGTTTGATCAAGGTTAAAGGTGACAACTTCATTACCCACACGTAATGTAATTTCTTGCTCAAATACATCAATGAGAGCACGACCCGTTCTCAGGAATCCTCGTCCAACAATGAGGGGAACCCGATGATCGGCATCGAAATCAACAACCACAAAGTCGGTGGAAAATGGAACTTTCCTACTTTCACGAATACATCCTCGGCGATGCCAAGAGGACGCGATATAGAACGATCCGCAAGCTCAAGAGTCATGCGGTAGGAATAAGTTCGGAAGAAAGTTTCTTCCATCTTGAATAAGGCATCGATTGATGCTTGCACCAAGATCGGCGAGGCAAAGCATTCAATCATTCCGTAAAACACAAGGTAGAAGAAATTTTCCGGGATCTCCAAGCTTCTCGGGAAGCTTCTTTATGAATCTGGCGAGTTCTCGTTCAAAGGAGTTTTAGCCATTTCAAACAGTTTTCCTTGTTGCTTAACATGTGTTTGAGAGTTGATGCAAACTTGGGCATCGGCATGATAGCATCCATAAAGCTTATGTCAAAATGTAGTTCTTGGAAAATTTGAAAAATTTCTCCATTTGATGGTAGCTTTTTCATGAGCTTTGCTCATTTAAGCGTGATGGGTAAGGAATAGAAGTTTTGGATTTGGGGTTTTCAAGCTGGAGGTTCAAAACAGCTCCTAGTTTGGATTTGGGTTTCGGGACAACTTGAGGATGGACATGTCTTTGTGCTCGAGAGCTAGTGGGTTGCACTTGGTCCTTTGTCGCCTCGGGTTCACTTTCCACTACCTTCGTGAGAGAGAAGAAGAAGAGGTAGTAGGAATAGCGGGTCCATCATATGAAGCACCACTACGGTTGTGATCGCCTTTGCATCGCCCCTCGGATTAGCGATCGTGTTGCTAGGTAAAGTACCTGAGCCCGAGGGTCGATCATTTAAAGACTTCTTAATGTCAGAAATATGGCTAACCAACAACCTATTCATTTACTCTTGGGATTTCATGAATTGCTTCAACAACTCATCAGATGATGGTCCAGTTGGAACAATGGCTTGATTTTGTGTAGGAAAATTCTGGCCTCTATTGTTTGGATTATGGCCTTGATTTTGGAAATTTCCTTGATTATTGCCATGAAAATACCCTGGGTTGAAATTTCCTTGAGCTTGGTTTCTATTAAAATTTCCTTGGTTTTGGAAATTTTGACTTTGATTTTGAAAACCGTTATTCTGACTAAAATTACCTTGGTTCGTTCTATTCTGATTTTGATTACGGTTTTGGTTTTGGTTGAAACCGGGTGGTCCAGGGTAGTGGTTAGGACGGTGGTTCGGGTCCATAGGAGCACGGTATTGGTTGCCTCTGAATTGGAAATCCGCCCACGTGTTTGCTTCAAAGGGTTACCATCGGTGGCCATACAGTTGTAATAGGCATGGGGCCACCGCAAGTAACACATACTTCCACTTTATTAACCCGGAAGGAGGTGAAGTTTGTGGAAAAGAAACTTTCTTTTGGTTAGAGAGAACCAAAGCTTGAATTGCTTGATGAGTTTGTCAATCTTAGCATCGGTGCTAGATTGACTCACGAGCGATGAAGTAGAAGGACCAACACCGACTTGGGAAACAACCGGTTTGCTTTGCGGTCACGGACTTTAGACTTGTTTTCAATTATCGCTAAAGCTTCTTTTACGGTTTTGCTCAAGAAATTTCCTCCAGCGGAGGAATTGAGAGAATCTTGATCGATTGACTCACTCCATTATAGAAAGTATCGAGTTGCATCAACTCGGAGAAACCATGGTGAGGACATTTGCGGAGCAACTCTTTAAAACGATCCCACGATTCCTTGAAGGATTCATCAAACTTTTGTGTGAACTTGATGATTTCGTTTTTAAGACTCGTGGTTTTGGAAGGTGGATAGAATTGCTCACAAATTTCTTCACCGGGTCTTCCCATGTTTCGATCGATTGAGTGGGTTGTTTTCAAGCCAAACCGGGCTTGTCTCTCAAGGAAAATGGGAATGAAGAAGTTTAATGACATCGGTAGGGACATTCTTTTATTTGATGGTAGATGCAATCTTGTTAAACCATCGAATATGAGCATGAGGATCATCCTCTCAAAACCATAGAATTGACTTGAGGTTACAAGATTTAGTAACCGGTTTTGAGTTCAAAATTTTCACCTCAATGGTGGGATAACAATAACATCTCCATACCCATCGATGGGTGCACGGAGAAGCTTCGCACATAGGACGTTCTTCCGCCATGATAACGAGTAATGCGAGCGATCCGGATCTCGGATCCGTGATGGGCGAACGTCTGGATCGCCTTCTTGGAATCTCGACAAGCTCACGAAATGGGCTCACAGACCTAGAAGAGCGAGTGCGCATACACTAGAGTTAACTCTAAGAAATCTCAGAGTCAAGGGAATTATGAAAATGGGGAAAGAAGAATCTTTTGGGTTTTATGGTTTTATATATATGTAGAAACAAAAGAAAAATATTTTTGTGTTTTATATGTTTTAAGATGTTTTTGGATTTTTGGATTTTTATAAGAAATATAAATATATAAAGATGGTATGAACAAGGAGCGAATATTCAAATCACTAATCTGCTAAACGTAAGATTATTAGCACAACTCCCCGGCAGCGGTGCCAAAATTTGATCGGTCCCAAACGGTCAGGTTTACTACACAAGTCAACCACTTGTGAATGGTCAACCGTAATAAAAATCAAACAGCTTGAGACCAATGCAATTAATTCCAGAGGAGTTTAGTGTTTTCCCAGGTCATTAAGTCCCAACGAGCTGTGCGATTGAATAGCTAAACGTGTAGTGATCGGGTGATATTGAACAAGAAAGGGGGTAATGATAATACTAGATGACAAAGGAAAAATCTGAGAAAATTAAAAAGCTAAATTATGTTAAATAAATGCTATCACTATTTTTAAAATTGGATTTTCTTGATTTTTCTTTTATAAATTTGAATTAAAAACTAATTTTAAACTTTAAAACTAAATTAAAATACTAAAAATTATGAAATTAAAGATGAAAATTGTGAAACTATTTTTCAAAAATCTAAAATAACTAAACAAACTTTTTAAAATTGGATTTGTATTTTTCTGATTTATATTCTAATTTCTATGATTTAAAAACTATTTAAAACTAATTAAATTTCTAAAAATTACTATTTAAACTAGGAAAATTATGGAAAAATATTTTTTTGGCTTTTTATATTTCTCTTAATCTATGAAAATTGAAAACTTATTTTTTTGAAGATTTTCTGATTTACTTGTATTAAAAGCTATTTAAAAAGTCTTAAAAGCGATTTAAAATAGAAAAATAGCAAGCAAGTAATAGAAAAATCGAAAAATTCGAGAAAAGTCTAAAATATTATTCTAAGTCTAAGAAAAATATAAAACTAGGGCTTATGTGTGAGAATATGAAGTCAGAGAGCAAGCGATTGAGAATAAGACTTAAAATAAGCAAATAAGCACTAGAAAGCACAAAATGAACACGAAGCTAGATTAAGCTATAACTACCTTAAAGCAACTAATTCCATTACTCGGAACCTCAAGCTAACCATTACAAGCTTATGAGTACAAAATCAAACAAGTGAAATTCGGTCACGAGGTGCTTATTTCAAGCTTAAAAATAAGTTGTCTACCTAGTTGGAACCCAAAACCAAATACCACAATCTCAAGTAGACACGGCAAGGAGTTCATAAACCAAGAATTAGCCCAAGACAAGCTCCCATGAGCTTGTTGTGAGCTTTACAAAAACATGCACACTCAAGATTCATCGAGTGTGCATGTGGCACTTTGACCCATTTGCAAGCTATGTAGGAGCTTATAGATTATTACTAAAATCAGATTCCAACTCAAGACCAACTGAACTTGTTAAGTCCAAAATTTCACTTGAATTGAACCAAAATTGAAGCTATGAAAAATCAACAAAGGTTGGTGAAAAACTGTTTTTGCAACTTTTGACTTTTAGACAGTTTTGAGAGTTTGACTAATGTGAGATTTGAAACTAATTTAAGAACTGGAAATGATGAATTATGATGAAATGAAACTAATGCAAGCTAACTTAACTAGTATAACACCTAAATGTGAGAGATGGTTAACTGAATCACACGTAATTGGAAATTAAGGCGATTTCTTGTGATTTTGACTTTTAGATTAACACAGGTGCTAAGTTTTGACAAATTTAACTCTAGTGACCTTAATTGAGACCGAGTATCACGGATGTCAAGTACAAACCAAGGCTTAAATTCAAACAAGCTAAGCGGTCCAAACACCCTTTTATTGAATTGAAGTTTACTCTCGATAACTAAAATTCATGCTCGACCTTAAACTACTATATCTAGATTCAATTTAAATCCTTCTTTGAATTAACTTGTGCTATTCCTAATTCTAGCCTATTCAAACTAATGCTACTCAAATTATTAAGCAATAATCAGCAGATAAAGAAATACATGCACATAAATGAAAATATCAATTATACTAGTGATATTAAGCTAAATTATACTAATGTTAATGATGATTAAAGCTCACTAACAGGAAAACATAGATTTAAATAGACCAAATAAAATGATACTCACATGAGGTCCTAGCCAACGTGGCTTGAGATCAATGAAATAACCACTACCTACAACTGTTTTAATCCCAAATCCAACTGAATTTCAACCCAAATCGGATCAAAATCAACCCATATCCAACTCCATATCGCAATTCGTAACCATGCCACCATTATTCTGCGGTTTGAATTTTGTTGACCAAGTACCAAGTTTGTTGAATCTGTTTGATAAGCTTATTCAAAGCTATCAACGACTTGAATAAGCTTATATAAGTTGTAATAAAGCTATTTGAAGCTTGATACTTAGCAATGTTAAAACAAATTTGATTATAGAAAATGGAAAAAGCGAGAAAACTTAACCAAACTTTGAATTAGAACTTGAAATGAATTACAAGCGATACAAAAGCTTAGTTTTAGTACAATGAAGGTTAAAATTACACTTTAGAACTTACTTAAGACATAAGGATTACAAAAGCGACATATATGAAAAATAAAACTAAAAACTACTACTCTTCTCTCCTTCTCTTATTCTATTTATTCAACAAAAGTTCTCCCACTTGTCTTCTGAGCATTTCCCACATTTATTTTGGGCCATTGGATGATTGGAGTTGATATTGGCCGTTGATGGCATTTTGGCGCCAAAACTGATATAGCAACTGGGGGGGGGGGTTTGAGTGCAAGGAAGGAGAAACATTTAATGCTTCTTGTTTTGTTAGGTGAGGTGGAGTGATAAGGGGTGGAGTGTGAGCTGGAGGTGAGGGGTGATGAGTGGGTTGTAGAGAGTGGGTGAAGGAGATGATGTTTGGAGGGAAAAGGGAGGTGGGGTTTGACTGGTTTGACCGGGGTATAATAATAGGGAGGGGGTTCAAAACAGGGGGTTTACGGGTATATTGGCAGGGGGTCAAGGGTATATTGGCAGGGGGTCAAGGGGTTCAAGGGTCAAGGGTCAAGCTTTGGTATTAAATAACAAGGACCATTCTTGCAATTTCTGATTTTTGAGGGACCGAACCTGCCAAATTTTCAAAGTCATTCCAAGGGTCAATCTTGCCAAGTTTCATTAGTACAAGGACCATAAAAGAAAATTTTCCATTTTTAAACTTCCAAGGACTATTTTTGCCAATTTTGAAACTTGAAGGACCAAACTTGTAAATTCTCCAAACTTTTTACCCAAGGATCATTTTTGTTAAATTTTGATTTTGAAAGGACTTGGGTTGACTTTTATTTCAAAACAAATGCTCAGGGACTGATTTTGTCAAGATTTGAAAGTTGAGGTGAAACCGCCAATTATGCAAACTTAGCTCGTTTTCATCGATTTTAAAATTTTGCATCGAAACATATAAAATACAATTTTGGGATATTTTCGGTATTTTGATGCATTTCGAGTGTTTTAAGCATTTTGCGATTCAGATTTGACCAAAAATGATGAGTATTTACACACTCATCAATGGGAGATGAAGCAACCATGTCTTGCATTGAGATTGTGTATAGACTAGAATTGCGAGAGCCAAACATTAGATCGTTTCCTTGTAGATCACGAATGAAACAAGTTTTCTCCCGAAAAGCAACTTCCAAATCTCCATCACGTAATTGACCGATGAAAAGAGATTGTGCACCGAGGCCTTCCACATAGTAAACCCGCTAATTTCGATATTACCATTGATATAATCTCCGTAGCCCATGATAGTCGCTGAAGTGATCATTCGAATCTGACGGATGCTAATGAACTTTGCAATAAAGTTTGATAATGATTTAAGATTGCACGTCATGTGTCGGGAACATCCGCTATCAACAATCAAAGGATGATCTGTATCACTGCATTACACATGCGACACGGATGGAATAGAAGTAGATGTGGAACCCGAAGTGTTAGAGGGTTCCAAGCGATTATAGTGGAAATACACACATCAATGACTTTAAGCATCCATTTAAATCCTAGTGTATTATGTATCCATTTCGCCATCTCCAACTAGTCTTAGCTTTAGTCTTAGTGAATGCACTAGGTGGTACTACATTCTTGGAGGTGATCTTGGAACTACAAGGACATCAATGCGTTTCTTAGAATCTAAGGAGGCGGTTTACCAAGCATGAGACTTAGAAGCATTAGTGGGCCTAGAGGTATTCGATTCATAGGATTCCTTAAACGAGACAAGATAACTCTAGCAACACATTTGTCATGACAATCGAAAGCATACTTTTACGACAAATAACACAAGAGGCATCGAATGAATACCAAAAGTACTTAAAGGTTTAGCATTCGTTACAACACTTTTTCATTACATTTGTCGACGTAATATCTAAAGTGGGTGCAACTTGAGTCTTATTCAAAGTCCTAGGGTGTTCTTCACTTGACATTCTTTATTGTTCTTTTCTTAGGTCGCAACTTCCTATTCTTCCTTGTATTGCACCTAGGTTGTGAAGTGCGACGTTTGGAAAAGAGGCAACTATTCTGCTTCGAGAGAGGAAGCACATTAGTATCTTGTGTTTTGTCAAGAGGCAACTGGGTTCACGTTTGCTAAGTGTTACATGTGCAATTTTCTTAATGATGCTAGGCTGAACTTGTTCATAGTTTCCTAACATTTCCCTTAACTTAATGATAGTGTGCACCAAATCTTGATTTTCAGAACGAAGATTTCCAGAAACATTCAAATATGACACCATATTCTTGTTTAACTTTTGCAAGTTCTTGTTCATATTTTGAGATTTGACATTTCAAAGACACGTTTTGATCATCCAGTTGCTCAATTTTAGGATTAATAGTTTTTGATTTCAACTGGTGAATTTTGTTTTGCAAAGCAAGTTCATGATTTTGACAATCTTTTTGACACCATTGAAGACGGCGTTTTGAATTTGAAAGTTCATTTAACAATCGTTCATTTTCAACTTTTAAAGACTCGATCTGATGTACATTATCAATATTCTCAACAATATCAACAGAATCAACATAATCAGCAGAGATATGATCAGATGCATATGCAACAGATTGTAATACAACAAGATTATTGATATCAGCACATATAACATCTTCCAAGAGTCGATCAACATCTTTTCTCAATAATTTCTTTTTACGTTTAGTATTTGAAATGGATGTTTCTGTTTTCTCGAAAACTGTTTTCATGAGACCGAGTTCCTTGTGAAAATCCCTTTCCCAATATAGTGCACAAGTTTTCAAAATTTTGACATGGGGTAAAAGTCTTTTCTGAAGAACGTCTCTTTGTTCTCGTGCCATTGGCGATTGAAAATGTTCAACTTTTATTTCAGAATGAAATTCAATCTCATGTTCCAAAATTTTGAGGTCAGATAAGAAAGTGTCAAAGTATTTTAGAACGCGACAACTTTCGGCTTTTGTTTTAACTTCACTAAGTGAAGGTAAATGACAATTAATTTGTGCACCATTGTGTGACAAAAGTTACGGCTTGTTGGGAATTATGTGAAGTAGAATTTCTGCCGACATTATCTCTTAGAAGGTTTCTTAGAAGGAGAAGCGAGAATCTGTGAAGATGTAATTCTCTTCAAGAGTGCAAGCATTTACGTGTTCTTCTTTGAAGGGTGAAAGTCGACTAGGATCGACATGCGCCTATGAATTAAATGCTCACTCATTATTATCTTTGAACGCCCAAGGTTGCATGGGCGTATTATTAGACTACTCTATATTTTTTAAAGTTTTTAGTCATTAAATGCATGCAAACATGTTTAGTCGATTGAGTAGTAAGAGATTAGGGTTCCTTGTCTATAAAAGGAACCAAATAGTTTGTAATAGATAAGCGATCCGAAACATAGAGTTTCGGTGAATAAAAGATCCATAGAGGATCTAAATGTTCTTAGTTATAACATCTTGTGTTTACTTTCCGCTTTAGAATACAAGTGTTAGAGGCGTCTATTAGTTTGCTTATGATTACATATGCAACACTAACGATCCACGAGTGCTTAAGATCGTCAAGGTCCGAGTGTTTTCAACAAGTGGTATCGAGCCTCTGGAGAGTCTCTACGACATCGAGAACCTTATTTACCTCACCCCATACAACCAAAATCATATTTACAATGCCAGGCGATGATGAATCGAAGTCACCACCAACAACATCAAACACAACACCACATCTATGCAACAACCGAGCCTATCCAACAAGAATGGTAAGTTTCCTTACCTAAAGAAAGAAGAGTATGATCTATGGACCATGAAGATGCGTAATGGATCTCCAATATTGATTGGAATCATGGGAGGCTGTGAAGAATGGCAGATCTAAAGAAGACCATTCGGATCTTGATGGTAAGTTCACCATTGCTCCTCCCAAAAGCGCCTGAAGAGATTCTAGCGGTACAAAGAGAGCACAAGGTAAGAACCATCCTTCTTCAATCCATTCCTCAAGATCACTTAGGTGATTTTCACCACATGGTTGATGCTAAGGACATCCGGATGGCTCGAAAGCAAGGTTTGGTGGGAACGAAGAGTCCAGGAGGATGAGGAAGTCTATCTTGAGACAACACTTCCAAGAGTTCAACATCTCGAGGAAGAAGGTATCCACAAGGGATATGACGGGTTTCACAAGATTCTAAGTCATTTGAATCGGTGAATGCAAAGCCCGACAATGATGATAGCAACTCAAAGTTCCTTCGATCTTTGCCTCCATCATGGTTACATGTGAGCATAGCCCCGAAAGCTAAAGGTGGGGTGGACATGCTCACCTTGATGAGCTATACAACAAACTCGAGCTCTTGAACACGATGTCGATCTCCTTACGTGCATCCTCTTACGGTCATTCGGCCTTTGTTGGGACATCCCACTCGAATATGATGATGCATACTTCAAGTCCATCTTACTTACCATCATCATCTTATCGTCCCACTCCTTCACATCCTCAAGCCAAAGTGGCGGTATATTGGAGGATGTTCTTCATTCATTTGTTGCAGATTATGATACTCATCGACATCCGGTATATGAAGACTTTGATCGGTGGACCCACTTGATATGGAGGAGATGAAGTCGAAATGGCGGTGGCCATGCTTTCAAATGGATATCAAGAGGTTTGAAGAGAAGGCTAGAAGGAAGTTTGGGTTTAAGGAAAGGATCCATTTCGTTTGACAGGAGAAAGGTTAAGTGCTTCTCTTGTCATCGGATGGGTCACTTCTCAAGGGAGTGCAAAGGCGGGAAGAGTGAAGAGAGTACTAGCTACAATTCCTATCGGTGAGAATCGAGAGAGCTAGCACTTGACCACGTCACCATGGATGAGCAGTCAACTGGCTGCACATGAACCTATAACCGAGGAACCTGGCGATTCGGAGAAGCTTGGATTCTTGGCAAGGTGCACTTGGAAGATAGGCATGATCGGTTTGCCTTCATGGGTCTTTCTCGGTACACAATCAGTATATTTGGTTGTAGTGAAAGATATAATGAGCTGAAAGAAGCTTATGATACTATGAAACCTAAGTACAATGCATGCTATGTTGATAATGAAGCTTATAAACTCTCGTTAAAAACTTTAGAAAGACAAAAGGTTTGGTTTCGGAAGAATCGATAGCTTATGAAGAAAAGATTAAGGTGCTACAATTTGATTTAGATATTGCTAATATTAACGTTAAACACTTTGAAAAGAAAAAGGCGATACTATTATCGAGAATCTAGAGCTTAAGGAGAAAATTGCAGAGGAAATAGCTAGAAATAAACAATGGTTGATATCGGTGACAATCTAGCTAGAGAACTCTATAATAGTCAATCTGTGAACTCGGGAATAGGCTTAGGCTTTCAGTATGTAGGATTGGAAGCAAGGTACGATGGGTGTAAATCTACACTGCAGCTTAGAACACTATAGAAAGGAAGGTGATTTACATGTCGTCCCCTGGACCTATTAGAGGTGAATTCATGCCCACCGACTTATCTATCATCGTTGACTTTGATGGATCACACCATTTGTATGGCGTAAAGTCAAATGACTTACCGGACTGATGCTTCATCTTATGACTTTGTCTCTTTCTCGACGGTGACAATTCATCGGATCAAGGGTCCTCTCGTCACTGTGATTCAAGTGATAAGTCGGACCTTCCCAAACCCTCACCGAGCCTACACCCAAGCCTGCACCCAAATCTATCTACAAGCCTTCTAGGATAGCTGCTGAAGTGTCCACTTCCAAGCCTGTTTCTCCTGAAGACTTGTCTTTTCAATCTTTTCATAATTTGTCTGTTAAAAACAATTCCTTTAATGTTTCTTGTTTAAGTACTTCTACCTGTAATCGAACATCTTCTTTGTTGAATACATCTTCCAAAAGGAAGACTTGTTTTGTTTGTGGAAGTAAACTTCATTTAATTAAAGATTGTGATTTTTATGAGCAAAGATTGGGTGCATGTGCTCCTAAGCAGAAACCTAGACCATTGTGGACCAATGTTAAGAAAATTCCACCTTATGTCCCACAAGCTAGAACTGACTCTCCTTGGAAGAGATCAACTGATAGACCTCATGTGCATCCCACTAGCCCATACTTTAAACATGGATATTGGCCTACATATGTTGACTCTATGAAAAATGGGAAAGGATGTTGGGGCACTGCTGTCAAGTCCTCAGCAGGTTGTTCTTGGAATAATAAAAGACCTAAATATCAATGGAAACCCAAGAACAATGGTGGATCTTACTCTTTTGCTAAACCTACATCTAATGATCCACAAGGCAGGTTCAAGTCAGGAATGACTTGAGCCTCCTCGGTATACTAACATTCCTTTGTAAATATGGTTGTTTTTATAGGATCATCCCCTTAAGCATAAAGATATTGGTATTGTTGATAGTGGTTGTTCAAAAAGTATGTTTGGTAATAGAGATATGATGCACAATTTTGTTCCTATTGAAGAAGGAGGGAATGTGACCTTTGGTGGAAGTGATGGTAGAATCACCGAAAAGGCACCATCAAGACACCTCATCGAACTTTGAGAATGTGTACTATGTTAGGGAGCTTCAGAACTTCAACTTGTTCTCGGTTCCACAAATTTGTGACACCAAGAACAAGGTACTCTTCTCTGAAAATGAATGTCTTGTACTTTCTAAAGAATTCAAGCTTCCAGAAGATACCTCAATTCTGCTGAGAGTCCCTCGAACTCACAATCTTTACACGTTAAACCTCAATGAAGTTCACCCTGAAGGTGACCTCACTTGTTTGCTGGCTAAAGCATCATTGGATGAGTCTAATCAATGGCATAGGAGAATGGCTCATGTGAATTTCAAAACTATAAACGCTCTCTCCAAAAGAGGTCTTGTCGAAGGTCTTCCCACCAAAGTGTTCTCCAATGATCATAATTGTGTCGCATGCAACAAAGGGAAGCAACACAGAGCATCCTACAAAGTCATCACGCGCGGTGAGCATCATCTCTTAGCCTCTTCAATTTGTTACATATGGATCTTTTGGTTCAACTCAAGTCGAAGCATTGATCACAAGTTCTATTGTTTGGTCATCAGCGATGGATATAGCGATTTTGTTGGGTGTTCTTTCTAAGGACTAAAGATGAAACAACCCAAGGTCGAAAGACTTCATCACCCTCGAGAAAATCGGTTGAACAAGAAGGTTAAGGAATTCGGTGTGATAATGGGACGAGTTCAAGAATGCCATTATAATAAAACTCAGAGGTCTAAAGGGATTAAGAGGACTATAGCAATCCAAGAACCCCGCAACAAAATGGGGTAGCCGAAAGAAAGAATAGGACCTTGATAGAGGCTGCGAGATCAATGCTTGCAGACTCTAAATTGCCCACCATGTTCGGATCAAGTCATGGCACAACTTGCTATGTGCTTATGAGTCTCCATAACTAGACCTCACCTCAAAACACCATATGAACTTCTCTTTGGGAAGGTTCGGTCATTCATTACCTCAAACCTTTTGGTTGTCAAGTGACCATTCGAACACAAGTGATCCTTTGGGGAAGTTTGATGAAAAGGTCGATGATGGTTATATTGTGGGTTATTCGGCTAATAGCAAGGCTTACAAAGTGTACAACTTATCCGCCAAGAAGATAGAGGAGACTTTGAACCTCAAATACCTAGAAGATAAGCCCAATGTTCAAGGGCGTGGTCATGTGAGGTCTTTTGATCTTGACTACCCATCGACTATCCGGGTTATACTAGACATATGGCTAACCAAAGTGCGGCTCTCAAGAAACTCCCACTAACAATGCGAGATACCTTGGATGTCGACTGAAGTGAATTTGAAGATGATGAACAACCCATTCTTGTGCCTTCTTTCTCCCTAACATTATTACAGCAACTCTTCAAGAGATAATACAACCGAGAGTGAAGATGAATCACACTATGTCGAGGACCTTGCTAGGCTTCGACTCAAGAGTTTGCGACTAAGCTTGAAGTCGAGAAGGTGGATGGGAGTTTGCAAATGAGACCGTCAAGAGAAACCACATTTCACGACATTGATGCGCCTCCCATCGTTACCAAATCACCGAAAGCTCGTCTGTTTCTACTCCTATTCCTACTAGAGTGTCCACATACTTTGGTGACCCGTATACTCGCTTTCCAAGTCGTTCAGATCTTGGAAATCATCAACCCCAATCTGGCATTTTCTCCACACCTTCCTATGACACAACTTTTGTACCTACTATGTCTAATCTTGAATCTACCATTGATGTCAACCCCACTGCTACCAATAGAATCAACATCACTCACCCTCAATCCAATATTATCGGTGACATTCTTGCTCCTGTTAGAACTTGAAGGGCTATCACTAGTCCTAAATTTGGACGAGTTGCTTTTCTCTTATGTCTCTAATCAACAAAGAGACAATCACATGAGACTTCAAGCATTGTCATTTGCATGTTTTCTTTCTCAAGTAGAGCCAACCGGTGCCACTCAAGCTCTTGAAGACTCAAGTTGGATTGAGGCAATGCAAGGCTAAATGCAGTTCGGAACCAACAAGTTTGGATCTTGGTACCATTACCGGATGGCAAATATGCCATTGGAACTAAATGGATTCTCAAGAACAAAAGAGATGCAAGGGTGTGGTTATTAAAAACAAAGCAAGATTAGTCGCTCAAGGTTATAGGCAAGAAGAAGGATTGATTATGATGAAGTGTTTGCACTGTTGCTAGAGTAGAGGCCATTCAATTTTCTTGGCATATGCATCATACATGGGCTTCATGCTATATATCGATGGATGTTAAAGGTGCTTTTCGTATGGTGAGATTGAAGAGGAAGTTTATGTCACACAACCAAAAGGATTTGAAGACCCGGATCATCCTAATCATGTCTACAGAGTCGTTAAAGCTCTATGGACTTCATCAGCACCAAGGGCATGGTATGCTAGGCTTTCATCATTTCTGTCAAGCATGGCTACATAAGAGGTGCCATTGATAAGACTCTATTTCGAAGAAGAACTCAGCAGACATCATACTTGTGCAAGTGTATGTGGATGACATCATTTCGGATCCACTAAAGAAGCTTGGTGTAGAGAATTCGAGGATCCGATGAAGGAGAATTTCGGATGAGTGCTATGGGAGAGCTTACTTTCTTTTAGGTCTCTAAGTTCAAAGAGAACAGGATGGGATATTTATCGGTCGGGATAAATATGTGAGAGACATGTCAAGAAATTCGGCATGGAAAGTGTCGAGATCGCCACAACACCTTATGAAGCTCCAAAACAAAAGCCAACAATGATCCGTGATCTACCGTGAATGTTCACTTATACTGAGATCTATGATTGGTTCATTAATGTATCCGATGCCTTCAAGACCGATATTACCTTTCTTTGTAAGTGTGTGCTCTCGACATCAAGTCACCCACTTACTTCCCATCTCAATGCGATCAAGAAGATCTTTAAGTACCTCAAAGGCCAACCACACTGGGTCTTTGGTACCCAAAGAGTCTCCTTTAAGTTGGAAGCATATAGTGACAATGATTATCTTTGGTGCAAATCTGGATAGGAGATCCACAACCGGAGGATGTCAATTCCTTGAAAGAGACCGATCTCTTGGCGGTGCAAGAAACAAACCATTGTGGCTACCTCAACTCATCAAGCGTAGTATGTTGTTGCAAAAAGCTCGTGGACAAGTGCTATGGATTCAAAACCAATTCTTCGGACTATGGGTACAACTTCATGAACACAACTCTTTTATTGATAATCGAGTACCATATGCATTGTCAAAAATCCGCTTTTTCACAATGCAGAACCAAACATATTGAAATCGGACACCACTTTATAAGAGATGCATATGAAAACACTTGATAAATGTGGCTAAAATTCATACTGAGATGATAATGTGGCGGATCGCTAACAAAAGCTTTTGATGGACCAAGGTTTCAACACCTTGTGGTCAATATAGGAATGCTTAACCCTTAAATGCCTAGTTTAAGGGAGGCATAGGCCCTCGGGGAGGATTTCCTTTGTTTGTTTGTGCATTAGTTAAAAAAAAAAAAAAAAAAAAAAAAAACTAACTTTCTTTTGCGGGTTTGTTGCATTTTGATGGTTTTAACTCACCGGATATACCTTGTGTGTATCAAAGAGTTAGCTAGTCCAAAGGGTACTGACTTTGGTAAAGACATGTCAAATCATTAATAGTTGTAATGATTTGCTCAAAATCATAGGGTCTGCAACCACCCATGCTTAATTGCTGAGTGTTGTATGGTCATCAATTCACCATGATCTATTCCTTGTTGGAATCCAAGAATTGGCTAGCCCACAAGTATATGGATTGTGGTGAAGGCAACTATCTCCATATTTGGTTATCAATTCACCAATTCTAAGAATTGACTAGTCCTGAGCAAACGGCTACAGGCAAAGACACATCAAATCCGTTTATATGGTTTCTGGTTTGCCTATAAATCGGATGGTTATCGATGTACCATAGTTTTCGAACTTAAACATTTGGCTACTCCCAGAGTAATGGCTATTGGTAAAGAGACAACAAAACCATTATTTTCAATGATTCACCTCTCTCGGTGTGACCACACCGGATGTGATGAGAATAGTATGCAATCGATAAGTATTGATGTACATTATGTCATTTGTTGCCGCAAAGACACAGGCGTTTCAAAGTTTGATCATCATAGAGATGACATTATTCTTTGGTTCTTTGCTAATGATCCGAGAAAACAATCCTCTAGTATCAAGTCTCAAAAGATCTTTCAGGTCGAAACCGAACTTAACCAAGTCAAATTCCGGTTTAGGGAGGATTGTTGGAATTATGAAGTAGTATTTCGCCGACATTATCGCCAAGGTTTCGCCAAGGAGAAGCGAGAATCATCAAGATGTAATTCTCATCAAGAGTGCAAGCATTTTCGTGTTATCTTTGAAGGGTGAAAGTCGACTAGGATCGGCATGCGCCTATGAATTAAATGCTCACTCATTATTATCTTTGAACGCCCAAGGTTGCATGGGCGATTATTAGACTACTCTATATTTGTTTAAAGTTTTTAGTCATTAAATGCATGCAAACATGTTTAGTCGATTGAGTAGTAAGAGATTAGGGTTCCTTGTCTATAAAAGGAACCAAATAGTTTGTAATAGATAATCGATCCGAAACATAGAGTTTCGATGAATAAAAGATCCATAGAGGATCTAAGTGTTCTTAGTTATAACATCTTGTGTTTACTTTCCGCTTTAGAATACAAGTGTTAGAGACTGTCTATTAGTTTGCTTATGATTACATATGCAACACTAACGATCCACGAGTGCTTAAGATCTGTCAAGGTCTGAGTGTTTTCAACACGGCTTTTGAATAGTTAAATGGTTTGTTATAAACGACATTTTCCATTTTTGACCGACTCTCGTCATCTGCATCTAATTCCTCCATACGATTATATTCAACAACAGTCATAATTGTATCATCAATTCTATATTCTCCTTTGTAAACTTGTGATTTGGTTTGAATGCTTTGTTTGAAAACTTAGGTTTGTAATCAAGAAGAATTGGACCATATCCATTTGGATTTGGTTTAAAAGTAAACTTTTGAATAGTTTTGATTGACTCACCATGTTTATAAACAACATTTCAAACTCTTTGATTTTGTGTTGTAAGTCGACAATTTCTTCAAGATAGTTATCTATTCGTTTCGTGGAATCTTGTTTGTACTCGTGAGAACTGCTTTTGACAAGTTAACAACTCACCTTGGCTTTTGAGTTTCAAAGTAAGAGCGTTAAGTTGTTGTTTATGTTCATGTTTCATTGTTCTATTTGAGATAACAAAGCATTCTTGGAAGCGGCTAGATCACGATCTGTCGCTCTAATGATTTTTCGTTTTGATGAGATTTAGCAAAAGCGACTTCAAAACCTTCTTCACGCTTTTTCTTGAGTTTAAAAAATTGATTTGTCGAATTAAGCATTCATTATCCCTATTTAACAAAGGCATTTGTTTCTTTTAATTTCGTGCAAATTTCCAAACGCGAGTGTTGGTCTTTAATTAAGGTCGAGCTCAATTTCTATTACACGAAGCTCATTTTGTTCAACGTGAGTCTCATCATGATCATTATTTAGATCCTCAAGTATAACCAAGGAGTCAACTTGATTATCAATATTAACCAAAGGTTATCTTGATCGTCAAATATAACTACGGGATCTATTTGATAATCATCGAATGAGATGTGGATGGCTCATGTTGAACACTCGATCCTTGTCGGATGGAGAAATTGGCGAGATATCGATCGATGATGAGTATATTTTGTTCGGACGAGACAAGCCATCGATGTCATACACTGGCCTGTGTCACTCATGTGTAGAGCTTGCATTTGTGCCATCAACATCACCGCCGCATTAGCCTGCAAGTCCTCCATATCATCATCGAATCAGATCCGCCATAAAGCTCATTCCTTGTTTGTAAGAGTTCCACGACTTCATCCTTAAGAGCTGTGAGCAACGCCTCTTTGTGATAAGCACTACCTCTTATCCTCGGCTTAGGACATGCATTAGCCGGTGACCCTTCTCATTGCGCTTATAACAACGAAGATCCTTAACCCCATTATGATCATTCCCTGCTCAATCACTTGACCCCTTTGTTGTTGCGGAGCACCCATGTTATTCCTTCCAATAGCATTAAACCCTTGACCACCTCCCATCCGACGACCATAACCACGATTCGAACTTCAACGCGTCCATTGTTCACAACAACTTGATTCCGTGTGTTGGATGAGGAACGAATGCGATTGTTGGATTTGTTTGTATATCGACCAAGGCTTTAGCAATCATTACAAATCCTTGTTGCAATTCATCAAAAGCAAGCAGAGTCCTCATCGACTTCACCGTAAAGTGCTTGAGCATTGTTGTTGTTGTATGGAACCAATTGAGTTTGTTGAGGTTGTTCTTGGATCGATCATATGGTGTGATGGTTGCGATTGGTTGAGGAGCGGGTTGAGGAGCCGTTTGAGGAGGAAGATTAGTTTGAGCCCACAAAGCAAGTTGTTGATTATCCGAATTGACCGTGAAGCCGGAGTCCACGGATAGTCCTTTCTTTGTCAACTTCTTTTGGTGAGGCTTCAAATAGTCATACAACAATCCGTATGTAGCATGATGAAGATTCTTAGCTTGACGAAGAAAATGACATACTTCTCCCATTCCGGACCAAGACTACTTAGGAACTTAGTGTTGTGACAATTCGTGGCATGATGATGTTGTGTTTGTCTAAATCATTAATGATGTCTCGAAAAGCGATGATGATATGACTCTAACGTCTCTCTGGTTCAATCATGAAGTGTTCATAAGCCAAGTAGATTTTGGATTCCATGTCTTCCCGATTGAGTGTTGTGCCTTCCATTAGAAGATGAATATGTTCCCACATTGCTTTAGCCGTCTTTTGAGCATCAAAACTTCAAGGATCGGATTGGGTAGTCCCAAAAGGATGTATTGCATTGCTAGTTCATCGGCTTCAAAGTGTAGAAGTTCATCACCGGTGAGGTCCGAGATAGTTGCAATGTTGGTGACAAGATATCTTGGTGGATTGGCATACGGATCTGCGGGTGTAATAACAATAGGCATCCGAAATGGACCTTCCATAATGACCTTCTTTAAGAACTTTCCATGTGGCTTCTTTAGATCACAAAACCTAAAGAACCTTATCACCCATTGATCGAATTACCGGAGTGAGCATTGGAGGTCTATCAAGTGAGCCGACTTCATGAATTGATTGTTGGCTACTTAAGGCTTCACACATCTTGCCAAACCATGTTGGTTCCTTCATAGTACTCCTGGATGGATGTTGATTGTAGAAGTTTGTGTAAGGTTGTACTTGAAGACTAGGTGGTGGTTGAACCATTTGTGGTGGTGGAATTGCTCCAAGTTGTGGAGTATGTTTTTGATTAAATTGTTGTTGATAAATTTGTTGTTGATGATTAAATTGTTGATGTTGTGGACTTAGTTGTTGTTGTTGTTGTTGATGATAAGTGTAAGGAAAATAGTTAGAGTATGGTGGTTGTGACATGTTGAAAACTTGTGTTGTTAAATGGATCTTTGTAGTCAAATGAACCGTTGTTCATGAGGTGTCCTTAGGCGTAGAAATCACAGAAAAGCAAAGTACCACTTATGCGTAAAAACACCAAAGATACGCTGTAATGACAATAGTTACGTGAGGATTAGCTTACGCGAAGAGATGAGAAAACACTAAAGTTATGCGTAAGCAGAAAGTTAAGCGTAGAAAACTTAGGCGTAGGATTACCTTATCGTGAAGATGAGCTTAGGCGTAAGAAGAATCTTATGCGTAATGAGTTCTACGCGTACGCTTAAGCTTATGCATAAATTTAGGGTTTTACCCAAAAGATCTTTTACACTATCACAGTGCAAAAAATATCCAAAGTCGAAGTGTTTTCAGGCTTATCCAAGCAAGAAAAACACTGAGTAATCCACGAAACTCAAGATCAAACCAAGGAAAAACTACGCATAAGATTAGGGTTTTACTTATGCGTAGAAATTAGCCAAAAGTGATTTCTGCCAACTGATGTTTCCAAACCAGATTTTTGTGATGAAATAGCTTCAATAGCACCAAAATAACACAAAAGTGTGAAACTTGATGATCCAAAGCTAAAAAACACGTTACACGTAGAATGTATCCCACGTAAAAAACCAAGCTAAAAAAACAATGATCCACACGTAAAGTTTGAAACTTTTTGCCAAAAACAGATATTTTAACACCTTAAAACGTTGAAAGTACAAGAATCTTGGATTGAAAAGTATAAAAAATGAGTTTTTAAGCGTGACAAAGTGATAAACTCTTTTACGCGTAAGACCACAAAGTTAACTTCAAAAACAAAAAATGTTCACCCAACTATTTGGCGAATGATACCACTGTTAGGTCACCATATTATTAACACAAGCATCAAATAGATGAAATAGAAAGAGAAGAGATCGGTTGAACAATAACAAACACACACTATGCGTATGATATGAAGAATGGTTATGCGTAGCAAAGTGAAAGAGAATGAATTGAACAACCAACCCTCAAGTGAGGGTATTACAAAGGTATTTATAGGAGAGGGAGCTAGGGTAACACACCTAGTCCCTTCCTTTCCTTATTGGACTTGGGCCAAGGCTTATGGGCCTTCTACATAAGCCTTAGCTTAATAACTAACATAAAGGCCATATTAAGCTAACTATTACATATGAATCACTAACACTTGAAATATAGTTTAGGAGTGATTCCAACAGTATAACTTATGGTTTTAGAGAGAGAAAGAGATAGAGGTTTGGGAACTTAGTGAGAGAAAATGAAAGTATTATTATAAGCTCCAACTCTCTACCTTGGGAGGTAGAGAGTATTTATAGTCTTACACAAATCGCCACCTACGGGCTGTGGATCAGGCATACAGTGGGTAAAGACCCGTCCGTCCTCCACGGTGTTACTTACCTAAATACAACTTAACTTTAAATAACTGCGACTACGAGCTTTGTAACGATTACATATACTTGAGGTGACCTACACTTTAATAACTGGATTTACTAAATCCTAACAATCTCCCCCTAAGGGAGGTCACCTCAAATTACATTGAATATAAACATATATTACATTAAGATTGTTCTTGGATTCTTGTTCTTGTTCTTTGCTCAGTAGCTCGTAGTCATTGATTCTTCATTATTGCATGTTTGGATAATCTAAGTGGAGGTCTTTAACTGATCCACGTGATGATGAGTTTTAAGCCGAGATTGAGATCATCACCAACATAAATCCCCGACTCTTCCATTGTGGTGTTGGTATTATGTGACGTTGTGACATTTTGGACCGACATGCTCACATTCGGATCATGATTTCTTCTTATCGAGTAGCGGAAGCTTTAGTTGATTCATGATATTTTGCGCAGCATAGCGAAGCATGGAGTGAAAATATCAGTCGTTGATGCACTTATCATGATTTCTTTAGTGATGAATGTAGTGTGAGCATGCGGCTATGGATTGACCGCTTCATTACGATCACCGCAATCGTCGGCGTACACGCATACATGTGATTAGCAATAAAGTGCGAAAGTGTCTTTGATCACTTTCGTTGAATTGAGGTACACGCCCACGGTTCCCCGCTGATCAAGACAACCACCGCTCGTGATCGTATAATTTCAAGAATTTCCTTGACAGGGTTTCGCAATGCTCTAATCGTTCTCAAACCGAACATCTCAAAGAAGACAACACGGAGTGAGTGAACCAACGAATTGAGATTCACCGATTGATGAAAATGATTTGAAAATAATCGTGTCTCGCTCAATAAAGTGTTTTTGCAATACAACGAAGGTTTTAAGGAAATCAATTATCAATCATGAAGACCTTTTAAATTTTGAAACATTAATACACGTCTATGTGCTATAGAAAAGAGTTTTTAAGCACAACGACCGGTTTTCAAAGGTATCCGTCAATCCATAACTCGAACCGTGATTGATTCAAAAGATTGAATCGCCCCATTGTTTCTCGCTCGGTTGTCACATGATTGATCTATTGGATAGATCTCACATGTCACCCACCGTGAGCTTGTTTGATGTTGGCTCGAAGGCTTTCCATCTTCATTGTGAATATGTTTGCATATCATCCGATGTTCCGCAATACCACAAGGATAATGCGAGGACTCATAAGATATAATCTCTTTTCACATTGTGTGAAAAGAGAGTATTCATAAAAATGTCCTAATGAGATTTATATGTTGATCTCGTGGCTCTAGACTCAATAGTGCACATTTGGTTCCTATCGGGAGACTAGGAGAGGGTCTCCTTCTTCAATATCAACAATCTCTAAGAGAAATTGATAGATTATGTAGGTTCCCGTGAGAATGAAACAAGCCCTTTAAGAGGAACTTGAGTAGCTTGGGAAGTTGTAGCAAAGGCATCTTTGGGTCCATGATGTCTTGTCTTCAATACCGGTGTTACCTTAGTAAACACCAAGAGCATATGTATTGAACCCGGTTACGCCTAAGGTTGAATTATTGGAGGCTATTTCTTTTCACCCTTTTCACATTCCAATTCATTTTCATTCTTCAACCCCTTCGTGCTTACCGAGTCTTCATAACTAGAACCTTGTTGGGTTTATTCCAAGACTAGCTCTGTCTCATCCGCACTCTTCCTATTTCTCATTTTCTCCTTTTTCATCATACCTAAGGACTTCTACACTATCTAGTGGATTGTCCATGGGTAGATCCCTCCGTTCTGGCGGATCATGGGAACAAATACCTAACCTTATCATCCTTATATCACCATACATAAAGTAAATTTGGTCGGTCTATTTGGTATTGTTCATCCGCCATTGGAACCAATTGAAACCATTTGAAAATCAATCCGGATACTTGTGATATATTATCAAAGCATTTTGTACTTGAATTGTTTTGATATTTTTAGAAAAGAGCTCCTCTCAACATGTGCATCATGTATTTGAAATCGTTTTGGCACACGGAGGCAAGAGGAAGAATTAACTTCTTTGATTACCATTTTCTAAAAGATATCAACATCACTTCCCGATCAAATCAAGTAGATAAAGCATATTGGGAAGGATGAGGTTTTCATAAGTTTGCTCCCCTCAATATGTGCCTCGAGGTTTGAAAGAGTTTTGCACATATTAGAAGGAACCTGCACTTAGAGACAAATCAATCACGTTTCAATTCTTTGTGGTTTTAAAAGGATGCTCCCCCTCAACATGTGCATGGAAAATTTGAAATCGTTTGACACATTTGGGGAGGAAAGCTTGCTAAACACTCGTGAAACCATTTATCGAATCATCAGTTTAAATCACAAATTCTCCCCCGATCACAATTTTCAAATCATTTGAGATTTGTGATCTCTATAGATTTAAATTGTTTTTGAAAGCTTTTAAGGAGAATTATGACTTGCTTATGAAAACATTTAACCGATAAGGATCACTTATGCGACTTTAAACTCTAATAACATGCATGAATATCTTTTGAAAACATGACAAATAACCTTTTGATTTAACTAAAATTATTCTCCCCCTCAATCAATGATTTAATTATTTATATAAACATATAATTATTTGATTTATATAATTATTTGATTTAAATAAATTATATGTTTTGAGATTTTGATACATATAATTATTTGCCTCCGTGTGCCAAAAATTATTAGGATTTAGTAAATCCAGTTATTAAAGTGTCGGTCACCTCAAGTATATGTAATCGTTAGAAAGCTCGTAGTCGTAGTTATTTAATTGTTAAGTTGTATTTAGTTAAGTAACACCGTGGAGGACGGACGGGTCTTTACCCACTGTATGCCTGATCCACTGCCCGTAGGTGGCGATTTGTGTATGACTATAAATACTCTCTACCGCCCAAGGTAGAGAGTTGGAGCTCATAATAATACTTTCATTTTCTCTCACTAAGTTCCCAAATCTCTAACTCTTTCTCTCTCTAAAACCTTAAGTTATACGCCTACTTGTGATCATGTTTTGATGTGTATGTGAAATCCAATATGTCACAAATGGTATCAAGAGCCATGGTTTGATCATCTCTCTTACTTATCCTTGGATTTCTAGTGGTTTTATATGGTTTTTGAGTTTGAAAAAGTTTAGTGGTTTTTGCATCATTTGGATCAATTATTGTGTTAAAGTTTGAATTTTGAGTGTACTTTTGTGTTTAGAATCATTGTAAGTGCTTGGGTTTGGATTTGGAAAGCTTGAATCACTGTGGTTGAGCTTGTTTTGGATTGAAAAGTGTGTTTTTGAAGTTTTTCAAGGTAGCGACTTGAGTCTCGCTGTGAATTTCTTTGTAGCGACTTGCTTGAGAATTTCTAGCGAGTTGTAGTGTTAGTCGTAGCAACTTGAGCTTAGCGACTTGTCTATTTAGACAAGTCGACAAACAAGACAAGTTAGTGGATTCTCCACCACGGCTAGCGACTTGGTGGGGTTAGCGACTTGCTTTCATTATTTCTAGCGACTTGTACTTATTATTCTCGTGACTTGATCTTAGCGACTTGGATACTTAGCGAGTTACTCTTTAGCGACTTGTATGCTTAGCGATTTGGTTAGATTAGCGACTTGTGTTCAATGACTTGGGTTTTAGCGACTTGTGCTTAGCGACTTGATTCTGGCGACTTGAGGTTTAGCCATTGCTACTTAGCGACTTGGTGCTTAGCGACTTGGTTCAAGGATTATAGCGACTTGGTTAATACTTGTTTCTAATACGGTTTTCTATTGATTTAGTAAAATCACGTGAAAGAATCTATTTCCGGTTTAATCATAGAGTTATAAAATCCCGTGAAATCGTAAACATGTCTACCAACGTGCCTACAATAATTTCTCATCAGAATGAGGACGCTCAAGCGGTGGTTCAGATACTGTCCACCCATGCTTGATGTAATCGACTACAACTCTTGGGCTCAACGAATCGATTGTATTGTCTTGGAAAGTAAAATGGGGTCAACATTCTCAAATCCATTGATGAAGGACCTTATCGATTGAGACTACAAGAGACATAATTGATACAACACAGATGGAACCATGATCTTTGGATTGGATGGACTAAAGACGTATGATGAGCTCGATGATAAGGAGAAAAGAGATTCAATGCGGATATCGTGGCTTCAAACATTATACTTCAAGGTCTTCCAAAAGATATCTACAAGCTTATCAATCACAACATGAAGCCAAGGTCGTTTGGGATAATGTCAAGATGCTTCTCTCGGGTTCGAATTAACTAAGTAAGACAGAGAATCACAAATTGATGATGAATTTGAGCACTTCAAGATGAAACCGTAAGAGAGTATCTATGAATATTATGTGAGATTTCACAAAATTGTGAATGATATGAGGAATATCAAAATGACTATGCCAAATATTCAAATTGAACTCAAAGTTTGTGAACAACATGAATCCCGAATGGCACAAGTTTGTCACCCGTGAAGCTAACCAAAGGATTGAAGAACACCAACTATGAGCAATCAGATGCCTTTCTTCTTCGTAATGAGAGACATGATATGTTTGAACGAAGGATTCTTGAGCAGTTCAAATCTAAGTAGGCGTAAACTAGTTTGTCAAATGACTCTACTGCTTTTACACCAATGTTGGAATTACCACCAAAGCTTCTCAAGTCATACCCATGGGTAATGGTAATTACAAGCTCATCCCCGATCCAAAGATATAAGCCTCCCGACCCAAACACATTCATGGAAAACTTCATCAATCAACTGTCTCTCATTGTTGGGTTTTAGGTTCCTTGGATTTGATGAGACAAAATAAATATAAGAATGAAACAAAGGGACTTAAAGTTAAAGAGATGAAACCTACAAAAAGATGGAAGGACTTGCTTGCAAAAGAAGATTTACTTATTAGTCCTTCGTAGTATTTTGTAAACCCTAATCCTCTAGTATATAAAGAGGACATGGGGTGTAGGTTTTATATACAAGTCTTCTATAATGTAGTCATTAAATGTGTGTGTGTAACCTAGACGTGTTCCTATAAACGTCTAGGGTTAGAGTTTGTTTAGTTTAGCCTCAAGGATCTTTGATCCCTGTTACAAGTTAAGTGTAACCGTATTATTCTGATCATATAATATTTGAGGCTTGGAATGATTTTAATGAAAACCTTGTGTCAATAATATATAATGTTCTTATTATTCGATCGTTGCATATGTTATTGTCAAACCCTAAGGCTCAAACGATCTCATGGAGTCTATCAAACTCCACAATTGGTATAAGAGCTTGGGGAGCTCGTTACCTAGGGATTCACAAGGTTTTATTGGTGAAGAATGGCGAAAAGAAGAAAAATTCAAGTGAAATTTTTCGTATATGTTTCTATGACCTTTGCTTTGTAACGATCATAACTTTTTCGTTAACTGTTGGATCATCACGAAATTTTAGGTGGACGTTTCTATATATTCATCTAACTTTTCACCGAAGGGATTTTCGATCTGAGCTTCGGTAAAAGTTATTCATTGTCGAAGTTGGTCTTTGAAGGGTTTTCGTAAACTGGTTTAATAATTCAATTTTGGGTTTTCATGCATCTTCAACTTCTTGAATTTGTGTTACTTGTTCTAATTCTTGATGGAGGTTGTTTATACATTGTGTGGTGTTTATGATTCATGGTTAGAAGCAGCTCTCCTAGTGTTTTACGAAACCACTTCTAGTGTTTTCGAAACCATCGATAGTGTATTCTCGAAACCATCGATAGTGTATTCTCGAAACTATCGATAGTGTATTCTCGAAATCACGATAGTGTTTTCTCGAAACCACTTCTAGTGTTTTTCGAAACCACTTCTAGTGTTTTTCGAAACCACTCCTAGTGTTTTCTCGAAACCACCGCTAGTGTTATCTCAATTCCTTCTTTGGTGTTTCTTGCGTTATTCGCTTATGTTAATAAGGATTTGGAATTGAGGGAAGTCGTATATGTTTTTGGCATCGATATTTTGATGACACACACATGGGATTTTGGTTCACACACAAGGAGTTTGGTTATTTGATCTTAAAGGTTTTAAAAAGGCTCGTATTTGGTTTATTGGACTAGTTGATTACGAAGACGGTTGAATATCACTAATTTGATGTTGTAGTTGAGTTTCACAGGTTTGTGTTCTTATCATATCTCAAAGTGGTGTTACACTTTGTAGATAACGTGTTCGTGCTTAAAGGATGTTGACGAAGACTTGCAAAATCTAGTTTTCATAGGTCAAGGGGTGGATGGATGAAGACCTAGTTAACTATCACTTAAAGGAGTTACATTGTAGTGCTCAGTTTCTCATTGAAGATGCGGATTTTGTCAAGAGATTGCGGTCTACTTATATGGTGTTAGTATAAGTTTGGAGTCACGTGGATAAACAAGACATAAGATACAAGTTTGGGTTATTTTACTTCTTCATCAAATTCGTTATACTTGGTTTTCTTCACTAGTGATCATTACATAGAGCTTATCGATTTGAAGGATAATTTTCATGCATCACTCAAGGGAAGTTTCTATCGCTTATATTCTCTATTTGTTGATAACAAAAGGGAAGAAATATTGAGTGCGATGGCATGGATTAAGGGAAGACAAAGGAAGACAAGATTTATTTCATTTAGGAGATGTTTTCATCTCAACTTCGCTACTTGCCTAGGGAAGTTCAGTACACGACTTTGTTTGTTTTGTCATCATCAAATAGGGAAGATTGTTGGGTTTTAGGTTCCTTGGATTTGATGAGACAAAATAAATATAAGAATGAAACAAAGGGACTTAAAGTGAAAGAGATGAAACCTACAAAAAGATGGAAGGACTTGCTTGCAAAAGAAGATTTACTTATTAGTCCTTCGTAGTATTTTGTAAACCCTAATCCTCTAGTATATAAAGAGGACATGGGGTGTAGGTTTTATATACAAGTCTTCTATAATGTAGTCATTAAATGTGTGTGTGTGTGTAACCTAGACGTGTTCCTATAAACGTCTAGGGTTAGAGTTTGTTTAGTTTAGCCTCAATGATCTTTGATCCCTGTTACAAGTTAAGTGTAACCGTATTATTCTAATCATATAATATTTGAGGCTTGGAATGATTTTAATGAAAAACCTTGTGTCAATAATATATAATGTTCTTATTATTCCGCTGCGTTGCATATGTTATTGTCAAACCCTAAGGCTCAAAACGATCTCATGGAGTCTATCAAACTCCACAAACTCTCTCTCACACACCAACAATAACCTCAGAACAACATCCAATCCACACAATCAAGCCACTGTCAGAGATGGGAAGGTTATGGTGCAACCAGTTCAAGGAAGGCAGTATGAACAGGGAAGAGGTGGAGTTGGTACAGGATATGTGGCGAATCAGAATCATGGAAGGAATCCAAATCAAGGACAAGCAAAGCCAATCAAATGCTACAATCGTGGTGGTGAGGACATATTGAGAAACCGCACATCTCCAAAATGTCCACGAAACGCGAATACTTGAGACAAGATGTCGCTTGTGCAAGCTCGGGATAATGGAGCGACTTTGGATGAAGAGGAGTTGTTGTTTCTTCGAGGAAATGCCAAAACCTATGATCTTGATGTTGATGAGCGACCAACTCGGAAATAGGTCACAATCATCAAAATGCCTTTCAAGTAGCTGACTGTGATGCATTTGACTCTGATGTCGATGATGAACCTACTGCTCAAACAATCTTCATGGCTAGCATCTCACCTATTGTCTCTCCAAAGGTCTCTTCACCACAACAGGCTGGTCCATCCAAAGATTCAATCATTTCAGAGGTATTAAAACTATATGATGAAGTTGATGAGCAAAAGATGCATAATAAAGTACAATCTCTTGAAACTTATGAATTAGATACTGATGATGAGGGTAATAGCAATATTGTCCCATATGAACAATATGTGAAGCAAAGTGAAAGTGAGAGTGTACCAAGTAATGCATCTTCGGCAGTCAATGATGACTATGTTTTTGATGAATATATCGCTGTGCCTCGATGATTCTCGTTATCTCGAATCGAATGCATATAAAGAACAAGTTGCTATTTATGAACAACGTGCTAAGTTTGAGTTAACTACCCGTGAGTAGGAAATGGATGACCAAATGCGTACAATTATTAGAAAAGTAATTTTAGAGAAGAAGTATTAAAACAAGAGTTAAACTCCTTACAAGAAAAGCTTTCTAAAATCATAGCAAAAGCAAGAGTCGCAAGATAATGTTAAAGTGCTTAAACAAGAATTCAAGTGCTAAGGAATCAAAACTTTTGAATGATTTTCTAATCTAAAACTTTGAAAACAAGCTTGAAAATAAGTTGTACGTACAAGGGAATACCATTGATCGCTTCACACGATCACTAAGCATAGAGTTCTCGTGATAAGCATAGTATTCCCATTGTAGAGAAACCTAATCCCGAGTATGGTAAGATAGCAAAAGCTGCTCAAAATGTGATCTATGATGGTAATGAAATCCTTAAGCCTAGGCAGAAACCTAGTTGCGCTGAGTGCAAGGAAGAGGATAGAAAACTAGATGATGCATTGATGAGTGTCCAAATACTCATCATTTTTGTGTAATCTAAACTGCAAATTCATCTGAAAACACTCAGAAACACATCAAAATGATCAAAATATCACAAACAAGTGTTTTATGTGTTTTAAAAACAAAAATATCAAAATCAGATGAAAAACATATCAAATTTGCAAAAATTGCAGTTTTAGTCCCCCAAGTTTCAAAAATTGTCAAAAAACAGTCCCTGAGCCAAAATTTCAAAAGAAAAGTCACCAAAGGTCCTTTTAAAATCATAACTTGTCAAATTTAGTCCTTTGGTGAAAAATGTCAAAAGTTTGAGAAAATTACAAGTTTAGTCCTTCAACTTTGAATTTTGGCAGAAATGGCCCCTGGAAAATGTGAAAATGGCAATTTTGGTCCTTACACTTTTTAAGAGTGTCACTTTTAGTCCTTGGAAGAAACTTTTCAGAATTGGCAGCTTAGGCCCCTCAAGTTTCAGAATTTACACCAAGGTCCCTCCAATATTAACTCTTTAAAACCATTTTGGACCCTTGCACTAACCTTTGGCCCCTGTCACTATGCAATTTGAACCCCCCTTGTATTAGTAATATCTGGTCTATCCATTTGGTCAAACAGGCACCACTTGGCGCCAAAGTCTTCACCATCTCAACTGCTTCCCTGTTTCACTCACCACACCAATTCCTCAGCTCACCTTCATCTCACCTTTGTCCCCCCACCTCAACACAAATCCAAGAACCATTAAATGCTCATTCCAACCTTTCACTCAACCCTCCACCTGTTAAAATCCTTTTGGCGCCAAAATGAATCAAACGGTTAGAAATGCTCCAAGTCATCCAAATGTTATTATTATTGGTGGGAAATGCTAAAGTCAAGGAGGAGAAGCAGTTGGCATATAAAAAGGAGAAGAGTGAAGCAGTTGAGGGGAGTAGCTAGTTTTTCATTTTTCTTTTAATGTCAATTTTTCTTTAAAATGTATTAGTTTAAATAAAATGTTGTAGTTTCAGTTCTTATGTATCACCATCAAGTTAAAAACATCTTTGCAAGTGTGCTTTTGGTTTTCAATTCAAGTTTTTACAAGTTTCTGGTTTCTTAGTTACTGTTGCAAACTTCAGTTTCATTCTCTTAATTACAAGCTTCTATTAGCTTCTTTGAAAGCTCAAACAAGTTTAGTTGTTTATCATAGTCTTTGATAAGCTTGTGATTCATTTTAAGTAATTTTGTAAAACAAGTCAACCAAAGTCAACTGTTAAGCTCAAATTGGAAGTGGAAATAGTTCTTGATGTTGCGATGGTGCAAATGGGTTGGATTAGGTTCATTTAGTGTAGTAATGGGTTTTGTTTTACCCCGCAAACAACGGACACATGTAAGTTAGTTTATCATTTTCACATTTCTAGTCATTTTGTAGTTTTTTTTGCTTATCCGTTATTTGTGGTCTTTATTAGTTTGAATGTGTTTGTTTCAAGTTGTTTGAGCTAATATGAGCTTATGTTAAGGTTTTCAATGTGAGTTTTGAAGAAGTTTTAAGCTTTTGTCAATTTTAAAATCATTTTCCGCCTTCAGTGGTGTTTGGAGCAAGATAGTTTATGGGTCAAACTTTATGTTTTGACCCATTTTGATGTTGAAAAGTTTGTTCTTAAGTGTTAAGTCAATGTTTTGCGCTTGTTATTAGTTTGCAATTGGTAAAAATCGGTTTGGAGTAGTTTTTTTTAGATATCAATCATCTCCGCGACCTTTGCAAACCATTTAGCGCCTTTTAAGGCTTGTCAAAGTCCTCGAATTTGCTCCACTTGCTTCTTTTTAGTTTTAGGCTTTATGAAGTTTACCTTTTTATCATAGTTTAGCATTTTGTAGCTTATTTGGTAGCTTAATTTTAAGCTTAAAATTGCCCTCAAAACTGTCCTTAGTGCCATCTTTTCTGTCCCATAACAGCAAATCAGCAGCTCTTTTTTGGGCTTTTAAAGCTTGTTTTTAGCTTATTTTATCCTTAGTTATTGCTTAACTTAGTTTCCCCCTTAGTGCTTTTAAGTTGAGTAAATTAGGCGCTTAGTTTTTAGTCTTTTGGTTAGCCTTTTAAAGCTTTTCGTTGCCTTTTCAAATTATTGCTCCAAACAATGACTTAAATCTTTTTTTTTTTACTTTCCCATTTGCATTTTAAGTGCTTAATTATTGTTTATTGTGGTGTCGTTGTTCCTTAGTTGTTGTTTTAGGATGATGTTGCTTAGTCTTTTAGCTTGTTTGTAGCTTTTGTTGAATTGTTGTAGCTTATTTTTCCTTGGAGTGCTCTTATACCAAACGCACCCATTCCCTTTTTTACATCTGCTGCCGCAAAATGTACCAATAAGCGATTTTATTTTAAGCTTTTGAAAAGTTTGTTTCATAAAAGTTGTATTTTCAAGTACTTTTCAACTTCTAAAAAGGGATAATCAAAAGAAAAATAAAGACCAAAACGTGGAGGGCAGAATCGAACCTGTGACCTCCTGCACCTGGTCCACGCACACAGCAGACTCCACCCAACCATCTCGCCTTGGGTCTTCTTTGTGTTCAACTTTACACATTAAATTACTTAAGGACCATTTTGCATTTTAAACTTATAAGCTTCTTTAGCTTATTTGCTGCTTATTTTACAAAGAGACCACCACCTTTTTTATTTTTCTTAGAATCAGTAATGTTTAAAGTAGTTTTTGTGATTTTTTCAGATTTTTCTCAAAATGTTTAGTATTTTTAATTAATTAATTAGTGTTAATTAGTTTTTAATTCATAATAAATAATTTAAAAGTCGAAAAAATACCCGGCTTTTTCCTAAAATTTTCTTTTATCATATAGTACGTAATAAAATTAGTTTTACACTCATAGGCTCTTTATTTCATAAATTTTACGTTTTTGCTTGCGCTCCAGCGCCATTTTCGTACATAACGCTCGTTTTCATTTTAGGTTACGTTTTAAGTTTATTTAGGTTTACGTTTTAGTTAATATAGTTTATTTAAGTCATTTTATTTTATAAAATCATAAACGTTCATCGATCTTTAAATATAGTGATAGCGTTTATTTAATAGATTTTAACTTTTTAATTTTCTTAATTTGTATTTCAGTCGCTGTTATTTATTACCTTTTTCAGTAGTGTAATATTCCATCCAAATCCTTTCGATCGCTATCATTAGTGATCATTCTATCGTCTGAATCGATGTTTTACACACCATTGAGTCTCCTTGGGACATAACGACCGGAACTCGTATTCTCTCGATCTTCATTGTATTTGCGCAAAATTTTTTTAAGTCTGTTTAGACTTGTGGTTTGGACCAGATCAAAATTTTGGCGCGCCGGGAGGCTTTAGCGTGTGTTTAGCCTTTTCGGATCCATTCTTGTGCATATACCATCATTTGTAAAAGTTTTTGTAAAGTTTTCAAAACTCCAAAGTTCATTAACACTTTTCTAAAGTGTTAAAACATAAAAATATTTTCATTCTTTGTTTTTTTCAAAATGTTTTCAAAATATCAAAATATTCCTCTTTACCCTCTCACCTTTTGATTCTTCATTTCTTATCCTCCGATAACCTTTGATTCTTTCTATGTCTTATCCTCACCCTCTTGGTTGTCAATGGTGTGGTGGTCCTTATAATGATGGCAATTGCCCCAGCTTGTTGCATGGTGGAATCAGAAACGGGTCCATCTATAACCAAGATCCCTATTCCTACCATAACACAACCGATTTATTCCATCGCCTACCACACCGTGAGACTCAGCAGATTTCTTCCAGAGTACTGTGGTGGTTCTCATTCCGATTCGATTGTCAATCAGAAACACGCTTGTCTATGAGCGGGTTCACGATACCAATTATGACTACAACACATACCACTCACGGCCACACAGTTTTCTTTGTTGTGAGTATTGTGGAGGTCCTCACTCTAGCTCGGATTGTCAAACAGGAACCCATTTCCTTGTAACGATTACGGCTCTTCATATCATGACCAACCTCTACAAGACCAACTGATTCACTTCTCAAAATCTTCTCCTTGATCTTTTGGATTTAGTGAAAGATTTGAAGGAATCTAAACACTCCCATGATAATCCAAATGAAAATCAATGGAAGTTTTGTTAGTCAAGAGCGGTCGCTAAATTAGATTCCCGTTGCGCTTGAAAAATGCATTGGGAATCAATTGCAATAGAAAAAGCGGCCAAATCTAGCTCTCGAATCCGCTTCATTCTCGATGACGATGATGATGAAGATATCCTTGATATCTTACAATTTTATAACGGTTCATCAAGTTCATCGCTTGAAACTCCTTCCATGAAGAATCGGGAGAAAAGACTATGATGGAATTACTAGCGGAAGAACAAATGTTAAGTATAAAACATATGTATGCTAGTCCTTCTAAACTCCTCACCATTGTTATCACACCAAGCTCCCACTCACTCTCTAAACATGGGGATGAGCTTTAGCACTATTCCAAATGGAATCGTCTAGTGTTGAGGACCTTATCCCAATCCCGAGAGAGTCACAGGAATTTCGATCATCCGTGTGATATCCCTTTCCTTGAGTGTTCTCAAGATCATTTTGAAACTTTCTCCGATTTAAGCGGCGAGTGTGCTTCCTATGGAGACATCGAGTACGTTGAGGCATCACTTCCACAACTGATGTCGATCCCCTTCTTGAGGAGTTCTCCGTGAACTCACTCACATCAATCCACTCTTTGATTTGGGTTAACTGGAGAGACCGAAAGTCTCGTTAATAATGATCGCTCACTCACTTCTTATCCTAACAATCCAATAGAGAATGTTGATCACTTTGTTCCGAAACATTCAAAGCTACTTTCACTAATCCTCTATTTGAATTCAATTACGAATTCACTTCATTTCGAGAATCCACTCTTTGATACTCGATCGAGGATAGTGATGAGCCCACAATGGAACAAGAGTTCACAAATTCACATCATGTGAATGATTCTCTTCATGAGGAGTTCGCCGGTGAACTCTCTCATATCATATCTCCGCTGGAGTATGATTGTTTGGATGGCAAAAATCATGATCGGGGGGAGAGAATCTCAATTTGCATAGTTATGACAAATTTTCCAACCCTCCCTCCCGAGATGCCTTCCAACCCAAAGAGCTCTACCAATAAAATCCAAATAAGTGCAACTGCACTTAATCCCGAGGAAGAAGATCTAGTTACGATTGTTATCATGATCTTCCTTCTTTTCTTCACCTACTCGGTGACTTCCTCTCTTCTTCACTCCTTCGGGAGTGAGGACACTATCTTTGACCCCGGCATTTTCATTTATCATTTGTGAGCCGGTGCTCTTTCTCTCAGATATCTCGTCGGTGTGGAACTTTCACGTGCTTCAATGTTTATCCAAACATCTTGAATGAAAGTCCGATGGAGATTGTTTCTTCCACTTTGCTTCCCATGAACCAATGAATTCGGGTCGAGTCAAGCTAGCGACTGAAATCAAAAAAGAGACACACCATATGGGTTTTCACCCATATTTCGTCTTCTTACCCCTTCTACCACCTAAGTGTGGGGTGATGCCCACATGTTATATATATATATCTATCTAAAAAAAAAAAAAAAAAAAAAAAAATCTTCTTTCCAAATAATGGCCGTAGTATTTCCCTTTACGTTCTTTGTTTCGGCATAACCGCGGTACTTTGAATATTGAGGCAATATTCATTTCTAAGTGTGGGGAATTCTCACGAATTTCATATATTATCTACCCAATTCCCCGTTTTGGCCAAATTTTTTTTGGAGTAAGTGTTTTACACTTACTCATTTGGTTATCATCCGCCATGTCTCAGAAGACAAAAGGATTAGCTAATCCAGAGCAAACGGCTCTTGGTAAAGATATATCAAATCCGCTTATATGGCTTGCAATTTGCCCAAAATTGTATGGTATTCATTCACCATATCCTAAAAAGTGAAGAGTTGGCTAGCCCGCAAGATTATGGCTTGTGGTAAAGGCGTGGAAAATCCATAATTGGTAATCACTCACCAAATATAATATCGATAATTTATCTAAGAGTTGGCTAGTCCGTATGGGTACGGCTTCGGTAAAGACTAATCAAACCGCTTACAATTTGGTGGTTTGCTCAAAATCACATGGTTATCGGTGTACCATGGTTCTTACTTGAACCGAAACATTTGGCTACTCCGAGTAATGGCTTTTGGTAAAGAGATTAAAATCCATTATGTTTTCTCAAATCATTGCTAGGGACTAGCAATATCTCGATGTGGGGATTGATGAGTGTCCAAATACTCATCATTTTGTGTAATCTAAAGCGCAAATTCATCCGAAAACACTCGTAAACACATCAAAATGATCAAAATATCACAAACAAGTGTTTTATGTGTTTTAAAACAAAAATATCAAAATCGATGAAAACATATCAAATTTGCAAAAATTGCGCTTTAGTCCCCAAGTTTCAAAAATTGTCAAAAACAGGTCCACGAGCCAAAATTTCAAAAGAAAAGTCACCAAAGGTCCTTTTAAAATCATAACTTGTCAAATTTAGTCCTTTGGTGAAAATGTCAAAAGTTTGAGAAAATTACAAGTTTAGTCCTTCAACTTTGAATTTTGGCGAAATGGCCCTGAAAATGTGAAATGGCAATTTTGGTCCTTACACTTTTAAGAGTGTCACTTTTAGTCCTTGGAAGAAACTTTTCAGAATTGGCGACTTAGGCCCTCAAGTTTCGTAATTTACACCAAGGTCCTCCAATATTAACTCTTTAAAACCATTTTGGACCCTTGCACTAACCTTTGGCCCCGTCACTATGCAATTTGAACCCCTTGTATTAGTAATATCCGGTCTATCCATTTGGTCAAACAGCACCACTTGGCGCCAAAGTCTTCACCATCTCAACCTGCTTCCTGTTTCACTCACCACACCAATTCCTCACCACCTTCATCTCACCTTTGTCCCCCACCTCAACACAAATCCAAGAACCATTAAATGCTCATTCCAACCTTTCACTCAACCCTCCACTGTTAAAATCCTTTTGCGCCAAAATGAATCAAACGGTTAGAAATGCTCCAAGTCATCCAAATGTTATTATTATTGGTGGGAAATGCTAAAGTCAAGGAGGAGAAGCAGTTGGCATATAAAAAGGAGAAGAGTGAAGCAGTTGAGGGGAGTAGCTAGTTTTTCATTTTTTCTTTTAATGTCAATTTTTCTTTAAAATGTATTAGTTTAAATAAAATGTTGTAGTTTCAGTTCTTATGTATCACCATCAAGTTAAAAACATCTTTGCAAGTGTGCTTTTGGTTTTCAATTCAAGTTTTTACAAGTTTCTGGTTTCTTAGTTACTGTTGCAAACTTCAGTTTCATTCTCTTAATTACAAGCTTCTATTAGCTTCTTTGAAAGCTCAAACAAGTTTAGTTGCTTATCATAGTCTTTGATAAACTTGTGATTCATTTTAAGTAATTTTGTAAAACAGTCAACCAAAGTCAACTGTTAAGCTCAAATTGGAAGTGGAAATGGTTACTGATGTTGCAGTGGTGCAAATGGGTTGGATTAGGTTCATTTAGTGTAGTAATGGGTTTTGTTTTACCCTGCAAACAATCTGGACACATGTAAGTTAGTTTATCATTTTTCACATTTCTAGTCATTTTGTAGTTTTTTTTTGCTTATCTGTTATTTGTGGTCTTTATTAGTTTGAATGTGTTTGTTTCAAGTTGTTTGAGCTAATATGAGCTTATGTTAAGGTTTTCAATGTGAGTTTTGAAGAAGTTTTAAGCTTTTGTCAATTTTTAAAATCATTTTACGCCTTAGTGGTGTTTGAACAAGATAGTTTATGGGTCAAACTTTATGTTTTGACCCATTTGGATGTTGAAAAGTTTGTTCTTAAGTGTTAAGTCAATGTTTTGCGGTTGTTATTAGTTTGCAATTGGTAAAAATCGGTTTGGAGTAGTTTTTTTAGATATCAATCATCTCGAGCGACCTTTGCAAACCATTTAGCGCCTTTTAAGGCTTGTCAAAGTCCTCGAATTTGCTCCACTTGCTTCTTTTTAGTTTTAGGCTTTATGAAGTTTACCTTTTATCATAGTTTAGCATTTTGTAGCTTATTTGGTAGCTTAATTTTAAGCTTAAAATTGCCCTCAAAATCCTTAGTGCCATCTTTTACGTCCCATAACAAAGAAATCAGACTCTTTTTGGGCTTTTAAAGCTTGTTTTAGCTTATTTTATCCTTAGTTATTGCTTAACTTAGTTTCCCTTAGTGCTTTTAAGTTGAGTAAATTAGCGCTTAGTTTTTAGTCTTTTGGTTAGCCTTTTAAAGCTTTTTGTTTTTTTTATTATTGCTCCAAGCAATGACTTAAATCTTCTTTTTTTACTTTCCCATTTGCATTTTAAGTGCTTAATTATTGTTTATTAGGGTGTCGTTGTTCCTTAGTTCTTTGTTTTAGGATGATGTTGCTTAGTCTTTTAGCTTGTTTGTAGCTTTTGTTGAATTGTTGTAGCTTATTTTTCCTTGGGTGCTCTTATACCAAACGTACCCATTCCCTTTTTTACATCTGCTGCTGCAAAGCGACCAATAAGCGACTTATTTTTAAGCTTTTGAAAAGTTTGTTTCATAAAAGTTGTATTTTCAAGTACTTTTCAACTTCTAAAAAGGGATAATCAAAAGAAAAATAAAGACCAAAACGTGGAGGGCAGAATCGAACTGTGACCTCCTCGCACTGTCCACGCACACAGCAGACTCCACCCAACCATCTCGCCTTGGGTCTTCTTTGTGTTCAACTTTACACATTAAATTACTTAAGGACCATTTGCATTTTAAACTTATAAGCTTCTTTAGCTTATTTGTCGCTTATTTTACAAAGAGACCACCACCTTTTTATTTTTCTTAGAATCGAGAATGTTTAAAGTAGTTTTGTGATTTTTTGATTTTCTCAAAATGTTTAGTATTTTTAATTAATTAATTAGTGTTAATTAGTTTTAATTCATAATAAATAATTTAAAAGTCGAAAAAATACCGGCTTTTTCCTAAAATTTTCTTTTATCATATAGTACGTAATAAAATTAGTTTTACACTCATAGGCTCTTTATTTCATAAATTTTACGTTTTGCTTGCGCCCCAGCGCCATTTTCGTACATAACGCTTCGTTTTCATTTTAGGTTACGTTTTAAGTTTATTTAGGTTTACGTTTTAGTTAATATAGTTTATTTAAGTCATTTTATTTTATAAAATCATAAACGTTCATCGATCTTTAAATATAGTGATAGCGTTTATTTAATAGATTTTAACTTTTTAATTTTCTTAATTTGTATTTCAGTCGCTGTTATTTATTACCTTTTTCAGTAGTGTAATATTCCATCCAAATCCTTTCTGATCGCTATCATTAGTGATCATTCTATCGTCTGAATCAGTGTTTTACACACCATTGAGTCTCCTTGGGACATAACGACCCGGGAATCCCCTGTATTCTCTGATCTTCATTGTATTTGCGCTTAAGCTGTTTTAAGTCTGTTAGACTTGACGGTTTTGCGCAGATCATGCATCTAGGGAGAAAATGGATAAGAAGCTTAACAATCATGCGTGTAAAAAGAATAACATAACTATCATACCCCACGATTACACTAAGGAAAATTGGATCTCCCTGAACATGTTTAAGCCTCAAACTTAATTAACCCCAGAACAGATCTTTTGGAAGAAAGATATGGATAAGCTAAAAGTTAATGTACTTGTTGAAACAAACACTCCCCTTAGGAAAATGCTCGCAACCATCGTGTGTATCCTCCAAATACACCAATGCATCTAGTTCCTAGATCGATTGCCACTAATAGCAAAACCTTAATCAAGATGTATGTTGTTTATCAACTATTCATTGATTTTGAGAAGACATGTAAGAAGAGAATCACACCTCTGTGGATAAGCGAGGGGAAAGGGTTTTGAGCAAACTAAAGAATGTTATTTAACCGAGGTCATGCCTTTCTTTAAACAATTAAAAGGTCAATTTGAGAATCTTCAAAAGGAATAAATTCGGATATTAAAGAAATGGAAAAGGAATTTGATGCAATGATAGTTGAGGTCAATGATTATGAACAGAACTCAAATTTAATGAAGTTGAAAGGAAGAACTTGCATATCTTAAATGAGAATTTGATTTCGAGATGTGTTGCTCAAGATGTGTTTTTATATGTTACTAAGCACTCTATTCTCGCTTCTCGATTTCATGAATTATCTATTGCATTGAAAGTTTCCCATGATCGTGTCATTGAGCTTGAAAACAAAAACTCGAACTAAATGAGAAAATTGATCGGGATGATCACGATAATTTGGTAAAACATCTTTCTAAACTAGAAGTTGAACATTTTGATTTGCAACTAAAATATCAACATCTTAAAGAAAATGTCAAAACCTCAAATATCAAGACATCGCCGATGTTCCGAGTTTGATGCGATTTTCGATAAACAAACGTGATGAATGATTCAAGCTCATTGTAACACGATCGAGAAAATTGAAAGCCCAAATTTCACAATTAAAGGGTGAAAAGAACAATGTGATTGGCTCCTAAATGCCTCCTCCTTTAGATTCTCAAGATTCTCGGACTTTTCATCTTCAAAACTTGGTTAATGTTTTACAAAAGGAAAACGAGGATTTTCTTGAAGAAAATGAAAAGTTAAACGACACTTTAAAGAGTTATATGATTCAATTAAAGTCACTCGTGACAAGAACAACGAAAAATAACGTCTTTACAAAAGGAAATTGAGAATCGAGGAGACAGGAAAAGGAAGCGCCACTTGTCTTTAATGAGAATGTTGCATCAAGGTCATCCTCGATCGCAAATATCTTGTGATTATTAAATACATTCCTCCTCATCTTAGGAATATTGAACTTGTGTTTCATAACTATTTTGCTCACCTTAAGGATAGTCTAGAATGTCTCCGTGAGATTGTGGAAGAGGATTTCATAAATAAGCCTCTTGATAGAGATATTAGGTTTACGTGCATTCAAGCCAAACGATCTCAGGAGCTGCTAGAATGTTTAATAGCAACATGTCCTAAATCCTTAGGTGCAAAAGGTAAAGTTGTGATGCCTTGTTCTATGCCTAGTGCCAAGCATACAAACCATTCTATGCCCAGTATTAAGAAAGTGAACTCTAATGTGCCTTCAAGTAGTTCGGATCCCGCACGTCTAGTTCAGAATGCAAAAAGTAGATCAACCAACTAATGTTCCCATAATTCCTTCTACAGAGTAATCGGTGACATAAAAGCAAGCGGGTCAAAGCCTCCAGCAATACCAAGAAAGATAGGACCTCGCAAGCTAGGAATGTGCATTGGAAGAGTAGAAGATCACCCTAGGAATATTAAGTTTGAGTTGAATAAAACGAATCGTGTTGATTCTAGTATTAGCTATAAGCGTCTCGTAATTAATTGATTTCGCTACTATCCGTAAACCATGTAATGATGACTGCTTGATTTCTGTTACTAATCATGAATGTGGTGTGAATGATTTGTCTATTGTTGTCAAATGCCCAGTTAAAACTGTTTATGTTAAAAAACAAGCGAAGAAGGCTAAAACGCAAAGGCAAAAGAAAGTTAGAAAACAGTGGAAACCTACAGGAAGGAAATTTAGTAATATAGGTTATCAATGGATACCTACTGGCCGTAATATTAATGAGTTGTGCCCTATATTTGCTAAGTCAATGCCCACTAGAAAATGGATGCCTACTGGTAGAACTATTCCCTTAAGAAGTGAACACACTTTGAATAGGTCAAATGCAGACACTAGACCGCATCTATCTCGATGATTCTATTGTTTCTACTTTTGATGTGGGTGTTCCAATCATCGTTACTAACCAAATGGAACCCATTCTTGCATGGGGATCCCAATTATCCGTTATCCATTCTCGCTCATGTTCAAGCCGCAGATCGTTTAAATCGCTCGTGGTACCGGACTCAGCCGTTCCAAGCATATGATTTGGAGATCGCTCATGCTCATGAACTTCGTGAGTAAATTCATCGGAATTTATTAGATTCGGGGACGACCATTTTGGTGCAATTATGGGTTATGGAGATTATGTTGTTGGTAAAAGTGTAATCTCCAGGGTATATTATGTGGAAGGTCATGGTCATAACTTGTTCTCTGTTGGTCAATTCTATGATTCCGATCTAGAAGTGGCTTTTAGAAAACATACTTGTTTCGTTAGAGAACTCGATGGTGTGGAATTGCTAAAAGGAACTCGTGGTTCAAATCTATACACCATATCTATCGAAGACATGATGAAGTCCTCTCCAATCTGCTTGTTGTCAAAGGCTTCGAAAACAAAGTCATGGTTATGGCATCGTCTGCTCAATCACTTGAACTTTGGCACCATTAATAACCTTTCCAGAAAGGATATTGTCAGAGGATTACCCAGATTAAAATATAAAAAATATCATCTTTGTTCAGCTTGCCAATTGGGAAAAAGCACGAAATATGCCCACAAACCAAAACCCACAAACTCAGTAATGGAAGTTCTTCATACCCTTCATATGGATCTGTGCGGACCAATGAGAGTGCAAACGATAAATGGGAAGAAATACATTCTAGTAGTTGTTGATGACTACTCTCGATTTACTTGGGTAAAGTTTTTGAGGAGAAAGGATGAAACTCGGATGTCATCATCAAACTTATCAAAGCGACTTGAGTTCGACTTAACAATCTTGTTAGAATTGTTCAAGCAGACAATGGCACGAGTTTGTTAACAAAGACTTAATTCGCTTTTATGAAAGTGTTGGAATCGGTCATCAAAGAAGTGTTCCACGAACTCCTCAGCGTAGCGGTGTAGTTGAAAGACGAAATCGAACTCTTGTGGAAGCCGCAAGAACAATGCTAATTTATTCAAAGGTTCCAATGTTCCTATGGGTCAAGCCATTGCCACCGCTTGCTACACCCAAAATCGTTCCCTTATTCACACCTCTCATGGAAAAACTCCATATGAACTTGTCCATAAACGAAAACTTGATCTATCCTATCTTCGTGTGTTTGGTGCTTTGTGCTATCCAACAAATGACAGTTAGGTAAATTAAGAGCTAAGGCGGACATTGGAGTTTTCGTAGGTTATGCATCAAACAAGAAGGGTTACCGAATTTACAACAAAAGAACTCGAGATATCATGGAAACTATTCACGTCACGTTCGATGAGCTATCCGGGCAAATGGCTCCAGGACAATCCAGTTCTGGACCCGCATTTCAACCTTCATCAAGTAGTCCTATCGGTTCTACCCTTGTTTCTAATCCTCACCAAAGAACTCCTTATGTACCTCCTTTAGAAGATGACTTAAAGAAATTATTTGATCCAATGTTTGATGAACACTATGAGCTAAGTGCTAATGATATGTCAATTCCATCAGCAGAGGCTGCCTCTATCCCCGCCAATGAAGTTAACCCTTCGTTTCAATGTCATTAAGTCAAGAAGCGCTGCTTCCGATCACTCTATCTCATCAACAAATCATCAATCATCGAGTGTACATCATGGAATTGTTTCGCACCCATGATGAAGTTAATCCCTTTGCTACTCCAGAAGATGCCCCTTTGAGAACATATTTTATCACGAATCATCATCGAACCATCTTCATCGGGAGATATCGACTGCTACTTCAGTTCCTCAACAACAACCACATGAACACCTTAGAAAATGGACACATGATCATCCATTGGACAACATCATTGAAACCCTCTCGTCCAAAGATCCACACGGAAACAACTTGCAACCGATGCCTTATGGTGCTTCTTCAACTCCGTACTCTCTAAGGTCGAACTAAAAGAAGTTAAAACCACCATGAATGAAGGCAGTTGGTTCAATGCCATGCAAGAAGAAATTCATGAGTTTGATCGACTAGATGTATGGAATTAGTACCGCTCCAGTTGTGCAATGATCATTGCTCTAAAGTGGATCTTCAAAGTAAAACTTGATGAGCATGGTGATGTTTTAAAGAACAAGGCTCGATTGGTTGCAAAAGGATCTTGTCAAGAGGAGGGTATTGACTTTGAAGAATCATTTGCTCCAGTTGCTCGTATCGAGGCAATCGTAATCTTCTTGGCTAATCTTGCAAGTAAGAACATGGTAGTCTATCGGATGGATGTAAAGACGGCTTTTCTTAACGGAGATCTTAAAGAAGTCGATACGTCACCCAACTGAAGGCTTTGTGAATCAAGTGCATCCTACTCACGTCTATCGTTTGAAGAAGGCTCTTACGGTTTGAAGCAAGTTCAAGGGCATGGTATGATACGCTATCAAAGTTTCTTCTATCTCCGGATTCAACAAAGGAGTCATTGATCCGACATTGTTAACAGTAAAGTCGCAAACATTTAATTCACGTTCAAATATATGTTGATGATATTATTTTGCCTCGATCGACCCCAATGAATGTGACCGTTTTTCCAATGAAATGGGTTCCAAATTTCAAATGTCAATGATGGGACAAATGTCTTTTTTCTTGGGATTACAAATTTCACAAAGTATGCAAATGAGATTTTAAAGAAATTTGGATTTGATTCTTGTGACCCTGTTGACACTCCCATGATAGAGCGTACTAAAATGGATGAGGACCACTCAGGGATCATGGTAGACCAAACAAAATATCGTAGTATGATTGGATCCCTAATGTACCTCACAACCGATGAGACCGGACATTACATTCATTTGTTTGCATGTGTGCTAGATATCGTGCTAAGCCTACCAAAAGCACCTTGAAGCGGTTAAACGGGTCTTTCGGTATCTCCAAGGAACCATCAATATGGGACTTTGGTACCAAGGACACCGGTATGTCACTAACGACCTATGCGAGATGTTGATCATGCGGGATGTCTAGCTACACGTCAAGCACGTGCGGAGGTGCTCGATTTTTGGGTGATAAGCTTGTGAGCTGGTCTTCAAAGAAACAAATGAGTACTTCTATTTCCTCTACAAAGGCTGAATACATAGCCATGTCATCTTGTTGTGCTCAAATCCTATGGATGAGATCCCAATTATCTGACTATGGCTTTGAATTCAACAAAATCCCTTTGTACTGTGATAATAAAAGTGCCATTGCTCTCTCATGCAACAATGTACAACACTCAAGAGCAAAGCACATCGACATTCGACCTCATTTCATCAGGGAGCATGTAGAAAACGGTGTGGTGGAACTTTATTTTGTGAGGACTGAATACCAGTTAGCAGACATCTTCACCAAATCTCTTCCTAGAGAACGTTTTGAGTTTATTCTTCCATGACTTGGTCTAAAGAGTCTACAACCGGAAACACTTAAACGTCTTCAAGAGGAAGAAGAGGAGTAAAAGGTCTTTATTCATCCATATCTTGTATATATATTTATTCGAAAAGCAAAATACAAAATTACAAAACCTTCAAAAAGCAAATAGAAAAATATAAAACTTTCAAAAATCCATAAAAATTTGAAAATCTTGAAAAAATTCAAAAAATATTGTCATTTTATCATGCCTTTCTCGATTCGATAATATCTACGGTCTTTGTGCTGTTATTCAAAGAATGACACGGGACTTTAGATATTGTTCGAATGTTCAAAAAAAAAAAAAAAAATTTGAGAGAAAATGAATCAATGGTTTATAGTCATTTCAGTCTATAACCCGTTTTTAATGAAAGACTAGAGTCACGCTTTAACGTATGTTTCAAATCTCATGCTCTGATTCTAAAAACAAATGTTTGTCACCAAAAGGACAAATATTTGTTTCACAAATATTTTTCCTTCTATAAATTCTTCTGAAAAATATTTGCTATCTAATGAAAACAATGTTAAACAAAATAACTCGGACTAAATTTTTGAAATTCACTTGGACTTGACATCGGTCAAAATCTTGATCTCTCAATCAACAACTTATGTCATTGATTGAGGGGGAGAATAATTTTAATTAAATCAAAAGGTTATTTGTCATATTTTCAAAAGATATTCATGCATGTTATTGGAGTTTAAAGTCGCATAAGTGATCCTTATCGGTTAAATGTTTTCATAAGCAAGTCATAATTCTCCTTAAAAGCTTTCAAAAACAATTTAAATCCATAGAGATCACAAATCTCAAATGATTTAAAAATTGTGATCGGGGGAGAATTTGTGATTTAAATTGGATTTAAACTGATGATTCTATAAATGGTTTCACAAGTGTTTAGCAAGCTTTCCTCCCCACATGTGCCAAACGATTTTAAATTTTCCATGCACATGTTGAGGGGGAGCATCCTTTTAAAACCACAAAGAATTGATTTGTCTCTAAGTGCAGGTTCCTTCTAATACGTGCAAAACTCTTTCAAACCTCGAGGCACATATTGAGGGGGAGCAAACTTATGAAAACCTCATCCTTCCCCAATATGCTTTATCTACTTGATTTGATCAGGGAAGTGATGTTGATATCTTTTAGAAAATGGTAATCAAAGAAGTTAATTCTTCCTCTTGCCTCCGTGTGCCAAAACGATTTCAAATACATGATGCACATGTTGAGAGGGAGCTCTTTTTCTAAAAATATCAAAAACAATTCAAGTACAAAATGCTTTGATAATATATCACAAGTATCTGGATTGATTTTCAAATGGTTTTCAATTGGTTCCAATGGCAGATGAACAATACCAAATAGACCGACCAAATTTACTTTATGTATGGTGATATAAGGATGGTTAGGTTAGGTATTCGTTCCCACGATCCGCCGAGCCGGAGGGATCTACCCAGGACAATCCACTAGATAATGTAAAAGTCCTTAGGTATGATGAAAAAGGAGAAAATGAGAAATGAGAAGAGTGCGGATCGAGACGAGCTAGTCTTGGAATAAACCCAACAAGGTTCTAGTTATGAAGTCTCGGTAAGCTTGAAGGGGTTGAAGAATGAAAATGAATTGGAATGTGAAAGGGTGAAAAGAAATAGCCTCCAATAATTCAACCTTAGGCGTAAACCGGGTTCAATACATATACTCTTGGTGTTTACTAAGGTAATCGATGCAGTTTTCTTGACTGTGTCTTAATATTTATAGTGTCTCGCTATACCTATGGTCCACCCTAGTGCACTAACGGGCAGTGTACCCGGTCATGTGTAGTGTAGTAAATGGTAAAGCCGAAGTCGTCCCAAGAGCTATGTGTGTCGGATAATTACTAAGTCTAATTGTCACAGAATATTAATGGTTTGATAAGGTTTTAATTAATTAAACTACTAATGCAGAATATAAAAGCAAATAAATGGTAGAAGGGAAATCAATAGAGGAATAGTGGTGCTAACCTAGTTAATCCTCCTAACTAGTTATGTCTACATCTACCTACTTCCAATTACTTTAGGTGGGGTCAAATTTGAGAGGACATCATTTGGTCAATTCGCCTAACCTATCAAAGAAAGATGCCACCACAGAGAAATCGACGCACCGTCATAAGTCCTATTGTTCCCGGTCCCCTAAGCCGAGTCATTAAGTACCGCTACATGCTAGATTCTAAATAGTGAGTGCCCGGCCGTTAGGAACTTAGACACTACACCCCAATTCTTAAGTTCATCCAAACGATAGGTGATCGGTTGGTCAAATCGCACAAGTAGAAAGGGTCGTCGGTTGGTCATATCTTACCCTTTCTGCCTTAGTCCGCTCACCTAGGGTGGGTTGGTCATATCTCCTAGGCAATTGGCCTCATCGCCATTCAAAACTACCGAACCGGGGTGACTACCAAAGAACTATGCATGCATACACTTAGAAATAATTGTACGGAAGTAAAGGTAAACGCAAACAAAACAATTAAGGAATCATAACTAGGCTAGCACCAAAGGGTGCTTAGCGCTCATATTAATCATGCACATCAATTCAATATTCAAAGTTACGAAATACATGAATTGAAAGTAAAATAAATAATAAACGCTAAAGCTTATCGTAATGGTGTGACTTCTCCTTTGGAAACACTCAGATGCTTCCCTAGACCTCCCTTGAGCTTTTTCCCACGCTCGTGAGTGTTGTGTGTGGAATGGGATGCTTTGAAATTTGAAATTAGTGGGGTATTTATAGGTTGTGTCGGGTTACTGGCGTAACCAATAAATGAGTTACGCCAGTAACCTTCTATTTCTCCGTAAATGCACTAGATGCGCTAGTTACGGCAGAACCTTATAAGTGGTTACGCCGTAGTCTTCAATAAAATTGGTTACGCCGTAAGTGATGCAAGAGTTATGGCGTAAGTATCGCCGCGTGGAACCTCAATTGACCTAATGGAGTTACGTCGTAACCTTTGGGAGGAGTTACGCCGTAACCTCTTGATAAGTTGGACTTCTGGGTCACGCAATAGTTACGGCGTAATGTGAGAGATGAATTACGCCGTAACGTTTCCATTTCCGCGTCTCTTTAGCTCCAATGCTCGTAATTTACCTGAAAGTGTAAAACAATAGAAAACAAGCATAAATCCATATAAATGATATAAATAACGAGCATTAACGGGGGAAATTGACACTTAATATTCGTGACTATTTGATGTTATCAAATATCCCCTACTTGAACTCTACTTGCCCTCAAGTAGACCTTTTAGATAGATTCCTAAAAGATATCTCCCAAAACCGGAAAATATGTGTTTACAAATCCTTATGCTAGAATAAAACAAAGCCAAACACCTCACGAAAGGGAACAAACACTCAAATCTCTCAACTATTCTAAGTGTCAATTTCGGGTGATCACCAATCGCATACATCATAGCATGTATTCTATCATAAGCTTGGCGGTTACACAAATCTCCACCACTAGAGTTAAGGGCTAAACAATTCTCAAGGCAATATGGGTAGACACGACAAAGGTTAAGGGTGACTCGTCATTACTAACATGTCACGCGAAGTGGACAAAATCAATGATACATGACCAAATCCATGGCCAAGACACCAAAGATTGCTCATTGCATCACCTAGACACGCTTCTTGACTAAAAGGGTAGGATAAGACATGGGATATATAATTGGTGTAAAATGAAAACAAGCAGGTAGTCTATATCTACAACTAAGTCATCACCACTTACCGTCCGCCCAAAGTTCAAGCTTAGAAGTCTAGAGACCGGATCATGAAATGCAAGGTAGATGTGTCATTAGAGGACGTCGTGATGGGCACACTACCTTTTCTTCTTCAGTTGGTATAACTCCAACTCCAATCTTCCAATGTGACCGAGGTGGCCTCCTCGATACTTAAACAATAAATCTCATACAACAGTGCTTATAACATTGCACTTTACAAAATCATAACTCAATCAACTTTTTTTTTTTTTTTTTTGAACATAACATGATAACATAACATCCCCCCACTTGAGATGAACAATGGGAATTCGGGGGGTCTTCAATGATCTTCATAATTGTTGTCGATGAAAGCGTGATTTCCATACCTTTCCACTCGAACCTTGAACTTAGGCAAATGATGACTTCCCAATTACAAATAAAAAATACAGGGTAGGTTAAGGTGTAAGGGTGTAACGAAACAATATATTGGGGTGACAAAATGAAAGGAATGGCTCAGAAAGGTTAATCTAAGGGTATCTTGCACTAAAGGGGAGTGCAACAAAATGGTTTCACATGGGGGTCGAAAAGTCGAGGTGACTAATCGATAGACTCACAATGGTAGGCTGTTTGGGTGATAATCCTATAATACTGCCTTCTAAAACTGAAAAGTCCAAATACATCGAGCTAACTCAACATACCTAGTCTATGGTCTCGAAATGATGCAAAGGCCAAGTTCTAAATTTTACAAGCTACCGGCACACTCATAATTTGGTGGATTTAGGGTAAAACATTGGAAACGGATAAGGCTAATCTCACCATGTAATATCAAGGGTTGTATGTGCTCGGCTAAGGTCTAATCTAGTTAGGTTCGGAAAAACATGTCAAAATTTTAAAAATGGCATAATTTTTCAAAATAAACTAGAAAAATGAGGGCGAAATAAAGTTCAAGAGATAATTCTACTCCCGTCCCCCGACTTGAATTGTACAAAGTCCCTTTTGTACTAGGCATTAAAATAAAAGTGAAGAGAAAGGTAGAATTAGAGCGAGAACTTCTCTAAAATTTGCTCCATAAAGAAGAAGGCCCACGAGAAAGGATCGTGCCTTCGTTTAAGCGTCATGAACAAACTTCAATCCACGAAATCACAATACCGACAAGCATAATTCTAAAAGAAAAATAAAATGAAAAACAAACCTAACTCACTTTCGTAGGAATCACGGTTGCATTTAGCGAATGCAACAAGTTTTTAAACCACTTGGTGTCCCAAGTGGACGAGTGAAGTCTCGTGAGGGTTTACAGGAACACACCTACAAAGTTCATTTAAAAACTAATACAAGGTTCTTGTGTTTTAAAATGAAAGAATTAAAGTAGAGAGAGTTACGTCGTAACTCCTATGAGAGAGTTACGCCGTGAATCGCAAAACTGGTATGAGTGTGAAGCGAGTAGTTACTGGCGTAACCACCGAGATGGTATTACGCCGTAATTGGTAATGCGACAAGAATTCGCCGCTAAAATGTTGGTTACGGCATAATCACCAAGATGAGTTACGCCAGTAACTCGCTTACATAAGCAAATCGCAGCAGAATTACTTCATTGTTTCTGCAAAATGGTTAGAAACACAAAACCCAACAGAAAGGAAATAAAAACAAAAGAAAGGGATAATTTGAGTTGTCTCCCGAAAGAGCACTTTTCTTTATTTATGAGTCTTTAAGCTAGACTCAGAGCCGCGGGGCTACTAGACCTGTGCGAAGAATTCATCACCAGATAGCTTACTAACATCCTGCCCGTAATAAATCTTTGCGCGGTGTCCGTTTACCTTCAAATATACTCTCTCCTTGTTATGAACTTCAATAGTCCCATAAGGGAATACTTTACTTACTGTGTATGGGCCAACCCAACGAGATCTCATTTTTCCAGGGAATAATTTGAGTCTTGTGTTAAAAATGAGAACTTCTTGACCTACCTCGAATCTTTTCTCCTTGATTCGCTTATCGTGCCATCTTTTGGTCCTGTCTTTATATGCCCTGGCATGATCATATGCTTCGTCTCGTAATTCAGCTAAACGGTTTATTTGGGAAAATATATGTTCTTTGACTATATCACCCTCCAAGTTGGCATTTTTGAGAGCCCAATATGCTTTATGTTCCAATTCAACGGGAAGATGACATGCTTTTCCGTAAACAATCTTAAAAGGGGTGCTTCCAATAGGAGTTTTGAAGGCCGTTCTGAATGCCCATAATGCCTCATCGAGTTTGTCGGACCAATATTTTCTGTTGCTGCTGATGGATTTCTCCAAAATCCGTTTGAGTGTCCTGTTGGTGTTCTCAGTTTGCCAATTGGTTTGTGGGTGGTAAGGTGTAGACATTCGGTGGAGTACCCCGTTTCTCTTCAGAACTTTCTCCATAATAGCATTACAAAAGTGCGTCCCTCGATCACTAATGATGGTCTTAGGGATCCCGAACCTGGAGAATAATCTTTTCAAAAAGGGAATGACACTCCTAGCGTCACAAGTCTGTAGGGCCTCTGCTTCAACCTACTTTGAAACGTAATCGACAGCTACAAGGATATAACTTTTATTTTTCGATGGAGTGAAAGGTCCCATAAAATCGATCCCCCAAACATCAAAAACCTCACATACCATAATATTGTTGAGTGGCATCTGATTCCGAGAAGAGATGTTCCCTGCCCTCTGACAAGCGTCACAATCCCTAACATGCCTTGCGGCGTCTTTGAAAATACTTGGCCAAAAGAATCCGGCCTCATTAACCTTTCGAGCAGTATTATCGGCTCCATAGTGTCCTCCTGCAGGTCCGTTGTGGCAATGTTCCAGAATTTATCTTTGCTCTTCCCCAAATACGCATCTCCGAATAATACCATCAGGGCATGATTTAAAAAGGAACAGATCATCCCAGAAGTAAAACTTAAGATCCGAGAAGAACTTTTTCTTCTGGTCGTAGCTTTTGTTACTAGGTAACACTTTTGCTGCTAGGTAATTAGCGAAATCTGCGTACCATGGTTCGACACTGGAAACTTTAATTCTAACTGCCATGAGGTGTTCGTCAGGGAAGGAGTCCAGGATAGTCTCTGTATCAAGTTCTTCGAGCTCAGGGTTTTCTAATCATGAAAGGTGATAAGCTGCTAAGTTTTCTGCTCCTTTCTTATCCTTGATTTCAATTTTAAATTCTTGCAGCAGCAGTACCCATCTAATCAACCTTGGTTTGGCATCCTGCTTATTAAATAAGTACTTCAAAGCAGAATGGTCATGTAGACAATAGTTTTTGACATAACTAAATAAGACCTAAATTTATCAAAGGCATATACTACTGACCAGAGTTCTTTTCGGTGGTTGTATAATGCTCTTGTGCCTCATTTAAGGTTTTACTAGCATAATAAACGGGTTTAAATTTTTATCCACCCTCGTCCTAAAACAGCTCCAACAAAGATAATCACTAGCATCGCACATGAGTTCAAAATCGCCCCCGGTCAGAGCAATAATAACAAAGGCGATAGTTAGTTTTTCTTTTAAAATGTCAAAGGCTTTTTTGCAATCATCGTTAAAATCAAATTTAGCGTCTTTCATTAGGAGTTGGGTCATGGGTTTGGCAGTTTTTGAAAAATCTTTTATAAATCGTCTATAAAACCCTGCATGCCCAAGAAAACTCCTAATGCCTTTTAGGTTGGTCGGATAAGGCAGTCGAGAAATAACATCCACCTTAGCTTTATCAACTTCAATCCCAGTTTGAGAGATTTTATGCCCCAAAACAATCCTTTCTTTAACCATAAAATGACATTTTTCCCAATTAAGGACAAGGTTGGTTTCTTCACATCTGGCAAGCATTTTAGATAGATTATTAAGATAGGATGAGAAGGAGTTACCAAAAACCAAAAAGTCATCCATGAAGACTTCCATAAAATCTTGACACATATCAGAGAATATAGCAGTCATGCACCGTTGGAATGTGGCGGGAACATTACATAGTCCAAAAGGCATCCTTCGGTAGGCGAATGTTCCATAAGGGCAGATGAACGTTGTCTTTTCTTGATCCTCAGGGGCAATAGGAATTTGAAAGTAACCTGAGAATCCATCGAGGAAGCAGTAATACTCATGTCCAGACATTCTTTCTAGCATCTGATCGATAAACGGAAGGGGGAAGTGATCCTTTCGTGTGGCATAATTTAATTTTCTATAGTCAATGCACACCCTCCAGCCAGTGACTGTCCTAGTTGGTATCAGCTCATTATCTTCGTTGGTGACCACTGTCATTCCTCCTTTCTTTGGCACAACATGGATGGGGCTAATCCAAGGGCTATCGAAAATAGCATAAATTAGACCCGCATCCAGGAGCTTAATGATTTCGTCCTTCACCACGTCTTGTACTTTAGGGTTTAATCTCCTTTGTGGTTGTACTACAGGCTTAAAATCATCTTCCATAAGTATCTTGTGGGAACAATATGAAGGGTTAATTCCTTTAATGTCAGAGACTTTCCATGTAATTGCTCCCTTGTGCTTGCTTAAAACCTGTAGTAATGACTCCTTTTCTTCGTTAGATAACTGAGAAGAGATCACAACAGGATAATTTTGATCTCCATTGATAAATGCATATTCTAAATGAGGAGGTAACTCCTTAAGTTTCGGGGGAGCATCAGCTTCTTCTGGGGTTTTTGCTGAACATACTGTCTGATTGTTCTTGGTCAGTTCCTCTGTTTCGCTTTCATCATCGCTAGATGTCCCATCATTATCTTCGAATTTTAATGATCTCAGAGGATCAGGAAGAAAATATTCTTGGGCATGTTTCTGAGTGTTAGCTTCTATAAGGTCGAGATCATCAAGGTTGTCATCGGTGAAAGAAGCATATCTCAAGGTTGTCCAGGTCGAAAGTAATCTTGTCATTACCAATCTCTAATGAAATCTTCTTGTTGAAGACATCAATCATAGCGTGTGCTGTTTCAAGAAAGGATCTTCCAAGCAGAATAGGGATATCATCTTCTTCCATATCTAGAACCACGAAGTCGACCGGGAAGACAAATTTATCGATCATGACAAGAACATTTTCAGCTATCCCTTTCAGATATTGAGTAGTTTTATTAGCCAGCTCGATACACATTCTAGTTGGTTTCAGCTCTCCCAATTCCAAACATGAATAAAGAGAGAATGGCATAAGACTAATGCTTGCCCCAAGGTCGGCAAGGGCTTTGTTGAATAAAATTCCTCTGATAGTGCAAGGTAAAGTGAAGCTCCCTGGATCTTCTTCTTTGAGAGGCATATTTTTTAAAAGAGCAGCATAGCATCTTTGGTTTAAAGTAATCTGCGTCCGGTAAGAAAGTCTTCTATGGGTAAGGAGATCCTTCATAAATTTAGCATATTTCGGCATTTGCTCCAAGGCTTCAACGAGAGGAATATTAATGTTGAGTTGTTGAATTTTCTCCATGAATTTTTGAAATAGCACCCGTTCTTGTTCTTTTTTAATCCTTCCCGGAAATGGGATTGGTGGAATGTAGGGACGGACTTTTTCTACAGAAGGTTGAGCCTCCTCGGTTTCTTTATTGTTATCTTGGGGTGTTTCGTTAGTCAGATCATTTAAGTCTGAAGGGTAAGCTGGTTCCTTATAGTTTAATCCACTTCTTGTTGTAATAGCGTGAGCCAGATCTCGAGGATTTGTTTCTGTCGTGCTAGGCAAGTCACCTTCATCCCTTACTCTGATAGATTCTGCCAGTTTTCCCACTTGATTTTCAAGTCTTCTAATAGCAGCTGCTTGTGTTCTAAGTGCTTTGTCATAATCTCGCTTGAGATTCCAAACCAAATTTGCGTTCTCATCATATTTTCTGCTAGATTCTTTAATGTAAGATATAACTTTTCACATACACATCAAACCATAACACAAAGTAGCATATAGGTGGAATTCTAGAGAGAGAAAGTTAGAGGTTTAGGGAACTTAGTGAGAGAAAGTGAAAGATATTATTATGAGCTCAACTCTACCTTGGAAGGTAGAGTATTTATAGTCTTACATAACTCGCCACACTTTGGGTCATGGATCGGGCATACAGTGGGTAAAGACCCGTCCGTCCTCCACGGTGTTACTTAACTAAATACTACTTAACTTAAAAGAACTACGACTACGAGCTTTCTAACGATTACATATACTTGAGGTGACCGACTCTTTAACACGGAATTTCTAATTCCTAACAATCTCCTCTAAGGAGGTCACCTCAATCATGTACCAAAATTATATTGAATACAACCGGATAATACATTAACAATTGATCTTGCATTCTTGATGTAGTCCTTTGCTCCTAAGCTCGTAGTCATTGATTCTTCACATTGCATGTTTGGTTACTTCAAGTGGAGGTCTTTTCTTGGTCCACGTGATAATCATTTTGAGCCATCTTTTGAGATCATCACTATCAACAATCTCGACACATCCTTTGTGGTGTTGGTATTATGTGATGTTGTGACTTTAGGACCGACATGCTCACATTACGGATCATGAAATCTTCACATCGTAGTAGCGGAAGCTTTTGTTGAATCATGATATTGGCGGCGTAGCGCGAAGCTTGGTGTGAAAATATCGAGTCATTGATGCACTAATCATGATTTCTTTGAGTTGAATGTGTTAAGTGAGCATGCGGTGTGGATTGACCGCTTCATTCGATCATTTGCAAACATCGGGCGTACACGCATACAATGATTAGCAACAAATCGCGAGAAAGTGTCTTTGATCACTTCGTTGAATTGAGGTACACGCCCACGGTTCCCGTTGATCAAGACAAGCATCGCCTGTGATCGGTAGGATTCCTAAGAATCTCCTTGACGTGGTTTAAATTGTTCTAGTTGTTCTCAAACGGAACATCTCAAAGAAGACAACACGGAGTGAGTGAACCAATAATTTTTAAGTCCACCGATTGATGAAAGAGATTTGAAAAACAATCGTGTATTGTTTCAATAGAAATTGTTTTTGCAATACAACGAAGGTTTTATTGAAAATCAATTATCAATCATAAAAATACCTTTTGGTTTGAAAATGAGTACACGATCGATGTGCTAAAGAAAAGAGTTTATTAAGCACAACGACCGGTTTTTCAAAGGCATCCGTCAATCCATAACTCGAACCGTGATTGATTCAAGAGATTGAATCGCCCATTGTTTCATTCGGTTGTCACATGGTTAATCTATAAAATAGATTTCACATGCCACCTACCGTGAGCTTGTTTGATGTTGGCTCCGAAGGCTTTCCATCTTCATTGTGAATATGTAAACACATCACTCGGATGTTACGCAATACCACAAGGATAATGCGTGGGACTTAAGATATAATCTCTTCCACATTGTGTGAAACAGAGAGTCTTCATTGAAAGTGTCCTAATGAGATTTATTGATGATCTCGTGGCTCTAGACTCGATTTGTGCATATTTGGATCCTATAACGGAGACTAGGGAGGGTCTCCTTCTTCAATATCAACCATCTCTAAGAGAAAGTCGATAGATAATGTCGGTTCCCGTGAGAATGAAACAAGCCCTTTTAAGAGGAACTTGAGTGGTTTGGAAAGTTGAAGTGCGGTGCGTCCTTTGGGTCCATGACGTCTTGTCTTCAATACCGATGTTACCATCGGTAGCATATGAATTGAACCCGGTTTACGCCCTAAGGTTGAAAAGATGGAGGGCTATTTGTTTTCACCCTTTTCTCATTCAATTCTTTTTAATTCTTCAACCCTTGATGCTTACCAAGACTTCATAGCTAGAACCTTGTTGGGTTTATTCCAAGACTAGCTCGATCTTAGTCCGCACTCTTCCCATATCTCATTTTCTCCTTTTATCATCATACCTAAGGACTTCTACACTAACTAGTGGATTGTCCTCGGTAGATCCCTCCGGTTCGGCGGATCATGGGAACCAATACCTAACCTTATCATCCTTATATCACCGTACATAAAGTAAAGTTGGTAGGTCAATTTGGTATTGTTCATCCGCCATTGGATCCAATTGAAAACCATTTGAAAATCAATTCGGATACTTGTGATATATTATCAAAGCTTTTGTACCGAATTGTTTTTGATATTTTAGAACGAGAACTCCCCTCAACATGTGCATCAAGTATTTGAAAATGTTTTGCACACGGAGGCAAGAGAAAGAATTAACTTCTTTTGATTACCATTTTCTAAAGATATCAACATCACTTCCTCAACGGATCAAGTAGGTATAGCATTTCGGAAGGATGAGGTTTCCATGAATTTGCTCCCCTCAATATGTGCCTCGAGGTTTGAAAAGAGTTTTGCACATACTAGAGGAACCCGCACATAGGATGAATGATCACGTTTCAAATCAAATGTTTAAGATAGATGCTCCCCCTCAACATGTGCATTGAAAATTTGAAATCGTTTGTCACATGTGGGCAGGATAGCATGTACATCCGTTTATATCACACATTCTCCCCCGATCACAATTATCAAATCATGTACATCCGTTTGTCACATGTGGGCAGGATAGCATGTACATCCGTTTATACCCATTTACCTAATTATCAGTTTAAATCTAATTTAAATCACACATTCTCCCCCGATCACAATTATCAAATCATTTGAGATTTGTGATCTCGTATAGATTTAAATTGATTTTGAAAGCTTTTAAGGAGAATTGTGACATGATTGTGAAAGCGTTTGAACTGATAAGGATCGGATTTTAAGACTTTAAACTCCATTTATAAAACATGCATGTATATCTTTTGAAAACAATTTAATGCCAAATAACTTTTTAATTTAATTGAAATCATTCTCCCCTCAATCAATGACGAGGTTGTTGATTGAGAGATAAGATTTTGACAAATAAGTCCCGATGATTATCAAAATAGAGATTGAGTTATTTTTCAAAGCATTTAGTTTTCAAAGCAGATAGGAGTTTATAGAATCAGAGCATAGGATTTGAAAACATGGTAAAACATGGCTCTGTTCTTTCTTTAAAACCGGGTTATTGCCTGAAGATGACAATAAACCATTTCTCTTTCTCCCAAAATTATTTATTTATTTATTTATTTATTTTTTTTTAAGAATTAAAACAACATCTAAAGTCCCGTGTCATTCTTTGAATGACAGCACAAAGACCGTAGATATTATCGAACCGTGAAAAACATGACAAAAATGACAATTTTTTTTTTTTTTTTTTTTTTTTTTTTTTTGAAGATTTTAATTTTTGATTTTTAAGGATTTTGAAAGTTTTATAATTTTCTATTTTGTTTTTGAATAACTATTTACAAGAGATAGATGAAGAAAGACCTTTACACCTCGTCTTCCTCCGAAGACGTTTGAGAGTTTCACGTTGAAGGCTTTTCAAACCAAGACGTGGAAGAATAAACTCAAAACGTTCTCATGGAAGAGCTTTGGTGAAGATGTCCGCTAACCGATATTCGAGACCTCACAAAATATAGTTCCACCACACCTTTTTCCACTTGTTCCTCGATGAAATGATGTCGAATGTCGATATGCTTTGCTCTTGAGTGTTGAACGTTGTTGCATGAGAGAGCAATAGCACTTTTATTATCACAAGATGTAGAGGATTTTGTTGAATTCAAAGCCATAGTCGATAATTGAGATCTCATCCATAAGATTTGAGCACAACAAGATGACATGGCTATGTATTCAACCTCTGTAGAGGAAATAGAAGTACTCATTTGCTTTTTGAAGACCACTCACAAGCTTATCACCCAAAACCGAGCACCTCCGCACGTACTCGACGTGTATCTTGACAACTCGCATGATCGGCATCTCGTGATAGGCCGTTAGTGACATACCGGTGTCCTTCGGTACCATAGTCCCATATTGATGGTTCCTTGGAGATACCGAAGACCCGCTTAATCGCTTCAAGGTGCTTTTTAGTAGGCTTAGCACGGTATCTAGCACACATGCACACAGAGAACAAGATGTCCGGTCTACTAGCAGTGAGATACATCGGGGATCCAATCATACTCCTATATTTCGCTTGGTCAATCATGATCCCCGAGAGGTCCTCATCTAGTTTGGTTCGGTCAATCATGGGGTGTCAACAGGTCACTTGAATCAAATCCAAATTTCTTTAAAATCTCTGTTGCATATTTAGATTGATTTATGAAAATGCCTCCGGACTTTGAGAAATTTGTAGTCCCAGAAAAATGACATTTGTCCCATCATTGACATTTGAAACTTTGAACTCATTTCATTTGAAAACGATCACATTCCATTGGGTCATCGAGGCAAAATAATATCATCAACATAAATTTGAACATGAATCAAATGTTTGCACGACTTCACGGTGAACAATGTAGGATCAAGCGCTCCTTTGATGAATCCGGTTGATAGAAGAAACTTTGATAGTGTATCATACCATGCCCTTGGAGCTTGCTTTAAACCGTAAAGAGCCTTCTTCAAACGATAAACGTGAGTAGGATGCTCTTGATTCACAAATCCTTCAAAGTTGGTCGGCGAGACGACTTCTTTAAGATCTTCGTTTAGAAATGCCGTCTTTACATCCATCCGATAAACTACCATGTTCTTACTAGCAAGATTAGCGAGAAAGATTTCGATTGCCTCGATTCGAGCAACTGGAGCAAAAGATTCTTCAAAATCTATACCCTCCTCTTGACGATATCCTTTAGCAACTAATCGAGCCTTGTTCTTCAACACATCACCATGCTCATCAAGTTTTACTTTGAAGATCCATTTTAGAGCTATAATCATAGCACGATCTGGAGCAGTACTAACTCCCATACATCAAGACGATCAAACTCATGAATTTCATCTTGCATAGCATTGAACCGCCTATCTTCATTCATAGCGCTTTAACATCTTTTGGTTCGATCTTAGATAGTACGGAGTTGAAGAAGCACCATAAGGCATCGGTTGCGAGTTGCTTCGGGTTGATACAGACGAGAGGATTTCCAATGATGTTGTCTAATGGATGATCGTGAGTCCATTTTACGAGGTGTTCATGTGGCATTTGTTGAGGAACCAAGTAGGCGAGTCGATGTCTCTGAAGAAGATGGTTCGATGATGATTCGTGAGTAGCAAATATGTTTTCAAATGGAGCATCTTCGTGAGTCGCATAGGGATTAACTTCATCATTGATGCGAAACATTTCCATGATGTACATTTGAAGAATGATGATTTGTTGATGAGATCAAGGATCGCAGCAGTGCTTCTTGACTTACGTATATTGAAACCGATGGATTGACTTCATTCATCGGAATATGAGCATCCTCTCGTTGTAGGGATCAAGACCTCATTAGTAGTAGACTCATACAGTTCATCAAACATTGATCAAACAATTTCTTTACATCATCTTCGGATGGAGGTACATATGGCGTTTCTTGAGAGGAGTTTGGAACAAGGGATGAACCAATAGGACTGCTTTTGAAGTGCGGGTCCCGAGTGGAGTGTCCAGGAGCCATTTGACCGGTCACCATCAAACGAACGTGAATTGTTTCCATGATATTTTGGGTTCTTTTGTTGTAGATTCGTATCCCTTTTGTTTGGTGCATATCCTACAAATACTCCAATGTCGGGTTTAGCTCTAAGTTTGCCCAAGTCTTGACCTCATTAGTTGGATAGCACAAGGCACCAAACACACGAAGGAAAGATAGATTAGGTTTCCTATTGTGGACAAGTTCATATGGAGTTTTTCCATGAATGGTGTGAATCAGGAACGATTTTGTGTGTAACATGTAGTGGCAATTGCTTCAAATTTGAGAAACATTGGAACCTTTGAGTAGATCAAGATTGTTCTAGCAACTTCAACAAGAGTACGATTTGCCTTTCAACTACACCGCTCGTTGAGGGGTTCGTGGAACACTTCTTTGATGGTCGATTCCAATGCTTTCATAGAATTCACTAAGTTGTTTGTTGACAAACTCGGCCCATTGTGCTGCTCGATAATTCGATAGTTTTGTTTAGTCTAACTCTGCAATGCTTGATGAGTTTGATGATGATATCGTGAGTTTCATCCTTTGTCCTTAAGAACTTGACCTGTGAATCTAGAATAATCATCAACCACAACTAACACATATTTCTTCCCAAAGATATTCTCGCACCCTCATTGGTCCACATAAATCCATATGAATCATATGAAGAACTTCGTGAGAGTTAGTAGGTTTGGGTTTATGGGCATACTTCTTGCTTTTTCCCAATTGACATGTCGAACAAAGATGATCCTTTTCATACTTTAGTCTAGGTAAACCTACAACTAAGTCCTTTCGGAAAGATCGTTGATGGTGCCAAGTTCAAGTGATTGAGACGACGATGCCATAACCATGACTTTGTTTTTGAAGCCTTTGATAACAAGCGATTGGTGAAGCTCTCGTCATGTCATCGATAGAGATGGTGTAAAGGTTTGAGCCACGAGTTCCTTTCAACAGCCTTACCATTAAGATCTCTAACAAAGTGTATGTTTTTCAATGCTACTTCTAGATCGTAATCACGAAATTGACCAACAGAGAACATATTATGACCTAAACCTTCCACATAATACACTCGAGATGACACTATCACCAACAACATAATCTCCATAACCCATAATAGCACCGAAATGATCATTACCAAATCTAACAGATCCGATGAATTTGCTCACGAAGTTCATGAGCCGTGACCGGTCTCCAATATATGCTTGGAACAACTGAGTCCAGTACCACGTAAGCGATTTGAACGATCCGCAGCTGAACACGTACAAGAATGGATAAGCTGGATAATTGGGATCCCCATGCAAGAATGGGTTCCATTTGGTTAGTAGCAACAGTTGGAACACCCACATCGTAAATAGAAGCATTCATATCGAGACGGTGAGGTAATGGAATCATTGTGAATAGATGCAATACTAGTGTCTCAGATAGCCCTATTCTGATGTGACCACTTCTTAAGGGAATATTTCTACCAAGAGGGCATCCATTTTCTAGTGGGCATTATCTCGATTAGTCTTATGACCAATGTATCCAATAAAAGCCTATTCTCACGAATGTTCTTCTGTGGGTTTCCATTGTTTTCTAACTCTCTTCGCTTTTGCCTTTTAGCCTTTTTAGCATGAATTTTAGCATTAACAATATTAGCTGGACAATTAACATCATTAGGCAAAGCATTGACATCACATCCATGATTAGAAACATAATTCAAGCAAACATCGGTACAAGTTTTGCAAATAGTATCGAATTCGAATTAATTACAAGACGCTTATGGCTAATACTAGAATCAACACGATTCGTTTTATTCGATTCAAACTTAAGGTTCCTAGATTGTTCTTCTACTTTCTTCCAAAGGCACATTCTTAGCTTGAGAGGTCCTATCATTCCTTGTATTGTCTTGAGACTTTGACCTGCTCCCTTTAATGTCACCGATTACTCTGTAGAGGAATGGGAACATTAGTTTGTTTTACTACTCTTTGCACCACCTGCTTAGATGTCTGCCGATCTCGAACTACATGCAGTGCACTACGGTTCACTTTCATAAAGCTAGATGTACCGAGATTAGTACTCCTAGAAGGCACATTTGAGTTCTCTTTCCTAGCATTGACAGATCTAGAATCTAAACTACTCAAGGGTACACTACGGCTCTTATTCAAAACATTGGGAATCGAGTGCATATCATATTTGGCCTTAGGCATTGAGCATGGAATCAAAGGGTTAACTCTCTCACCTAATGTCTTTGGGCATATAGTGCTCAAGCATTTTAAGATTTCTTGAGATCGTTTGGCATATGAGCATGCATGTCCAATTGCATTATCATGAGGTTTCTCTAGCTTATCCTCTTCAACAATCTCACGCAGGCATTCTAAGCAATCCTTAAGGGATGAGAAATATGTTTGAATGGCAAGTTTGTTGTTCCTTAGGTGAGGGGACATATGTCACGAGATAAAGCGATTTATTACCGAGTGAACCTTAGATACAACATTCTCCTCATTGATCATTGGCATTTTCCCTTTACCGACTCTTGATTCTCAATTTCCTTTTGCAATGAAGTTATTTGTTCGTTGTTTTTGTTACGAGTGACTTTAATTGATTCAAACAACTCATTGAAATGACGTTTAACCTTTTCATTCTCTTCTAGAAAACTTTCGCTTTCCTTTTGTAAAGCATTTACTAGGTTTTGAAGATGAAACGTTTGAGAATTCCGAGAATCTAAAGAAGGAGGCATTTGGGAGCCTGTCATATTGTTCGTTTGACCCTTTAATTGAGAGATTTGGGCTTTCAACTTTCTCGATCGTGTTACATCGAGCATGAATCTGTTCATCTCGCTTGTTAATTTGAAAAAGCGCATCAAACTCGAGCATCGAAGATGTCTTGATATTTGAAGTTTTGACATTTTCTTTGAGATGTTGATATTTTAGTTGTAGATTAAAATACTCAACTTCTAGTTTAGAAAATGTTTAACCAAATTGTCATGATCATCCAGTTCAATTTTCTCATTTAGTTTAGAATTAGTTTTTCAAGCTCAATGACACGATCATGGAGACTTTCGAGTACACAGATAGTTTATGAAATTTGGAAGCATTAATAGAGCAATTTGAAGCGATGAAAAGACATCTTGAGCAACACATTCAAGAATAAGATTCTCATTTAATGTATGCGTGTTCTTTCTCTCAATCTCATTATATTTTAGTGCACGCTCATAGTCATTAATTTCAACTATTATTGCATCAAATTCCTTTTCCATTCCCTTAATATCCGTTTCTATCCCTTTTAAGACTCTCAAAGTGATCCTTTAGAAGTTTGAAGAAAGGCATGACCTCGGTTAAATAACATTCTTTCTTTGTTCAAAACCCTTTCTCCTTGATTATACCAATGGGTGTGATCCTTTTCTTGCAAGTTTTCTCAAAATCAACAAATAGTTGAAATATAACGTATTGGCTAATTAATGTCTTGCTTTTAGTGGCAATTGTTCTAGGTACAAGATGCATTGGTGTATTAGGAGGATACAGTCGCTCTAGGCATTTTAGAAGGGAGGGTTTGTTTCTACAATATTTTCGACTTTTCGCTTATCTAAATCCATTTTCCGTAAGACTTGTTAGGGAGTCAACAATGTCTCGAGTCTTAAACTTGTTCAAGGAAATCAGTTTTCCTTCTTGTAGTCATGGGGAGTGATAATCACTTTCTTCTCTTTGCATTTAGGATCATTTAGTTTCTTATTCATCTTCTCCCTAGTGACTTCATCTAATTTCTTATCTTCCTCAGTGCACTCAACGCAACTAGGTTTCTCGCCTAGGCTTAAGGACTTCATTACCATCATAAAGCACCTTATGAGCATTTCTATCCTTTTGATTACCTCTGGATTTGGTTCCTCTACAAGGGGAATGCTATGCTTATCGCTTAAGACACGATGTTTCGTGATCATGTGAGCGATCGAATGGTGTTTCCTTGCATGTACAAATTTTGTTTTCAAGTTTGTTTTCAAAGTTTTCAGATTAGAAAAATCTCTTAAGAGCTTTGATTCCTTTGCATTAAATTCTTGCTTAAGCATTTTCACATTTTCTTGAAGTTCTTGTTTTGCTTAGCGGTTTTAGAAAGTTTTTCTTGCAAGGAATTTAATTTTGTTTCAATACTTCTTTCTAAAATTACTTTTTCTAATTATCAGCACGCACTTGGTCATCCATTTCCGCTCACGAGTGGTCAACTCAAATTTTGCACGTTGTTCATAAATGGCAACACGTTCCTTATAGGCATTTAGTTGTAAATTATGGAATCATCAGAGCACATGCGGTGTATTCATCAAAGACATAGTCATTGTTGATCGCAGAAGATGCATCACTTGGTACAACTTCACTTTCCTTTGTTTCACGTATTGATCGTATGGGACAATATTGATATTACCCATATTTTCGAGATTTGATTCAATAGTTTCAGTTGGTTGTACTTTGTCATGCATCTGTTGCACATCAAGATCATCGTATAGCTTTAATACCTCCGAGATGATTTTGTCCTTGGATGGGCCACTTGTGATGAAGAAGGATCTTGGGAGAAACCATTGGAGAGATGCTAGCCATAAAGATTGTGTGTGCGATGGGTCCATCATCTACATCAGTCGTATGCATCACGATCGGCGACTTGAAAGGCATTTTGATGATTGTGACCTATCTCCGAATAGGTCGCTCATCCACATCTCGCATCATAGGTCTTGGCATTGCCCTCAAGAAGAAACAAAGACAATTCCTCTTCATCCAACGCAGCACCATTGTCCCGAGCTTGTGCAAGAACATCTTATCTCAAGTGGCGATTCGTGGACGCTTTGGAGATGTGCGTTCCTTGCAATGTGTCCTTCACCACCACAGCTTATAGCATTTGATTGGCTTAGGTTGACCTTGGTTACCATTTATTCCTCGATTCGGTTTCCAACATAACCTCTCCCGGCTCCACCTCTTCCCCGATCATCTGTCTTTCCCGAGGCTGGTTGCCCCATAAGTTTCCCATCTCTTATCAAAACATGGTTGTGAAGATTGGAGGCGATTCGGATCTCATTGCAGTGTGGGTTTGTTGGTGTGAGGTGAAAGTGTCTGTTCTCTTTAACCATGAGTGTTAGTTGAGTGATGAAATGTTCCATGACAAGATTTGCATCGGTTGCTTGAACCTTGGATCGAAATGGGTTTGTGATAATGATTATCATTATTCATGGGTGCAACTCGAGAAGCATTGTTGGAAGTCCCATCATCATGAAGAAGGCGGTTGAATCATTTGTAGACCTTGTTTCTCACGACCTTTGAAGCGATCAAGAATCCTCTTTTCAAACATGGCATGTCTCTCATTTTGGAGGAGGAAGGCATAGAGTTGCTCATAGTTTGTATCCTTCAATCCTTTAGTGAGTTTCATGTAGTGACAAACTTGTGCCATTCGGGATTCATATTGTTTACAAATTTAGAGTTCAACCGAATGTTAGGCATAGTCATCTTGATGTTTCTCATGTCATTCACCAACTTATGAAATCTCACATAGTACTCATAGACACTTTCATCGGGTTTCATCTTGAAGTGCTCAAATTCGTCATAGAGTTGGGATTCTCTGTCTTCCACGATTAGTTCTCGAACCCGAGAGAAGCATCTTAACATTATCCCAAACCGCCTTTGCTTGGTGTTATGATTGATCGACTTGTAGATGTCTTTAGGAAGACCTTGAAGAACAATGTTTGAAGCCCCGATATCTCGCATCAAATCTCTTTTCTCCTTATCATCAAGCTCATCATACATCTTAGGTCCATCCATTCCGTAAATAGAGTACCATCTTCATTAGTATCAAGTATGTCTCTAGTCGTTTCAACTCGATATGGTCCTTCATCAATGGATTTGAGAATATTGACACCATTTTCCTTTCCAAGGCAATACAATCGATTCGTTGAGCCCAAGAATCGTAGTCGATTCATCAAGCATGGGTGGGCTAGTATCGATCCATTGCTTGTACATCCTCGGCAGCGATGGAGATGGCGGTAGGGACGTTGGTAGACATGTTAATGATTATACGGATTTTATAACTCTATGATTAAACCGGAAATAGATTCTTTCATGGGATTTTACTAAATCAAGAGAAAACCGTAAGCAATCACTCAAGTCGCTAAATGATAAAGCTCTAAGTCGCTAGAAACAAATGCACTAAGTCGCTAGAAACAAATGCACTAAGTCGCTACCAATTAATTCGCTAGATGCCCAAGTCGCTAGAATCCCAAGTCGCTAACGGAAAAGCAAGTCGCTAAGTAGTAACTCGCCATGGATCAAGTCGCTAACCAAATTTTGGCGACAATTGCCACACAAGTCGCTAGAATTACAAGTCGCTAAAGAGCAACTCACATTGACCAAGTCGCTACACCAAGTCGCTACCGTAGTGGAAGTTGCACTACTTGTACTTTAACTCGCTAGCTCTAACTCGCTAGCTTTAACACCGTAAGTCGCTACAAACCGTGAAGCAAGTCGCTACCAAGAAACTATTCCGAGAACTAAGTCGCTAGCTTGAAAACCAAATAACCTTCACTTTTCAATCCAAAACAACCCAACCAAGATGATTCAAGCTACCAAATGAAAACCTAAACACTTTTGATGATTCTAAACATAAAAGTACCAACAAAATTCAAACTTTAACACAAGAAATCAACCAATGATGCAAAACCACTAAACTTTTTCAAACTCAAAACCACCTAAAACCACTATAAATCCAAAGATGTGCAAGATATGATCTAACCATGGCTCTTGATACCAATTGTAAGATATAACTTTTCACATACACATCAAACCATAACACAAAGTAGCATATAGGTGGAATTCTAGAGAGAAAGTTAGAGGTTTAGGAACTTAGTGAGAGAAAGTGAAAGATATTATTATGAGCTCCAACTCTCTACCTTGGAAGGTAGAGAGTATTTATAGTCTTACATAACTCGCCACACTTTGGGCTGTGGATCAGGCATACAGTGGGTAAAGACCCGTCCGTCCTCCACGGTGTTACTTAACTAAATACTACTTAACTTAAAAGAACTACGACTACGAGCTTTCTAACAATTACATATACTTGAGGTGACCGACTCTTTAACACCTGGAATTTCTAATTCCTAACATTTAATGAGCATCTTCACAGCCTTTTCAAGAGCCGTTACTCTCCCATCAATGGTTTTATCGAACTTGTGTTTAACCATCTTGACTTCTTCAGTCAGGGATTGCATGTCGACTTCAAATTCCTCCAGATTTTTTATCACTGATGGTATCTCTATAGGATCTTTATCCCGCTCTACGTTCCATGATGACGAATGGAGTGCGATTTCCTCAACTTTTATCCATCCTTTATCAGCAGTCATTAAAGGGATAGGTTCTTTAGAGTCTAACAATTGTCGAGTCTTTATGTTCAACCCGTTGTAGAATATTTGCAGTTGCTCGTGTTTGTTGAGTTTATGCTCGGGGCATTTCAGGATGGCTTCGTTAAATCTTTCCCAAGCTGTAAATAGTGGTTCATTGTAGACTTGGCTAAACCTCCTAATTTCATCGACCTGTTGAAGGATTTTTGCAGGGGTTCGGTATTCCTTAAGAAAAGCCTACTTAAAGGTGTTCCATGTTGTAATAGATCCGGATGGAAGTTTCTTTAACCAATCTCTAGCTCTTCCTTTTAGGGTAAAAGGAAAAGCCCTCGTCATAACATGATCTCTTGAGACTCCAGGTGCGTGAAATAAATCAGCGATCTCACATACCTTCGCGATGTGTTCATGTGCTTCTTCGTCTTTGCTTCCATAAAAGCAGCATCTTTTTAGTTCATCAAGACAGAGTCCCCAAAATTCGAATTTAACATTTTCTTCAAGAGCTGGAATGGTGATCCCCTATTTACTATTAGAGGTGGTGAGATAATCGTTCATATTAAGAGTCATAATATCAAAACAAAACTTAAACAAAAATCCTAATATAACTCCCCCGTGGTGCCAAAAGCGGATGCGAGTTTTTGACTGTGTCTTAATATTTATAGTGTCTCGCTATACCTATGGTCTACCTAATGCACTAACGGGCAAAGATGTACCCGGTCGTGTGTAGTGTAGTAAATGGTAAAGCCGAGGTCGTCCCAAGAGCTATGTGTGTCGGATAATTACTAAGTCTAATTGTCACAGAATATTAATGGTTTGATAAGGTTTTAATTAATTAAACTACTAATGCAGAATATAAAAGCAAATAAATGGTAGAAGGGAAATCAATAGAGGAATAGTGGTGCTAACCTAGTTAATCCTCCTAACTAGTTATGTCTATGTCTACTTACTTCCAATTACTTCAGGTGGGGTCAAATTCGAGAGGACATCATTTGGTCAATTCGCCCTAACCTATCAAGAAAGATGCCACCACAGAGAAATCAAAGACCTTTGTCATAATTCTGTTGTTCCCGGTCCCCTAAGTCGAGTCATTAAGTACCGCTACATGCTAGATTCTAAATAGTGAGTGCCCGGCCGTTAGGAACTTAGACACTACACCCCCAATTCTTAAGTTCATCCAAACGATAGGTGATCGGTTGGTCAAATCGCACAAGTAGAAAGGGTCGTCGGTTGGTCATATCTTACCCTTCCGTCTCGATCCGCTCACCTAGGGTCGGTTGGTCATATCTCCTAGGCAATTGGCCTCTATCGCCATTCAAAACTACCGAACCGGGGGTGACTACAAAAGAACTATGCATGCATACACTTAGAAATAATTATACGGGAGTAAAGGTAAATAAACAAAACAATTAAGGAATCACAACTAGGCTAGCACCAAAGGGTGCTTAGCGCTCATATTAATCATGCACATCAATTCAATATTCAAAGGTACGAAATACATGAATTGAAAGTAAAAGAAATAATAAACGCTAAAGCTTATCGTAATGGTGTGACTTCTCCCTGGAAACAGACTCAGTATGCTTCCCTAGACCTCCTTGATCTTTTTCCACGTTCTCGAGTGTTGTGTGTGGAATGGGATGCTTTGAAATGGAATTAGTAGGGTATTTATAGGCGGTGCGGGTTACAGGCGTAACCAATAAATGAGTTACGCCTTAACCTTCTATTTCTCCGTAAATGCACTAGATCTGCTAGTTACGGCGTAACCTTATAAGTGGTTAGGCCGTAGTCTTCAATAAACTTGGTTACGTTGTAAGTGATGCACTAGTTACGGCGTAAGTATCAGCGGCGTGGAACCTCAATTGACCTAATAGAGTTACGTCGTAACCTTTGGGAGGAGTTACGCCGTAACCTCTTGATAAGTTGGACTTCTGGGTCACGCAATAGTTACGGCGTAATGTGAGAGACGAGTGTAGGACCTTACTTTTATCAACCTTATCACAAAGCCAACACGTTATGCGTAGAACACGAACAACACAAACACAAACCTATGCGTAAATAAAGAAGGAAAGATTAAGATGTTGGTGACTTGATGTTTATAAAACCGTGTATGTTGTGAGATAAAGATGAACACAATATGTTGTATATTCCAAAGAAAACACACACACACACACTCAAGCACACCCCCTCAAATGACCATTTGAGGGGTATTTATAGTACAAGTGACTTGATGCCCTAAAAGGCTTTCTATGGGCTTTCGTGGGCTTGGACATGGGTTGGATTGGATATAAGGCAAGCTTAACTAAACTAATACCCATTTAGCTTAGTCCAATCCACGAGCCCGTTGACTATTCTAGCACGATATCTAACACACGTTACAAAGTTCCTAAACGTGAATGACCATCACTTCTAATAAAAACTATTAAGGCTAACAATCTCCCCCTAAGGGGTGGTCATTCAAAAGATGCTCCACTTGATTTGGTCTTTACTTTTCTCGAGCTTGAACTTTGTGCGTAGATACAGAATAGTCTTGATTCTTTGTTCCTTCATGCTTTGTGATCAATTAATGTGGTTGTCTGCCGTTTTCAACTTTGTTGGTTAGGTGTCTCCACGCCTTTCTCCACCATGCTCACACTTCTATTTGTCTTTAGGTTACCAATGATGTAGTTCTCGAGTCTTTAAACTTTGTGTAGCCTTTGATTATGATGAGAACTTTCATGTGTTGTTAGTATGAGCATGTGTAGAATCTGCACGATCAATCCGCTCCGGAGCTTCCATAAGAAGAAAACATAAAAACAGGTTAGTAATAAGCGGATTCCGGCACTTACAAGTTTGAATTTCGAGGGTGTTAACGAGATAGTGTGAAAACACATCTCTAATTCTTACAAAGGCCGTTCTCGAACCGAGTCCCATAAGCGAGATAACGAGATATACCAAAGTACATCTACTGATTCGGATGAGTCAAGTACATCAAGCATCACCCATGATTGTAGACCGCTTGAGACGCACTCAAGCGTAATCCACGGGAGTTACCAAGTGACTGCTGTCGTGGTCGCTGATGTTGACCACGGTAGGAGTTTCCATTCAATCACCGAGGATCACAATTGTGAAACCTCTCATAAATGTTACGGCAGTTGCTAAGATCTGCGTGGGACTCTATAATATATCACTTGTGTCCTTATTGATGAACAACAAGAGATGTCATGTCAAGTGTTCCTATGAGATCTTTTGATGAATCTCGTGGCTCTAGACTCAATTAGTGCATTTTGGTTTTCCGAGCGGAGACTAGGGAGAGGGTCTCCTTCTTCAATACCAACGATCTCTAGGAGAAAGTCGATAGATTATGTAGGTTCCGGTGAGAATGAAACAAATCCCTTTGAGAGGAATTGAGTGGCTAGAAGGTTTAGTGCAAGCGTCATCGGGTCCATGACGCCTTTGTCTTGAATACCGGTGTCGTCTAGTGACAACCAAGAGTGAGATGAGTTGAACCCGGTTTACGCCTAAGGTTGAATATGGAGGATATTTCTTTTCACCCTTTTGCATTACTTTTCTTTTAATTCTTCAACCCTTCTTTCTCCTTTCTCACATTACTCCTTTTTCAATCATACCTAAGGACTTCTAATACTAACTATGGTATTGTCCTTGGGTAGATCCCTCCATTCTGGCGGATCATAGGACTAATTTCCTATCCTTAGTCACCTTATAACTCCATGATCGTCCTATTGTTGCCATAAAACCATATTTCTTGAAAATCTCTCGAGTGTTTATGATTGAAAACATGTTTGAGACACTCCAAGAGTTTTATATTTTCGTAAACACTCCTCCTTCACATGTGCTTATAATTTTTGATGTAAATTTGCACATAGAGGGTAGAGTTCGCACTTTTGAATTGATCGACTCATGATAGACAATTCCCCACGAGACACGGTTACGTTGCCTAGTTAAAGAGTTCCATTGTCAGTTTTTAGGTGACAACTAGCTCTAATAACTAACTTGAAGTTGTAAACACTCCTTGAAGAGGAGGTTAGACCCATGTAAGTTCATATCTATCACAAGTTTCTCGAGATGGTACATTTACTAACATTGATTCTCGTCAATTCATTGGTTCCGTCTGAGTCGAGCTCATTTTGAGATTCAAACAACGATCATTAAACTTTTTGATCACATTTTAATCACGTCTCCTCCCCCTCAAAAATAGCATATTCGTGATATTTTTGATATCAACGGATTAAACAACATTTTGGAATCTTTTGGGGAAACAAACGGATTTTATTTAAGCATGAATTTGGAACATTTTTGTTTTATACTCCCCTTTTAATAAAGCATAATCAATTAAAGGGTTTTAGAGGGAGTTATCTTGAGCACAAAATATTTTGAAAGATTTTGAAAAATCTTTTTGAACAATCTTGAAAAGGTGCTCAAGATGATGATGATTTCTCACCACTTTTAAATGTAGTGCATCAAGCGCACACTAGTGATTTTCATTAAAAAGCACGAGTTTTGATTTGAAAAATAATCAAAAGTCATCATTTGGTCCGGTTTGTCATGATGTATACGAAAGCCATTATTATGAAGAAATTTTGAGAAACGACATGTTTTAGAAAACAATTAAAGAACTCTCGCTCAAGCATCCGTACATGCCCGTATCATTGTTGAATGACATTTTAGAAACGTCATGTAATATCGATTATCGAGAGACATGTCGTGATAAGAATATTTTGGATTCTATATTTTCTATTGTTTTTGTATTTTTGAAAGTTTTATATTTTTATATTTTGCTTTTGTTGGTTTTTCAAATTTTGTATTTTGTTTTCAAAAATATTTACAATGAAGCTTTTGGAAAAACATTTTCAAGAAGATTCGAGAAGACGTTCTAACTCCTCGTGGGTTAGGCTTCGCATTCCAATTCGTCGAACTAAATCGTCAAACCTTTCTTTTGGAAGGGCTTTAGTAAATAGATCGCGAGTTGGTAATCGATCTTCACGAAGAATAATTCAACAAGACCATTTTCGACGACTCTTTGATGAAGTGATAGCGGACTCGATATGCTTAGTCTTTGAGTGATGAATAGGATTGCACGATATGGCTATGGCACTTTTCGAGTCACAATACATAGGTATTTTATCGAAAGTAAAGCCATAATCGTGAGTTGTGTTCTCATCCATACAACTTGAGCACAACACGCAGACAGAGACACATACTCGGCTTCAAACGATTGAAAGTACAAAGGCAATCTTGTTTCTTTGAAGACCGACACTAATTTTCACCCAAAATTGTGCTCCTCCCGATGTACTTTTTGTCAGAACTTGATCACTGCGTGGTCCGATCCGAAAAGGCAATTAGATCAAATCCGATTCCTTCGGATACCAAAGTCCCATGTGAATGGATGTCTTCATGTACGGAAGATCCGCTTAACCTCTTTGAGGTGCATTCGGCAGGCTTTGCTCGAAACCGTGCTAATAAGCAAACATCAAAATGAATATCGGTCGACTAGCAAGAAGATACATGAGAGAACCAATCATGCTCGATATTTCTTGGATCAATTGGTTTCCCAAACAAATCGGCTCCAATTTTTGGTGAAGTTACCATTGGTGTTCGACCGAGTCACAATTATCCATACCATGATTTTTCAAAATCTCGCTTGTATATTTAGCTTGATTTATAAAAATTCCACGAGGGGTGATATATTTGTAAACCAAGAAAGAATTAAAGTTCCCCATCATGGACATTTCGATTTGCTTTTCATGAGATTTTCAAAATGTTTTGAAAGATTCGGATTAGTGGACCCAAAGATGATGTCGCCCACGAATCGAACAATCAAAATGTCATTTTGCATTTTGTGTAAACAAGGTAGGATCAATTGTTCCTTTGGTGAAATTGTTTTGGATAAGGAAAGAGGATTCGTCATACCGTGCACGCGGAGCTTGCTTTAAGCCATAGATTGCCTTTTGAGTTTGTAGACGAGTCGGGTGTTCCATGTCTATGAAGCCTTCCGCCGACTCACGACACTTCTTCTTTCGTAGTTCCATTCAAGAACGCGGTCTTAAAGTCCATCCGATAAACCGTGATGTTTTGTAAGTCGCATAGGCCAAGAATATCCTGATCGCCTCAAGTCTAGCTCTTCGCGCTGAATGACTCTTCAAAGTCTATCCATTCTTCCTGCTCGTATCCTTTGGCCACAAGACGAGCTTTGTTATAATTACGTCATCTCTTCATCCCTTTTGTTCTTCCATAACCACTTGAGATCAATGACACGAACGCCAATTGGTCTTGGAACCATATCCCAAGAGTCATGTAGACGGTATTGGAGAAGTTCCTCTGCATTGCTTCTATCCATGCGGGATCCGACATTGCCTCACGAATGTTCTTTGGCTCGATATTGCTAATTGTGCAAAGGTAAATGCATAAGTCGCAATCGTGGCAAGTTGACGCCTCGTCTGAATTCGCCTTGAAGGTTCACCAATAACTTGTTCAATTGGGTGGTCTTTGTCCACTTCGTAGTGAAGGATACCGCTGGTTATACGATGCGAGTTAGATGGTTCTCGTAAGCTTGAAGATGATTCAGCTGATTCCGTAGCAAACGGGTTTTCAAATAAGTCTTCATCTAACGTTGCATCGTTTTGGTTTAGGTTTTGCTCATCAACTGCTGGTAGAACGGGTGCAATAACTAGATTAGATGTAGATGATGTTGATGGAGTTGGTGCATTGGTTTCGACCTTTGTAGATGCATCTTCTGTTGGTGGGGGTGGTAGATGATTTTGAGCGGGTGCAGCGGAATGATGATTTGATGCATTTGTCGAAGTTCCACCATAGTATTCATCGAACATTAACTCGAAGAAATTCTCCCGCATAAGCAGGCTTACGCTTAACATGCTTTACGGATAAGAATATGCCTACGCATAAGGGTTCAAAAAGTTACGCGTAAGCCAGAAAAGAAGAAGCTTACGCGTAAAATAGACCTTGACCACAAGACAAATACCATATACCAAAAGAACAACATATCGACCTCAGGTTCATCCCATCATAAGTCCGAGTTATCCTAAACCAAAAACCATTTACAACTCCTAGACTCACATCAAAAGACCCTTTCATCTCTCCCCAACTCTCAACCAAACCTCAAACCATTCGCAAACTGAAAATAATATTTATCTTAGATTAGGTTCGTTTTTTATCCTCCTAATGATTTTTATTGAACCTTATTCATCATTGATATTTAGTATCCGAATTTTAAAGAAAGAATATAACAAAATATGTCATTTCTTTTCTTTGATTCGTTCATAGACCAAAAACGAATTACAAAAACATATAACCTACCCGAGACCCACCATTAGGATCTTGAAGCCTTTAACATGCTTTCTTGATTCGGTTGAAGCAGAAATCGAGTACATAAACTAGGGTTCGTTTGTGTTTGTATGGTGATGTATGATGATGAGATTAAATCAATTGAGATTCGTTTGTGAATGGAGATGAGATGAACGTGACTATCGTTATTTTTGTTCGTCAGATCTGATTTGGGTTGAGAGAATATGGGAGGCGTGATATTCTGAAATGTGGCATAAAATAGGGTTAGGGTTAAAAGGTTGTGTCATGTGATATGTTATAACCGGTTATGCTTTGTGAGATGGATCGGGTAATTTTATTGACCATGACATGGATATCTCTAAAATGGACTTGGGCTATGTGTGTTTAAACTCGTTTATGGGATGTTGATACATTTAGTATATGGGCTGAATCATAAGTATCTGGACTGGGTCTAGCATTTCGTTGAGCTACTGTTCTCTAACACGCATGCATATCTTCAAAAGTTTGATATCCGAATTTTTTTCTACAAAATTTTGGATACATATTTTTTGTAGAAAGTTATAGAGTGGTATTATTGGTATGGTAAATTTTCACGGAGGGATACAAAATTCACGGCTTGAACGAAGATCTGAAAAAATGACTACGGAGTTTTTGTACGGTATTATTGATGCGGAATTAAAGTGACGTTTCACGGGTGGACTTCTTTATCTTTGAGACGTTGGTTGGTTGGATGTATGTCTCAAGATAACTTGTTGGAGCACATTATGAAATTTGAAAATCTGGTTATAAGCGGTAAGGAGTTACGCTAGTGCTCACGGTGTGTAACCATCACTTTAAGGAGTTACGTTGTAGTGCTCAAAGGTCACACGGCGTTGTGGATTGTTAAAAATTTAGAACAAGCGAGAAGTCACAAAGTTGGGATGTTTGCTTCCTTTTCAAGTTAGTCGACGGGCTATCTCCACATGTGGTCATTACAATTAGCCGTGAATTCAAAGGAGGTTCGATTAAAGGTTGGTTTGAGAGAAGTATATTGAGAGTATTCTCATGACATATTCTCACGGATTTTGATCAAGCTATGATGTTAAATATTGCATCAAGAAGGTAATACGGCATGTACGCAACATTATGATGATTCCGATAGCTCGCAACCATCGTGAGGGAGAAGTTGGTATTTCATCTTCCGTGATTGGATTACGAAGGATTTTTGCTTAAGACCAAGAAGGAAGTAGTGTGGTGTACATCGGGTTTTTACCAACTTGGATGCAATACTAATGAGTTATGTTGTTATGATGTTCCCGAACGACAACCATTGTGCTTCAAGAGTTTACTTTCTCATTGCAAGGTCTCAAGATTAAAGACGTGTTGGAAGAGTGTTGTCGGTTCGGAGGAGCGAAAAAGAAAAGGCTCACTAGTTAGAGGAGTAATAACCTAACTAGACCATTACGCTTGAAGTTCGAGCTACAAGAATTTATGCCATCGGCTAAAGATCAAATGCCGAGGTCATCGGAAGGAGAACTTCAAGTTTGCCTCAAGATTCAGACTACGAGACTCAAGGCTCAAGAAAGTCAACATTGTTCATTACTATTGTAATTTACTTTGTTTTGTATTTATAGGTCTCATTGTAACCATTCACGTGTGACGCTATCTTGGAGGGAGATTGTTAGCCTCGCTTTTTATAAAGATAACGTCACTTACGTGAATTGGACTAGATGCGTAGTATACTTTGCCCTTAGGGACTAGTATCGTTTAAATGGCAAAGTTAGAGCCTATAAATACCCCTCATGACTCTCCATGAGGGGTGAGGTGAATCATTAGGTTATTTGTATTATGTGTGTTTCTTAATAAAACCTTGTGATTTCTCCTCCCTCTCTCTAGTTTCTCTCTCAAGAAAGATGAATACTTTCATATTCAATCACCAACCTCGACCTCCCGAACCACATAAATATTATGTTAATCGATCCTACAATGAGTTACGCCGTAACTTCTTCAAAATAAGCATACTGTGATAAATCTTTAGTAACGTTTCCATTTCCGCATCTCTTTAGCTCCAATGCTCGTAATTTACCTGAAAGTGTAAAACAATGGAAAACAAGCATAAATCCATATAAATGATATAAATAACGAGCATTAACGGGGGAAATTGACACTTAATATTCAGGACTATTTGATGTTATCAGTAACACTGGTATTGAAGACAAGACATCATGGACCCAGTGATGCACTGCACTACAACTTCCCAGCTACTCGAGTTCCTCTTAAAAGGGCTTGTTTCATTCTCACGGGAACCTACATAATCTATCGACTTTCTCCCAGAGATTGTTGATATTGAAGAAGAGACCTCTCCCAGTCTCCGACATAGAAATCAAATGTGCACAATTGAGTCTAGAGCCACGAGATCATCAAATAAATCTCATTAGGACACTCGTCTACGAAGACTCTCTGTTTCACACAATGTGGAAAGAGAGTTTATATCTCATGAGTCCCACATTTTCCTTGTGGTATTGCTAGAAAATCGAGTGATATGCAAACATATTCACAATGAAGATGGAAAGCCCGAGCCAACATAAAACAAGCTCACGGTGGGTGGCATGTGAGATCCATCCAATAGATCAACCATGTGACAAGCGAGCAGAAACAATGGGACGATTCATAATTATGAATCAATCTCGGTTCAGTTATGTATCGACGGATACCTTTTAAAAAAAAGCAGTCGTTGTGCTTAAAAACTCTTTTCTCTAGCACATCCAATGTGTATTAATGTTTCAAAATTTAAAAGGTGTTTATGATTGATAATTGATTTCCTTAAAACCCTCGTTGTATTGCAAAACAATTTATTGAGCAAGACATGATTGTTTTTCAAATCATTTTCATCAATCGCTGAATCTCAATTCACCGGTTCACTCAATTCGTGTTGTCTTCTTTGAGATGTTCGGTTTGAGAACAACTAGAGCATTGCGAAACCCGTCAGGAAATTCTTCAGATTATACCGATCACAGCGAAGCTTGCACCGATCAACGGGAACCGAGGTCGTGTACCTCAATTCAACCAAAGTGATCAAAGATACTTTCGTGAGTTTTATTGCTAATCGTTGTATGCGCACGCCGACGCGTTTGGTGATCGAGAATGAAGCGGTCAATCCATAAGCCGCATGCTCACACAACACATTCACTTTAAAGAAATCATGATTAAGTGCATCAACGACTCGATATTTTCACTCCATGCTTACCTTTCGCCGCCAATATCATTAATCAACGAAAGCTTCCGCCACCGATGAGAATATATCATGATCCAGAATGTGAGCATGTCGGTCCAAATGTCACTACATCACATAATACCAACACCACAATGGAAGAGTCAGAGATTTATGTTAGCTGATGATCTCAATGCTGGCTCAAAACTCATCATCACGTGGATCAGTTAAAGACCCCCACTTAGATTATCCAAACATGCAATAATGAAGAATCAATGACTACGAGTAATTATATAATTATTTGATTTATATAATTAAATAAATACAACTTAGCTTTAAATAACTACGACTACGACCTTTCTAACGATTACATATACTTGAGGTGACCTACACTTTAATAATTGGATTTACTAAATCCAAACAATCTCCCCCTAAGGGAGGTCGCTTCAAATTACATTGAATACAAACAGATATTACATTAAGATTGTTCTTAGATTCGTGTTCCTGTTCTTTGCTCAGTAGCTCGTAGTCATTGATTCTTCATTATTGCATGTTTGGATAATCTAAGTGGAGGTCTTTAACTGATCCACGTGATGATGAGTTTTGAGCCAGCATTGAGATCATCAGCTACATAAATCTCTGACTCTTCCATTGTAGTGTTGGTATTATGTGATGTTGTGACATTTTGGACCGACATGCTCACATTCTGGATCATGATTTCTTCTTATCAGAGTAGCGGAAGCTTTAGTTGGTTCATGATATTTTACAGCAGCGTAGTAGAAGCATGGAGTGAAAATATCAGAGTCGTTGATGCACTTATCATGATTTCTTTAGTGATGAATGTGTAGTGTGAGCATGCGGCTATGGATTGACCGCTCATTCCGATCACCGCAATCGTCGGCGCGCACTCGCATACAACAAGCTAGTAATAGCGCACGAAGTGTCTTTGATCACTCGCTGAATCGAGGTACACGGTTCCCCATTGATCAAGACAAGTACCGCCTGCGATCGTATAATTCAAGAATTTCTTGATGTGGTTTCACAACCGCTCTAGTGTTCTCAAACCGAACGCCTCAAAGAAGACAACACGGAGTGAGTGAACCAAATAATCGAGATTCACCGATTGATGAAAATGATATGAAAACAATCGTGCATCGCTCAATAAAGTGTTTTTGCAATACAACGAAGGTTTTAAGGGAAATCAATTATCAATCATGAACACCTTTTAAATTTTGAAGTATTAATACACAATCGATGTGCTATAGAAAAGAGTTTTTAAGCACAACGAGCTATTTTTCAAAGGTATCCGTCAATCCATAACTCGAACTGTGATTGATTCAAAAGATTGAATCGCCCATTGTTTCGCTCATTGTCACATGATTGATTTATTGGATAGATCTCACATGCCACCCACCGTGAGCTTGTTTGATGTTGGCTCCGTAAGGCTTTCCATCTTCATTGTGAATATGTTTGCATATCACTCGATGTTCCGCAATACCACAAGGATAATGCGTAGGACTCATAAGATATAATCTCTTTCACATTGTGTGAAATAGAGAGTCTTCATAGACGTTGTCCCAATGAGATTTATGTGTTGATCTCGTGGCTCTAGACTCAATAGTGTACATTTGGTTCCTATTGGGAGACTAGGAGAGGGTCTCCTTCTTCAATATCAACAATCTCTAGGAGAAAGTCGATAGATTATGTAGGTTCCCGTGAGAATGAAACAAGCCCTTTAAGAGGAACTTGAGTAGCTTGGGAAGTTGTAGTGCAAAGGCATCATCGGGTCCATGATGTCTTGTCTTCAATACCGATGTTACCTTAGTAAACACCAAGAGCATATGTATTGAACCCGGTTTACGCCTAAGGTTGAATTATTGAGGGCTATTTCTTTTCACCCTTTTCACATTCCAATTCATTTTCATTATTCAAACCCTTGAGTGCTTACCGAGACTTCATAACTAGAACCTTGTTGGGTTTATTCTAGTACTAGCTCTGTCTCATCCGCACTCTTCCCATTTCTCATTTTCTCCTTTTTCATCATACCTAAGGACTTCTACACTATCTAGTGGATTGTCCTCGGTAGATCCCTCCGGTTCAAGCGGATCATGGGAACAAATACCTAACCTTATCATCCTTATATCACCATACATAAAGTAAATTTGGTCGGTCTATTTGGTATTGTTCATCCGCCATTGGAACCAATTGAAAACCATTTGAAAATCAATCAAGATACTTGTGATATATTATCAAAGCATTTTGTACCGAATTGTTTTGATATTTTTAGAAAAAGAGCCCCTCAACATGTGCATCATGTATTTGAAATCGTTTTGGCACACGGAGGCAAGAGGAAGAATTAACTTCTTTGATTACCGTTTTCTAAAAGATATCAACATCACTTCCTCGATCAAATCAAGTAGATAAAGCATATTGGGAAGGATGAGGTTTTCATAAGTTTGCTCCCCTCAATATGTGCCTCGAGGTTTGAAAGATTTTGCACATATTAGAAGGAACCCGCACTTAGAGACAAATCAATCACGTTTCAATTCTTTGCGGTTTTAAAGGATGCTCCCCTCAACATGTCTTTGGAAAATTTGAAATCGTTTGGAACATGTGGGGAGGAAAGCTTGCTAAACACTTGTAAAACCATTTATCGAATCATCAGTTTAAATCCAATTTAAATCACAAATTCTCCCCCGATCACAATTTTCAAATCATTTGAGATTTGTGATCTCTATAGATTTAAATTGTTTTTGAATTCTTTTAAGGAGAATTATGACTTGCTTATGAAAACATTTAACTGATAAGGATCACTTATGAGACTTTAAACTCCAATAACATTCATGAATACCTTTTGAAAACATGACAAATAACCTTTTGATTTAATTGAAGTTATTCTCCCCCTCAATCAATGACATAAGTTGTTGATTGAGAGATAGAGATTTTGACCTATGTCAAGTCCATGCTTCTTCATTATTTAAAATTATTTGCCATACACATATAATTATTTGATTTATATAATTAAATACATATAATTTATTCATTGATTGTTCATTATTTATTTAATTATTTAAATATCTCAAATGATTTAAATTGTTTTTCAAAGCTTTTAAGGAGAATTATGACTTACTTATGAAAACATTTAACCGATAAGGATCACTTATGCGACTTTAAACTCCAATAACATGCATGAATATCTTTTGAAAACATGACAAATAACATTTTGATTTAATTGAAATTATTCTCCCCCTCAATCAATGACATAAGTTGTTGATTGAGAGATCGAGATTTTGACCGATGTCAAGTCCAAGTGAATTTCAAAAATTTAGTCCGAGTTATTTTGTTTAACATTGTTTTCATTAGATAGCAAATATTTTTCAGAAGAATTTATAGAAGGAAAAATATTTGTGAAAGAAACATTTGTCCTTTTGGTTACAAACATTTGTTTTAGAATCGAGCATGAGATTTGAAACATACGTTAAAGCATGGCTCGTTCTTTCATTAAAATGGGTTATAGTGAAATGACTATAAACCATTGTTTCACTTTCTCCCAAAAATATTTTTGATTTTTTTAAACATTCGAACAACATCCAAAGACCCGTGTCATTCTTTGAATGACAAAGACAATCTGTAGATGATATCGAACAAGGAAAAAGAAAAAAAACATGACAAACTAACAATATTTTGGGATTTTTCAAAATTTTCTAATTTTATGGATTTTGAGAGTTTTATATTTTTCTATTTGCTTTTTGTAGATTTTGAAATTTTGTATTTTGCTTTTCGAATAAATTTTACAAGAGATGGATGAAGAAAGACCTTTTACTCCTCGTCTTCCTCTTGAAGACGTTTGAGTGTTTCCGGTTGTAGATTCTTTAGACCAAGCCGTGGAAGGATAAACTCAAAACGTTCTCTAGGAAGAGCTTTGGTGAAGATGTCTGCTAATTGGTATTCAGTCCTCACAAAATAGAGTTCCACCACACCGTTTTCTACTTGCTCCCTGATGAAATGATGTTGAATGTCGATGTGCTTTGCTCTTGAGTGTTGAACGTTCAATAGCACTTTTATTATCACAGTACAGAGGAATTTTGTTGAATTCAAATCCATAGTCAGATAATTGGGATCTCATCCATAGGATTTGAGCACAACAAGATGACATGGCTATGTATTCACCTCGTAGAGGAAATAGAAGTACTCATTTGTTTCTTTGAAGACCACTCACAAGCTTATCACCCAAAACCGAGCACCTCCGGACGTTTTGACGTGTATCTTGACATCCAAAGATGATCAACATCTCGCATAGGTCGTTAGTGACATACCGGTGTCCTTGGTACTAAAGTCCCATATTGATGGTTCCTTGGAGATACCGAAGACCCGCTTAACCGCTTGTAGTGCTTTTGGTAGGCTTAGCTCGATATCTAGCACACATGCAAACAATGAATGAGAATGTCCGGTCATCTTGGTCGTGAGGTACATCGTGATCCAATCATACTACGATATTTCGCTTGGTCTACCATGATCCCCGAGTGGTCCTTATCCGCTTTAGTACGCCTATCATGGGAGTGTCAGCGGTCACAAGAATCAAATCCAAATTTCTTTAAAATCTCATTTGCATATTTAGATTGATTAATAAAATGCCTCCGGACTTTGTGAAATTTGTAATCCCAAGAAAATGACATTTGTCCCATCATTGACATTTGAAATTTGGAACCCATTTCATTGGAAAACGGTCACATTCATTGGGGTCATCGAGGCAAAAATAATATCACCAACATATATTTGAACGTGAATTAAATGTTTGCACGACTTTTCGGTGAACAATGTCGGATCAACATCTCATTTCTTGAATCCAGTAGATAGAAGAAACTTTGATAGCGATCATACCATGCCCTGGAGCTTGATTCAAACCGTAAAGAGCCTTCTTCAAACGATAGACGTGAGTAGGATGCTCGATTCACAAAGCCTTCAGTTGGTCGACATATACGACTTCTTTAAGATCTCCGTTAAGAAAAGCCGCCTTTACATCCATCCGATAGACTACCATGTTCTTACTTGCAGCATTAGCCAAGAAGATTCGGATTGCCTCGATACGAGCAACTGGAGCAAATGATTCTTCAAAGTCAATACCCTCCTCTTGACGGTATCCTTTTGCAACCAATCGAGCCTTGTTCTTTAAAACATCACCATGCTCATCAAGTTTTACTTTGAAGATCCACTTTAGAGCAATGATCATTCCACAATCTGGAGCAGGTACTAATTCCCATACATCTAGTCGATCAAACTCATGAACTTCTTCTTGCATGGCATTGAACCAGCTGTCTTCATTCATGGCGGTTTTAACATCTTTTGGTTCGACCTTAGAGAGTACGGAGTTGAAGAAGCACCATAAGGCATATGTTGCAAGTTGTTTCCGCGTGGATACTAGACGAGAGGGGTTTCCAATGATGTTGTCCAATGGATGATCATGTGTCCATTTTCTAAGGTGTTCATGTGGTTATTGTTGAGGAACTGAAGTAGCAGAGTCGATATCTCCCGATGAAGATGGTTCGATGATGATTCAGAGCAAATATGTTCTCAAAGGGGCATCTTCGGAGTAGCAAAGGGATTAACTTCATTATGGGTGCGAAACAATTCCATGATGTACACTCGATGATTGATGATTTGTTGATGAGACAGTGATCGCAGCAGCGCTTCTTGACTTAATGACATTGAAACTGAAGGGTTAACTTCATTGACAGCAAGGTTGTCAAGATCGGGATCTTACCCAGGATCATTTTCGTCTTTGCAAGATCGTGATCGTAATATCGGATCGGGATCTTAAGATCCCACTCTAATATGATTTCTTAATAATTTATGTAATTTTATACAAATCTACAAATTCTAATACATTATAACCATAAAATAATATGAATGTTTCGTATAAATGTTGTCCTAAATTATGATTATAAAATGTTTAAAAAGATTAACATGTTGTTTTTTGAATTCTACAAACAAACAACCCATACATTTGTAGATTTTTAGTTTGTAATCCGAGAAAAGTAAGATCGGATCGGAAGATTGTATGGTCAAGATCGGGATCCTATAAGATCCTAAGATTGCAAAGATCCTATGTAGGATCCGGATCGTTTTTGCTTTGCAGTATCGTAAAATCGTAAGATCCTAAGATCAGGATCGGGATCCTGACAACTATGATTGACAGGGATAGAGGCAGCCTCTGTTGATGGAATTGACATATCATTAGCACTTGGCTCATAGTGTTCATCAAACATTGGATTAAATAATTTCTTCAAGTCATCTTTCAAGGAGGTACATAAGGAGTTCTTTGGTGAGGATTAGAAACAAGGTAGAACTGACAGGACTACTTGATGAAGGTTGAAATGCGGGTCCATAACTGGATTGTCCTGGAGCCATTTTCCCGGACAGCTCATCGAACGTGACGTGAATAGTTTCCATGATATCTCGAGTTCTTTTGTTGTAAATTCGGTAACCCTTCTTGTTTGATGCATAACCTACGAAAACTCCAATGTCCGCCTTAGCTCTTAATTTACCTAAATCTTGACCGTCATTTGTTGGATAGCACAAAGCACCAAACATACGAAGATAGGATAGATCAGGTTTTCATTTATGGACAAGTTCATATGGAGTTTTTCCATGAGAGGTGTGAATAAGGGAACGATTTTGGGTGTAGTAAGCAGTGGCAATGGCTTCAGCCCATAGAAACATTGGAACCTTTGAATAAATTAGCATTGTTCTTGCGGCTTCCATAAGAGTTCAATTTCATCTTTCAACTACACCATTCTCATTGAGGAGTTCGTGGAACACTTCTTTGATGACCGATTCCAACACTTTCATAAACCGAATTAAGTCTTTGTTAACAAACTCGTGCCATTGTCTGCTCGAACAATTCTAACAAGATTGTTGAGTCGAACTCGAAGTTGTTTGATAAGTTTGATGATGACATCCGGAGTTTCATCCTTTGTCCTCAAAAACTTTACCCAAGTAAATCGAGAGTAGTCATCAACAACTACTAGAATGTATTTCTTCCCATTTATCGCTTGCACTCTCATTGGTCCGCATGATCCATATGAAGGGTATGAAGAACTTCCATTCTCGAGTTTGTGGGTTTTGGTTTGTGGGCATATTTTGTGCTTTTTCCCAATTGGCAAGTTGAACAAAGATAATCTTTTCATATTTTAACTGGGTAATCCTCGACAAGATCCTTTCGGAAAGGTTATTAATGGTGCGAAGTTCAAGTGATTGAGCCGACGATGCCATAACCATGACTTTGTTTTCAAGCCTTTGACAACAAGCGATTGAGAGGACTTCATCATGTCTTCGATAGAGATGGTGTATAGATTTTAACCACGAGTTCCTCTTAGCAATTCCACACCATCGAGTTCTCTAACGAAACAAGTATGTTTTCTAAAAGCCACTTCTAGATCGGAATCACAGAATTGACCAACAGAGAACAAGTTATGACCAAGACCTTCCACATAATATACCTTGGAGATTACACTTTTACCAACAACATAATCTCCATAACTCATAATTGCACCAAAATGGTCGTTCCCGAATCTAACAGTCCTGATGAATTTACTCACGAAGTTCATGAGCCGTGAGCGATCTCCAATATATGCTTGGAACGGCTGAGTCTAGGTACCACGTAATCGATTTGAACGATTTGCGTTGAACACATACAAGAATGGATAATGGATAATTGGGATCCCCATGCAAGAATGGGTTCCATTTGGTTAGTAATGATGATTGGAACACCCACATCGTAAGTAGAAACAATAGAATCATCGAAATAGATATTGTGCTAGTGTCGCATTTGACCTATTCAAAGTGTGTTCACTCCTTAAGGAATAGTTCTACCAAGAGCCATCCATTTTCTAGTGGGCATTGACTTAGCAAATCTAGGGCACAACTCAATAATCTTACGGCCAAGAGGTATCCATTGATAACCTATATTACTAAATTTCCTTCTGTAGGTTTCCTTTGTTTTCTAACTTTCTTTCGCCTTTGCCTTTTAGCCTTCTTCGCTTGTTTTTAACATTAACGCTTTAATCGGGCATTTGACAAAGATTAGACAAATCATTCACACCATATTCATGATTAGTAATGTAAATCAAGCGATCATCATTACATGGTTTGTGGATAGTAGCGTAATTGAATTAATTACAAGACGCTTATAGCTAATACTAGAATCAACACGATTTGTTTTATTCAACTCAAACTTAATATTCCTAGGGTGATCTTCTACTCTCTTCCAATGCACATTCCTAGCTTGTGAGGTCTTATCTTGCTTGGTATTGCCCGGAGGCTTTGACCCGCTTGCTATTATGTCACCGATTACTCCCGTAGAAGGATTTATGGGAACATTAGTTGGTTGATCTACTTTTGCATTCCCGAACTAGACGTGCGTGGATCCGAACTACTGAAGGCACATTAGAGTTCACTTTCTTATCTTGGGCCTAGAATGGTTTGTATGCTTGGCACTAGGCATAGAACAAGGTATCACTGACTTTACCTTTCGCACCTAAGGATTTAGGACATGTTGCTATTAAACATTCTAGCACTCCCGAGATCGTTTGGCTTGAATGCACGCAAACCTAATTTCTCTATCAAGAGGCTTATTTATGAAATCCTCTTCCACAATCTCACTGAGACATTCTAGACTATCCTTAAGGTGAGTAAAATAGTTATGAAACACAAGTTCATTATTCCTAAGATGAGGAGGAATGTATTTTACAATCACAAGATATTTGCGATCCGAGGATGACCTTGATGCAACATTCTCATTAAAGACAAGTGGCGGTTTCCTTTTCCTGCCTCCTCGATTCTCAATTTCCTTTTGTAAAGATGTTATTTTTCGTTGTTCTTGTCACGAGTGACTTTAATTGAATCATATAACTCTTTAAAGTGTCGCTTAACTTTTTCGCTTTCTTCAAGAAAATCCTTGTTTTCCTTTTGTAAAACATTAACCAAGTTTTGAAGATGAAAAGTCCGAGAATCTTGAGAATCTAAAGGAGGAGGCATTTGGGAGCCACATTGTTCTTTTCACCCTTTAATTGTGAAATTTGGGCTTTCAATTTTTCGATCGTGTTACAATGAGCTTGAATCATTCGTCACGTTTGTTTATCCGGCGCATCAAACTCGAACATCCGAGGATGTCTTGATATTTGAGGTTTTGACATTTTCTTTAAGATGTTGATATTTTAGTTGCAAATCAAAATATTCAACTTCTAGTTTAGAAAGATGTTTTACCAAATTATCGTGATCATCCCGATCAATTTTATCATTTAGTTACGAGTTTTCAGATTCAAGCTCAATGACACGATCATGGGAAACTTTCAATGCAATAGATAATTCATGAAATCGAGAAGCGAGAATAGAGTGCTTAGTAATAGTATAAAACACATCTTGAGCAACACAACTCGAAATCAAATTCTCATTTAAGATATGCAAGTTCTTCCTTTCAACTTCATTATATTTGAGTTCTGCTCATAATCATTGACCTCAACTATCATTGCATCAAATTCCTTTTCCATTTCTTTAATATCCGAATTTATTCCTTTTGAAGATTCTCAAATTGACCTTTTAATTGTTTAAAGAAAGGCATGAACTCGGTTAAATAACATTCTTTAGTTTGCTCAAAACCCCTTTCCCCCGCTATCCACGTAGGTGTGATTCTCTTCTTACATGTCTTCTCAAAATCAACGAATAGTTGATAAACAACATCTGGTGATTAAGGTTTTGCTATTAGTGGCAATCGATCTAGGAACTAGATGCTTTGGTGTGTATTTGGAGGATACATGAGTCATGCAGCATTTTCCTAAGGGAGTGTTTGTTTCAACAAGTACATTAACTTTTAGTTTATCCATATCTTTCTTCCAAAAGATCCGCTCGGGTTAATTGAGTTTGAGGCTTAAACATGTTCGTGGAGATCCAATTTTCCTTAGTGTAATCGTGGGGTTTGATAGGTATGTTATTCTTTAACACGCAGGATCGTTAAGCTTCTTATCCATTTTCTCCTAGATGCATCATCTAGTTTTCTATCCTCTTCCTTGCACTCAACAAGAACTAGGTTTCCGCCTAGGCTTAAGGATTTTATTACCATCATAGATCACATTTTGAGCAGCTTTTGCTATCTTACCATACTCGTGATTAGGTTTCTCTACAATGGGAATACTATGCTTATCACGAGAACTCTATGCTTAGTGATCATGTGAGCGATCGAATGGTATTCCTTGTACGCATAACTTATTTTCAAGCTTGTTTTTCAAAGTTTTTAGATTAGAAAATCATTCAAAAGTTTTGATTCCTTAGCATTGAATTCTTGTTTAAGCACTTTAACATTATCTTGCGACTCTTGCTTTTGCTTAATAGTTTTAGAAAGCTTTTCTTGTAAGGAGTTTAACTCTTGTTTTAACACTTCTCTAAAATTACTTTTTCTAATAATTGTACGCATTTGGTCATCCATTTCCCGCTCACGGGTAGTTAACTCAAACTTAGCACGTTGTTCATAAATAGCAACTTGTTCTTTATAGGCATTCGGTTTAGAGATAACAGAATCATCGTGGGCGCAGCAGCAGATTCATCAAAAACATAGTCATCATTGATCATGAAGATGCATTACTTGGTACACTCTCACTTTCACTTTGCTTCACATATTGTTCATATGGGACAATATTGCTATTACCCTCATCATCAATATCCGATTCATAAGTTTCAAGAGATTGTACTTTATTATTCATCTTTGCTCATCAACTTCATCATATAGTTTTAATACCTCCGAAATGATTGAATCTTTGGATGGACCAAATTGTTGTGGTGAAGAGACCTTTGGAGAGACCATAGGTGAGATGCTAGCCATGAAGATTGTTTGAGCAAGAGGTTCATCATCGACATCGAGTCAAATGCATCACGATCTACTACTTGAAAGGCATTTTGATGATTGTGACCTATTTTCCGAGTTGGTTGTTCATCAACATCAACATCATATGTTTTGGCATTTCCTCAAGAAGAAACAACAACTCCTCTTCATCCAAAGTCGCTCCATTATCCCGAGCTTGCACAAGCAACATCTTGTCTCTCAAGTATTCGCATTCGTGGATGTTTTGGAGATGTGCGTTTCTGTAATATGTCCTCACCACCACGCTTGTAGCATTTTATTGGCTTTGCTTGTCCTTGATTTGGATTCCTTCCACGATTCTCGATTCGCCACATATCCTCTACCAACTCCACCTCTTCCCTGCTCATACCGCCTTTCTTGAACGGGTTGCACCATAACCTTCCCATCTTCGTGAGAGCTTGATTGTGTGGATTGGATGTCGCTCGAGGTTTTGTTGGTGTGTGGGAGAGTTTATGTTTTGACTAACCATGATAGGCAGTTGATTGATGAAGTTTTCCATGAATGTGTTTGGGTCGAGGCTTATATGTTGGATCGTGGATGAGCTTGTAATTACCATTACCCATGGGTATGACTTGAGAAGCTTTGGTGGTAATTTCAACATTGGTGTAAAAAGTTGTAGAGTCATTTGACGATCTAGTTTACCGCTTAGATTTGAACTGCTCAAGAATCCTTCGCTCAAACATATCATGTCTCTCATTTCAAGAAGAAAGGCATACAATTGCTCATAGTTGGTGTTCTTCAATCCTTTGGTTAGCTTCACAGAGGTGACAAACTTGTGCCATTCGGGATTCATGTTGTTCACAAACTTTGAGTTCAAATTGAATATTTGGCATAGTCATTTTGATATTCCTCATATCATTAACAAGTTTGTGAAATCTCACGTAATATTCATAGATACTCTCTTCGGTTTCATCTTGAAGTGCTCAAATTCATCATACACCGTGATTCTCTGTCTTCCTTAGTTAATTCGTAACCCGAGAGAAGCATCTTGACATTATCCCAAACGACCTTGGCTTCAGTGTTGTGATTGATAAGCTTGTAGATATCTTTTGGAAGACCTTGAAGTATAATGTTTGAAGCCATGATATCGCATCGAATCTCTTTTCTCCTTATCATCGAGCTCATCATACGTCTTTGGTCTGTCCAATCCAAAGATTATGGTTCCATCTGCAATGTATCAATTATGTCTCTTGTAGTCTCAATCTTATAAGGTCCTTCATCAATGGATTTGAGAATGTTGACCCCATTTTCCTTTCCAAGACAAGACAATCGATTCGTTGAGCCCAAGAGTCGTAGTCGGCTCACAAGCATGGGTGGACGAGTATCTGAACCACCGTGCTTGAACGCCCTCGCCTCATGAGAAATGATTGTAGGCACGTTGGTAGACATGTTTACGATTTCACGGGATTTTATAACTCTATGATTAAACCGGGAAATAGATTCTTTCACGGGATTTAACTAAATCAAGAGAAAACCGTATTAGGAACAAGTATTAACCAAGTCGCTATAATCCTTGAACCAAGTCGCTAAGTAGCAAATCGCTAAACCTCAAGTCGCTTGTGAATCAAGTTGCTAAGCACAAGTCGCTAACACAAGTCGCTAACAAACCAAATCGCTAAGCATACAAGTCGCTAAAGAGCAACTCGCAAAGTATCCAAGTTGCTAAGATCAAGTCGCTGAGAATAATAAGTACAAGTCGCTAGAAATAATGAAAGCAAGTCGCTAACCCCACCAAGTTGCTAGCCGTAGTGGAGAATCCACTAACTTGTACTGTTTGTCGGCTTGTCTAAATAGACAAGTCGCTAAGCTCAAGTCGCTATGACTAACACTACAACTCGCTAGAAATTACTGAAGCAAGTCGATACGAAGAAATTCACAACGAGACTCAAGTCGCTACCTTGAAAAACTTCAAAAACACACTTTTCAATCCAAAACAAGCTCAACCACAGTGATTCAAGCTTTCCAAATCCAAACCCAAGCACTTACAATGATTCTAAACACAAAAGTACACTCAAAATTCAAACTTTAACACAAGAATTGATCCAAATGATGCAAAAACCACTAAACTTTTTCAAACTCAAAAACCATATAAAACCACTAGAAATCCAAGGATAAGTAAGAGAGATGATCAAAACATGGCTCTTGATACCATTTGTGACATATTGGCTTTCACAAACACATCAATACATGATCACAAGTAGGCGTATAACTTATGGTTTTAGAGAGAGAAAGAGATAGAGGTTTGGGAACTTAGTGAGAGAAAATGAAAGTATTATTATAAGCTCCAACTCTCTACCTTGGGAGGTAGAGAGTATTTATAGTCTTACACAAATCGCCACCTACGGGCTGTGGATCAGGCATACAGTGGGTAAAGACCCATCCGTCCTCCACGGTGTTACTTAACTAAATACAACTTAACTTTAAATAACTACGACTACGAGCTTTCTAACGATTACATATACTTGAGGTGACCTACACTTTAATAATTGGATTTACTAAATCCTAACAAATGAGAATGTCAATTTATCTGTAGACACCTTATATTATCAGTCTAAGTCAATTGATAAAATTTGGAATGCTCAAATTACTAGTAAAGTTAAGTCTGGTATGGGATACAATACAACTCCTCCACCACTAAGGGGTGTTCCATCACCTCCTGGCATAGATTTAGCTCATACAGGTCTAGAAGAATTTCAGGAACCGAATCTTGAATATGGACCTCCTAAATTTATGAAAAGTGAGGAAGAGGTTAAGCATGAATCTGATGTTTTTGAAAGTGCAAGTGACTCATCTGTTGTAGATGAGAATGCTAAAAAGGATGTAGAGGCTTCTATCCCACAAGTTGCAAATACTATTACAGAGGAACCTAGGAAATAAGTTAATAAACCTAGATCAACTGTAAGGTATGCTGAGATGTATAGAAACAAGTCATCAACTCCTAGGGGTAACCAGAGAAGTTGGAATCATGTAAAATCTCAACAACTAGGTAGTGAGTTTGTAATGTACAATAAAGCATGTTATATCTGTGGTAGCTTTGAACGTTTACATGCTAATTGTGACTATCATGTTGGGAGAAGAGAAGTTTATGGGAATAAAAGGGTGGAGTCAAACAGGTTTAAAAAAAATACACCCTAATTCACATAGCAACATGATCCCAAGAGCAGTTCAACTAAGAAGTGGACTTAAAACTTTTGCCACTGCTAAAACTGTTAACACTGCTCACCCTAAAACACCTGTTGCAAGTGCATAATCCAAAACAACTTTTGTAAAATCTACACAAACATTGAAAAGGTATTTTTCTAATAAAAGGGTTTAATATAACCAACAGTGGGTACCAAAAACTAAACCAACAGTTACCACTACTCAGTCAAAAGTTCCCACTGCAAGGGTTGTAAACAAGAACAGGGGTAACATGGGAAATGCTGTGAAGGCCTCAACACGTTGGGAATGGAAACCTAAAGGAATTACCTCAACAACCAATCCTAATGGTGTATCAATGACCTTTGATAGATATAACTATATTGATACATGAGGCAGATCCAAGTCAATCATGGCTTGGGTCTCCAAAGGAAACTAACTCCTTTCTTATATGTGCAGGAACATCCAAGGACAAAGAGATCAAATCAAGGCTACACAGATAGTGGATGTTCAAGGCACATGACTCGAACAAGTTTTATCTCTCAAATTTTGAATACTATGATGGACGGTTTGTCGACTTTGGAGGTGGAGTTAATGGAAAAGTTCTTCGTAAAGGGTCATCAAACCGGTAACTTGGATTTTGAACTGTGTACTATGTAAAAGAGCTTAAGTATAATCTTTTAGTGTATCGCAAATGTGTGACAAGAAAACAATGTTCTTTTTATCAAGATATGTGTTTTGTTCTCTAAGGATTTTAAGATGCACGATGAAAGTCGATTCTTCTTAAGATTCCTAGAAAAGGCAACTTATATAGCTTTGATATGAATAACATTGTGGCTAAAGATGATTATGCTTGCTTGCTTGCAAAGGCCACAGTGGATGAATCCATGTTATGGCATAGAAGACTTGGTCATATTAATTTCAAAACCATAAATAAGATTGTTAAAGATGGTTTGGTATGAGGCTTGCCTCAGAAAAGATTTGAAAATGATCAAACCTGTGTTGCTTGTCTTAAAGGCAAACAACACAGAGCTTCTTGCAGGTCGAAATTTGTTAACTTTATTGCTCACCCACTTCATATGTTACATATGGACTTGTTTGGTCCTACATCTGTGAGTAGCTTAAATCTTAAAAGGTATTGTCTTGTTGTGACTGATGATTTCAGCAGGTTTAAATGGGTTTTCTTTCTCAGAACTAAGGATGAAACAACTGGTATCCTTAAGACCTTCATTACAGAAGTAGAAAACCAATATGATATGAAAGTTAAAATCATTAGGTGTGACAATGGGATAGAGTTCAAGAATAGAGTTATGGATGATTTTTGCAGAGATAAAGGTATTAAAAGAGAATTTAGTGTAGCTAGAACTCCTCAACAAAACGGTGTTCCGAGAGGAGAAATAGGACACTAATAGAGGTGCTAGAACCATGTTGGCGATTCAAAATTGCCAATCACTTTGGGTCAAGCGATTAACACCGCTTGTTATGTGCAAAACAGGGCTTTAGTAGTGAAAACAAAGAACAAGATACCTTATGAGTTATTTAGAGGTAGACCCCCTATTCTAGACTTCATGAGACCATTTGGATGTCATGTCACTATTCTCAATACCATATATCATTTGGGCAAATTTGAAGAAAAATCTGATGAAGGGTATTTTGTTGGGTATTCCATGGTTAGTAAAGCTTTTAGAGTATTCAACTTAAGAACCCAAAAGATTGAAGAGAATCTGCATGTTGAGTTCCTAGAAAACAAAGTGAATGTCAAAGGAACTAGTCCAGAAAGGTTGTTTGATCTTGATACTCTAACTCATACCATGAATTATGTCCCTATCTCTACAGGTACATCTACTTATGATTTTGCAGGTTCAAAAGAGTTTCTTGATGATGATGAACCAAGCAAGGATCAAGCAGATGATCAAGATGAATTCTTTTTGCCACTTTGGGACTATGCAGATAATGATGATATTCCAAGGATGGAGATGCTCAACCTTCTAATGATTACGGAAAAGAAGGAGTCGGCAATATGAACACCGAAAATCCGAAAAGGGAAATTGATTCCATCGCTATGCCAAAAGTTTCCACCGGAACACCGTAAGTGGAAAATACAACTCGATTCTGAGAGGAAGCTCAAGCCAATGATGTTGAAATCTCAAATATGCCAAATGAGATTGCAATTCCTCAAACTCCCTATACCTCAATTCATAAATCACATCCTCTTGAAAATGTGATTGGGGATGTAAATTCACCAGTGAAGACTAGAAGACAATAAAAATTGCCTGATGTTCATGGATTTATTAGTGAAATCTATGAATCTAAGAATCATGAAGGCAAGAATGAATGTCTTTTCATGTGTTTTCTGTCACAAATGGAGCCAAAAAATGTATACAAGGCACTTGAAGATGAAAGTTGGGTGGAAGCAATGCTAGAAGAGTTGCTCCAGTTCAAGATTCAAAAGGTTTGGGTGCTTTGCGATTTACCTTCTGGCAAGAAGGTAATAAGTACCAAATGGGTGTTCAAAAACGAAAAGGATGAAAGAGGAATTGTTATAAGAAACAAATTTAGGCTTGTGGCTCAAGGATACACTCAGGAGGAGGGTATTGACTATGTAGAATGTAGTTTGATAAAGATTATGAAGGGTCGAGCCCCTTTATATAGGCAAAGTCGATCAAAAGGGTTCATTAAAGGAGATATTTATTTTTACCTATTTTGGTAGGTTGAAAAGTAAATATGGATATTATCGGGTTGACTTTGGGATGATATTTGTGAATAGTGGCTTGGTTAAAAGTAACTTTGGTTAAAACAAGTTGGTTATGAATATTCTTTGTACTATACTAACACTTGTAGGTACATAACCAATCTTTGCTGGGAGTTGATCATAAAAGGTGTGTAACTGAGACACATAACAAATGGTTTTTGATTCACCATGTCTAATCCACATAAATCAACTAGTCCAGAGCAAACGGCTACTGGTAAAGACTTAACAAATCCGTTTATGGTTAATAGTTTACCAAAAACTATATGGTCATCAACTCACCATATTCTATATGATTAAGAGTTGGCTAGTCCATAGCAAACGGCTCATGGTAAAGACATATCAAATCCGTTGATAGCTGGTAGTTTGCTAAAAACTATAATAAGAGCAGTCCAATTTTCATATGTTTTACTTACCACTGCTCTTGAAAGTTTTTGTGAAAAATTCCCACTGCTAGTTCACAGTTTCCACTGCCAGTGTTATTTTTCCCACTGTTGAACTAGCCGTTACAACTGTTGTGTCAGTAACAAATTTTTTACTAGCCGTTGAAAGTAACTCCTTTCCATATTAATAGGGTAAAATTTTTAGAAGATTATCTACTTTCCTAATTGCAATTTATTCTCTTAAGATAAATTTTTTCCTTAGATAATCTTTCTTGCGCAAAACTCTCAAACCTTAACAGTATATATCTTTTTCTCTCAATTGGCGAGTTCTTCATTCAATTCATACTAACACAACATATTTTTCATCAAAAGATACTATAGCGCCAATCACCTTCGCAGATGAGCACAACCAAGTGGCCTATTTGGAAAAGTCAAACGACAAGAGTGGCCCTGTTTTTCATCAGATTGTGGATTTTCTAAACACTACTCATGTAAGGCATGTTTTACTACTCAATCCCACAATCTATATCTCTCAAATCAAGCAGTTTTGGAACTCTGTTAAGTCCATCACTATTGAAGATGGAGATACACATGAAACAGTGGATGCTCTTAGAGCCACAGTGGATGGGGTAACTATTGATGTTACTGAGTCATCATTGAGGCGAATTCTCTAATTGGATTATCTCAATGGTATCATCACATTACCCATGCCATACATTCATGAACATCTTTCATCCATGGGGTATGATACCACTGACAAAAAGGTTACTTTCAAAAAGAGTGGTTTCTGTCCTCAGTGGAGATTTTTAATACATACTCTGTTACATTGCCTAAGTCCTAAGAAAACATCTTATGAATAATTCAGTTCAACAATGGCTTACCCTTTGGTTTGCCTAGCCACATATAAGATTTTTAATTGGTCTAAATATATTTTTGCAAGTATGCAAGCCAATGTAAAGAGTTCAACAAAATTTTTGATGTATCCAAGGTTTGTGCAAGCAGTGTTAAATGAATTTCAACTGCAACCCCATACAAGAGTTTATAAGATCCGTTGCCTTAAGCCCAAAGTTTTTCAAAACATGGATAAGGATGGTAATAGGGTTGTTAAACCGTTTTTTCCTCAAATGCTTGCAAAAATTGCACAGGTACAGGGTGAAGATGCAACAATCCCAGTTGGATCCCAAAACACACCCACAATCACAGTTCCAAACATAATCTACACTCCACGACATTCACACCTATGAGAGGAGGCAAAACACCAACTCCTCTCATTACAACACAACATGTCCCCCGATCCTTTTGGTTTAGGAACAAGCGGTGGTGGTTCGTGCTTCAACCTAGTCCAACTAGGAGTGAATCTGAGCCAATGCCTTATGATTCACCTCTCCCAACAGGTCACACAGTTGGAAGTGTTGAGGGCAGTGGGCAACCTATGGAATTGATGGAACTATGTACCAAGTTAACTAAGCAGGTTGAATCTCTAGAGAAAGGCTTGGCACAAGTGAAGGAGCAACATGCCAAGGATGTTACACAATTGCAAGAAGAGATTCAGACCTTGAAGAAAGAGTTGCAGGGGTTGAAGCAGAAAAGGAGACCTGCAAAGATAGTGATGGCATCTCCATCCTCACCTCATGATGGTGACTCAGAGGGATTCAGTGAAGATTTGGGAAATTCTCCCAAACAGGGGAGGAAAACTGATGCTAAAACCAAGGGGAGGAAAATTGATTTTGGAGATGAAGGTGATTTTGGATTTGATGCGCAAATAGCTGAGTGTAAAGGTACTGAGGAAGTTGATACTCAAGAAGAAGTTCCTCAACAGCAACCAGATCAATCATCTTTCACTGCTACAAATATTTCAACTGATACCATTCCCACTGCAGAGCAAATGGTTCCCACTGCTAGACAAAACGTTACCACTGCAGAGGAAGAAATTGAAAAGAAGAAGATGGAAAAAGGTAAAGCAAGTGTGCAGAGTGAAGGACAACCAAGAAGGAAGGTTTCAAAGAGAGAACAAGCTCAAATTGATCATGATGCAGAAGTTGCTAGAAAGCTTGGAGAAGATGAAGTTGCAAACAAGAAAAGGCTAGATGAAATAGAGATTGCAGACTTCATGGAGGCTAAAAGGTCGGATGAATGGAAACCACTGCTTCAATGGATGTAAATCCACTTTCCACTGTTCCACCCACAATATTCAGAGAAAAGACTCCAGAGTTTAGCTATGTACCTACAGAACAAGAGATTGAGTTCTTGATTGCTAATGATCCAGTAGTCAAGAAGAAAGCAATTGACCTATTTGCAGATAAGTCTTTAACTGAAGAACAAAGAACAGCACAGTTGAAGGACTTCATTCAAATGAAGAATAATCAAGCACTTCAAGATGCAATTGTTTCAGTCAGAAAGGGTTAAAAGAAACCAAGACAACCAACCAAGGCACAAGTTATCTCAATGATGAAAGCTTATTGTTGCAGTATTGGTGGCTGGAAAAAAGAATCAGTTCAAAGGGATGACTGATGATCAGGTTGAAGGTATCTACTACAGAGTTAAAAGGCAAGATGATGATTTTATTCCTATGAACTCTGAAGAAGAAGAAAAAAGATATCCTAATCTGAAGAGAAAAACCAAAGATAGTGATCCTCAGACACTTAAGAAAACAAGATTTGCTAAAGAACAAGAAGTTCAATCTGAGAAATTCACAGAAGAACAGCTGACTGGCATGATTTTGATTGAAGAAGAAGATTTTTATCCTGACCCACTGCAAGTCAGACATCCTATTGTTGATTGGGAAGTGTATACTGCTAGAAATTTTGCTCCAACATGGAAGATTACAAGGCTAGGTGGTGATACTTCATCATTCATTCAGTTTGAAGAACTCATCAAAGCATGTGACAGATATGATCTTGATACATTGTGGAGATTAGTTCAAGAAAGGTTTGATGCTGACAATCTTAAAGATATGAAGGAAATGCAGTTATGGGTTGATCTAAGAAGGCTCTATGAACTAGATGCTAATGATAATTTCTGGAAGTTTGAAGCTCAATGTTTTGGTACTACATGGACTTACTATGATTCATGTGAAGTTCATCATGTTTTTACAAAAGAAGGAGTGGATGCATTTATGTTTGCTGAGAAAGAATACCCACTCAGAGCTAGAATTCTCACTGTAATGTTGTCTACAACATTAAGAGTTCATGAAGATAATGAGAAGGTAAGAGCTTTGATACATAGAATTCAAGATCAATGTTCAAGAGCTATTCAGGCTTTAAGAAGAAAGTAAAATGTTTGGAAGAATTCCCCAAATCCTTACAGATGATGCAGATTGAAGAAACTTATTGATTTGCAGAGAAATCATAAGTTTAGGGGAGGATTGTTGGGAATAATACTAATAGTTACCACTGATAAGCTTGTGGAAGACACTGCTGAAGAATGCACTAGCAGTGGAAACACATTACCACTGCTAGTACATATTATTACCACTGCTATTAGGAAAATTGTTATGTATTCGTGTATAGATAAGTATAGAAAAGATCTTGTGTATATTCTCTATTGATAGCATTATACTTATCTTGTAAAGGACTCCTTGTGCTATAAAAGGAGGTCCTAGGTCATTGTTCTACGACGATGCTTCAAGGTGTAACCCTAGTGATAAACAAGATCACTCAGATTATTCTTAATAATATTGAAGCTTTGTGTTATATTGTTCTCACTTACATTACATCATACAATCCATATTCTGAGTATTACTAAGTATATTCCGCGTACTTATTAATATAATTCAAAGTATCACTAACACAAGGTGTGTGTATAGATCCATCACCTGGCATCCTGAGTCAATCAAATTTTCAAAAAGACCCATCCCAAGTCATTGAAATCGAATTGACGACCCATATGGTTTCTTTGTAAAAATCGAGGACTCGGTGTTCCAAACCCCGCTCCCAAAAGAGAAAGGGAAGTATCGATCGACTAAAACCAAACCCAAGTCTCAGGGCCCTGAGGCTTTAGGAACACAACCTAAAAGGCAAAGAAAGCCCAAGATTGATCTGCCACCCAAAGGAGACCAAGAAACATCCACCCCGGTGACAACGAAGGACACTGATACATCACAGTCAATGCCCTTGGTCAAGATCCAGAGGGAAACAAACAACCCGCTGGTAGGGGAGCGCCTTCCACACAGCCCAAGGAGGACATTCGCCAATCACAGCTTTTGTCTGAGGGCAAAACGAATGATCCCAAAGACTCAGGGGGAAACGAACAACCCACTGATAGGGATCTCATTGCCACCGCTTCTAAGGATAGCACTGGGAATCATGCACCAGTGCTTGAAGGAGCACCGGGGGACAAAGACTCAGAGGGACAAATACCACCCGCTGATATAGAACCCATCACCACCTTGGTTTGTTAATTCTTCGAGGTTACCGATATTTAATTCTCTGATGAGGAGCTTGATGACAGTGAAGAAGAAATACTTTCAGCAGGAGAAGAAATGGACGCCGATGTTCAAACACAAGAACAAGAGCATCACCTAATCCCCAAGAGATCAAGAGTCACCGTCACCGATGAAAATGACTTGACTCCTCTTCTTCATTACGTCCCGAGGAATTCAAAAGTATGACAACATTCTTCCACCGATCGAAAGACGGTGGTTATGTGGATCACAAAGGCTTCAAGGAAGTTATAATCTGGTATAACTGATACTCTATGGGATCATCATGTTGAAGCTGCTACAAGTTATCCGATCTAAAGGTCAAGTGCTCACTACCAATGCCAACACCGACGAGCACAGGAGCTCATGTATCAACATTTGCATGATGGATGAAAACTCGTTAAATTTCTCAAGTACTTTCAGGAGTCTCACACTAAATTGGATGAAATCAGGGATTCTGTTAAAGAAGACCCAGCACTTAACTCCAAAGTGATGGAGGCTACTGAGGTCTACATGAAGAATTCATCCAGTCTCACTGAACTAATCAACATGCTTCAATCTGCAAATGTTCAGGGTCTTTAGTATTCCATTCAGTCTCTTCAATCAACATTGGGTTCACTGGATGCTCAAGTTACTGATCTGGCTAAAGCATCATCTTCTATGGCCTGGAATCTTGGGCCTAGAATGACTACACTGGAATTATCTCAGGCAAATCTTGTTGAAAAGGTCACAAGTCTTCAACAAGATATTGATACGCGTACAACGCGCATTCGGGGTCAAAGGAACTTCCTTTTCGTCGAGCAAGTTTTTCAACACCCTAGGCAGTGAACCTAAACGTTGTAGTGTAGTATTAGGGTAAGCCTCGGGAATTGCTATCGTTCTTTAGGGGAATAGGAATGCTAGTGAGAAATTACTACGCTAAAGTTGGGGTTGAGGAAGATTATTTTTTATCTTTTTTATATTTTTTTTAGAAAATTAAAAGGTACGAATCTCGGGGTATAGGATTTGGGGGGTTGGTATTTCTACCGATTACTCTACTTATCTAATTATCTAAACTAAGGTGAGTGTAGTCTATGTCTATTTTTGTGTGCTCTTATTGTTAGCCTCGCTAAAGTGAAGTCATTACGGGAATTGCATTAGTTTCTTCTTTTACTCATTCACAAGGACTAGTTTAGTCAATAGTGCTAAGTTAGGCTTTGCTATGTATAAATACCCCTCCTAGTCCCAACTAGGAGGGTAGGAAGTTCACATTTTGTAAAGAAGTGTGTGTGGTTTCTTCTTCTTCTCTCTAGAAACACACACATCTTCCCCTTTTCTATCTAATACAATAACCATGTCTTTCTTATTCTTTGAGCTTCCCCGACCCCCCGAACCACATGAATCACTAGTATTAACGGTCCTACAATTGGTATAACGAGCCAGGTTGTGTATTTTTATCGATTTGTGTGGTTTTGTTTAAGTTTTTGGCTGCTTTTACCCATATTTTTAGATCCGGAAAATTTTTTTCCGTATATTTTGGTAAAACAGTTTTTGAAACTTTATGAGTATCCTTATTTGGTCATATTCAAAAAAGTCTATCGGGTATTCATTGATGTACATCTGTTTGTGTGTCCACTTTTGATGGTCCAAACAATGGTAAATTATGTGATTTTTTTTTTGCACCAAACCGTGAAATACCATATGGTCAACCGTCAGTTTTGTGGTCAAACAGAGAAAAGGAAACATCTTTTATGCTTTTCTGGGTATTCTTGAAGACTAAACGGAAAAACTCGCCAGAAAAAAGTCAACTGGGTCAAAACCCTAGTTTTCTACGCCTAAGGAGAATCTACAGAGTTGTTACGCGTAGCTGTGAAGTTACGCGTAAGGAATGGTCTACGTGTATGCCACGCTTAAGCCTTGGCTTACGCCTATGGCCTACGATATGGTTACGCGTGGGCTACGACAAGGACCTTGACCATGTTTTACGATAGGACTAAGATGCTACGCATAAAGTTAATGAAAATGTTACGCGCACCATTTTTGTTTTGAGCTAGAACCGAAAAAACAACAACAAAGCTATCGTGAAACCAAGACCACATTTACCATATACCATTTATCGACCTCAGCCATAACATCATCATCCGAAGTCAACGAAAACCAAACCCAACTAATCCTAGACCTAGACTCACTCCAAGAACCCTCACATCACTCCCCATCTCTATCAAGACTCAAAAGGAAATTCATTTGATAAATCTCGCCGACTCAATTTTTGCAACCTTTATAGATTGTTACAATTGACTCATCATCCTCACGGATGCGTGATAATATCCGATCTTTCAAGAAAGATTATAACAAGTATGTTATATCTTTTCTAAGACTCGCTTAACATCAAAAACATTTAAAAACGAAACATCATATCATTAAACCTACCCGAGACCCCTTCTTAAAGGATCTTGAAGCCATTTCACCGCTACCTTGATTCGATTGGAGATGAATTGAAGTATCATAATGCGACGAGGTGTCTTTGGGTTTGATTAGAATGAGTTAATGATTTCGAGTGTGATAGTTGCAGGATATTGATGATGGTTATTTGAGGATTTGAGATGGATTAGATGAGATTGAGATTTGTGAGAGAAAAAGTTAGGTGGTTGGCGGATATATTGATAAGTGTGTGTTAGGTATTACCGAGTTTAGGTTAAATGGTAGATTTTATATAACCGGTTATACTTAACATGGGCCTTGGACATGGACTGAAAGAGTAATTTTGTAATGGGCTTGTGATGGATATTGATCTTTTCAAACGCAATAATATCCTCACAAAATGGTTAGCCGAATTTTTGTGTATACAAAATTTTGGATAACTGCTTGATATATTGCGTATGAATGGTAATTTTGGTATGGTATAAATTTTCACGGAGGATACACGTTCACGGCTAAAGGTTTCAATGAATTTGAAGTGTGACCACGGAGATGACTCTTTATTATTTATTTGGGTGTGAAGTGACGTTTGACGGGCGAGTTTACTTATTTCGTCTTCTTTCTTTCTTCCCTTACGCGAAGATGACTTGTCTGGGCAAATATGTTGAGTGTGATGAAGACTTGCTATCTAGTTACTTTTGTGATTCTTTCTCTCTTAACCCACAAAGTAGTTATCACTTGATTGTCTCACGAGTTGAGGATACGCCAAGAGGTTTTGTACATTGGGTACACCGCTCTTTTCACAAGGATAGTACAAGCTTAAGTAATCATCCGGAGATTTGACTTCATTCTCAAGTTCGTCATATTGGGTTATCTTCATATGTGGTTACTACTGAGATACCGTTGAATTTTGATACGTGGGGTTGAAATGAGTTAGACAATTTCAAATGGTATTGTTCATCGACATCTTCTCACGGGCTGATTTGATTTATGATAGAATGCTTCCAGATTAATGCTTCATGTACACTATTGTATCGATTCCGATAAATCGTAACCATCGTCGGAGAGAAATGTGTACATTATGGGTCGATTTGATATATGAAAGATAACTGGAATGCATTTGGTGAGATGAAGATGTTGATATCTTATTCCCCGAACAAACAATCTTGAAGAAGGTCGAGTCGACAAGTCTTCTACATTTTCCATTGCGTGTTAGAAGACTAAAGACGGTTCTAATTTAATTATCAAAAGACTTCTTGAATTCGTGAAATTCATCGAAAGGTTGTCGGTTTGGGGAGAGCACTAATTAGGGAGAGCAAAAGGTCATATTTTATCCCTAATTAGATTTGCTCGTATTGTTCTTTCGCAAGTAAAGAGATGGCGGTGAGAAGATTCATGAAGTTCAAGACGTGAAGACACTCTTGGAGTCATTGCGCTTATGTTTTGTATTCAATTTTGCTTGTAGGGAACATTGTAAGCAACTCCCGTATGACATCACTTGGGGAGAGATTGTTAGCCTCGCTAAAGTGAAGTCATTATGGGAATTGCATTAGTTTCTTCTTTTACTCATTCACAAGGACTAGTTTAGTCAATAGTGCTAAGTTAGGCTTTGCTATGTATAAATACCCCTCCTAGTCCCAACTAGGAGGGTAGGAAGTTCACATTTTGTAAAGAAGTGTGTGTGCTTTCTTCTTCTTCTCTCTAGAAACACACACATCTTCCCCTTTTCTATCTAATACAATAACCATGTCTTTCTTATTCTTTGAGCTTCCCCGACCCCCCGAACCACATGAATCACTAGTATTAACGGTCCTACACTTATGATAAGTAAAAATGTGTTTACTTAGATGCTATTACTCCCTAGTTATCTCCTATTGATGGTTGAATTGCCACGTCCTTATTCTTAACGCGTTGTGTCTTCTAAGGTCGTAGGGTATGCGTTTTTTCCTAACTCTTTGAGACTACCTTAAGGTTATTGCCTACGAAATCTCTAGGATTCATAAACTAACTCTAAGGTTATCTTTGGATGTTTAGACTACAATAACTCTAGGTGATTATATACTAATGTTCACAAAGATTACTCAAGCATTAAAAACATAACGAATGACATATCGCAATACTAGGTCAATCACAATTAAGATAAGAGACAACCAATCAATATTCAATACCTAGGTTTCATAGATCTAAGCAAACACACAAGTAAATTAGTCGGACATGGAAAACATGCAAGCATACACACAAACAATTGAAGACATAATTGAATTAATGAAGTAAATCACTTATCTTGTTGTAAAATAGGTATGGAACCCTAAGATATCGCTTAAGACAAATTTATGTTCGGTTTGGTTTTACTCCACAAAACTACCTCTCTAAAATCGAAAATTCAATTATATATAGAGTTACAATATGCGACGACGCCACCCTTTAATTGTGACGCCGCCGGTCGCCGCCATTAGGTTTTCGCTTGGCCACGCACTCGCGACGGTGTCACCTTATGCTTGCGACGCCATCGGCTTCATCTTCGACGTCGTCGGGATCCAAATCTAGGCCGCCCGAGTTGTGACGCCCTACTCTTTTAAACCCGATGTCGCCACGCAAAATAGCAATTTGCTCTCCGAGTCGTCTCAAGGTGTGTCGCGACGGCGCCGCTATTAAGCCGTGACGCCGTCCCGCCGATTCACTGAGTGTCTCGATTCTCGACTTTGGCCATTTTCTTCAGATATTCGCGCCTTTTCGTCCGAATAAGTGTCATTCCAAAGAATTTGCCTTCAAGAGACCTAAAAGTGAAAAGGAACAAAATTAAGTAGTAACGGATACAAAAGTGATCAATTAAGACAATGACAATGACTGTAGCAACCGAATTTCTAAAATTCACAAAAGACCAAAATACCATATGATCAAAAAGTATGAATAATTAATTTAAAGAGTACCAAATAAGCTATGTAAATTGTAAAATTATCAACACAAATATGATCCGAAATAAATTTTAAGACCACTTTACCCTAAATTTAATTTTATATTTTGAAATTTATAGAATACCAAATAAGCTATTTATTCGAAAATTAATTAATATAAGTTTTATAAAAGAATAAAATTAATAAAAGCCCAATATAAATTTATAAAATTAAGATCCCATTTATTATAAGTCCAATACATTATATAGCCCATATAAAATTATAAAACCATATATAAACACATTATACGGTTTATATTTTATTCCTAACAACCCTAAAAACCGATTATACCAAACCGACCTAAGAAAACCCTAAATAATTCGACATTAGGTTTTCAAGGCTTAGAGCTATTTTTCTTGGACGAGTTTGAAGGTAAAGAAGGTGTTAAAATCGGTTCGAGGTTCTAAGGTCTTGGTTTGATCATGGTTAGTTTCGGGTCGATTAGGGTTTTCAGAGTAGAGTTTTGGTTTCTTTTGTTCTAGCATTCGATTCTCATCAAGGGTATGCTCCCAATATTATCTTCATCCTACAAATCATATAGAACATGTAAAATTATTCATGCATAATTAACAAGTCGTATGGAATTGTTTGGAATTAAAACCCTAAAAGCGTATAAAAATAGCGAACGAGCATATAATAATTTTTGGGACCATGATCTGAATTTTCTGGAGACTCTTATATGTTATACGACCTGAATAAAATACATGTTCATGAATTCGAAGCTTGTGTGATTTGTTAAGGGTTGTTTTGTTCGATCGCATATGAAAAAGGAAAGAAAATAAAAGGGACGATTAGGGCTTAGATAAAATTAGGGTTTGCTTGTTATAATTAAGAGTAATTAATGCAGTAGTAATGATAAATTAATGATGGGTTAAACCTAGGTTTAGGGTTTGTACTTGAATTATGCATAATTCGGTTTTAAATAAAAGTTTTGGGTTGGTTTTGTAAATTATGAAACTTAAAGGTTATTTCTGTAAACAGTAAAATAAAGGTTCTAAACGTATAAAAATCAGTATGAGGGTTAAACGTGTAATTTTGGATAATTAGAGGGGCATTCGAATTGTTATTAACTTAAAAGGGTATGTTTTGTAAATTCTAAAACCTTTGGGCTAAAATTGTAAAATCTGATAATATAAGGTTAGATCGTATAATTAAAGATGTTAAAGGTGTAATGAGTAATTCTGAGTAATTATGGGTCGACATGTGTAAGTAAATTGCGTAAGGACATACATGAGTTTTGAGGTAACTTCGGTTTGTTTTTCATATACGTTCTAAGTCAAAGTGGAAATCATTAAAAGAAGTAACATGTAAATTAAATGCGTATTAAGTAATATTAAAAAGTATGGGAAACCCTAGAACCTAAATAGGAAGTTGATTAGGGTTAAAAGCTAAGTGTGTAAATTCGTTATTTCATGTGAGAATGGTAAGTATTGGAGTCATTAATAACCATTGATTAAGAATAAATGAGCTAGTACTAAGTGTGTAGCAAACATGCGTGAGTTATGATTTTATGTAAGAAGTCACATATCATGAATTAAAGTATTGCATGCATGGTCTCATTAAGTTTTGCATTCGAACAATGTTACGTATGAGTCTTGGTTAATCATGTAATTTATAAAAGATTATGTAAACTATTTTGAAAGAGAGTCCTAAAATCCGCTTTGACATTTGTAAACCCTATACTATGAATGATGATCATATAAGCTCTCAAATAAGATGTATGCCATATTAAACCCTTAAGTTTACTATTTGTCATTTCCAACTCCTAAGTTTGGCTAATTAATGATTAATACTCTAAAATGTTGGAATTCCGTCCGTCACTAAAAATGAGAATATTCTGACAACTCTAAGAGTATTAATGAGATTAATCCGTTATGACATAAATGATACTAATAAGTATTAAATAAATCATAATCCGTGTAGATTCGTTGAAGGAGACGCGACGTTACATCTTCGTATTCCTACATTCGTTGCTTTCCTCTCATTTGCTTTAAGGTACAGATATTCTGACCTTTTCAGTAAAGGTTCCTTATGAGGTTCTTTTCGTTCGTTTTTCTATTTTACTTATTAGGATTTCCGATGCCATTGCTATGAACCCTTTCTGATTGTTTGATCTGTTACTTATCTGAACTTATGTTCTAGTGAACTATGTAATATCTGATGTGAGCTTATGTTAGGAAGATTTTGATATGCACAATTGTTGAATCTTGCTATGGTTGATTATGAACTTCTGTTTATGAATGTGTGATATGCCACTGTGATATGAGCTTCTGACTTCTGACTATCTGAATATGAACCTTATGATATGAAGTTATCTGATATGTTATCTGTGACCTTTATGAGGAATTATGACCTGTGTCATGTATGAAAATCTGTTTGACTTGAGTTAGTTGTTACCTGAACCAAATATTTCACTAGTCATGGGGTTCCATGTCCGTATCGATGATGCACCTCGATATGACTCTAGGCGAAGAGAGTGATGTTCGCCACGCCTCGGATGGTGAAGCATATTTTGTATATGTAGGAAGGGCGATGGATGCATCCTAGATCCGATCCGTTATCCGATATGTTTTCCGTGAATGATGTCGTGTAATACGCGCCTTCACAAAATTCGGGAGCTAGCTACTCCAATTATTTTCCGAGGTTATTTTTGAAGAAGAAAGATATTTCGATATGATATGTTAGTGAATGTGCTTGTGACTATTTGATCAAGTGATTATTAGTTGCCATGCTAGGATAAGATTAATACGTTAAAACATGATTCGTATATCCGATATTATGATTTGTTATCGTTACGTGAATGTGTTGATATGCGAGATGAATGTGCTAGTGTACAATTAGGTGTTTTGAAGGTTAATATGTACGATAATTTCGCTTTATTTTGTAAATGTCTATTGGTTAATTAGCCCGCATATGACCGCCATATTAAAACTCGCTAAGGATAGGATTTGATCCGAGAACCGGTCTTATGCTATTGTGTCTCGCCATGATTTGTCTCGCCATTTCACCGCTACAATATTGAATTAAGTGTGTTAAGTGTTGATTAATTGATTTGTATGAATGCCATGTTTATTTTCTAGGAACTGTTTTCCGTTAGACTTTAGACTTTTCGTTTGGCTTATACGTAATCTGTTATTCTTGATATGTTAAGCGTTTGGTTGTTCTGATGTGTTTGTGTTTGTGTCATTAATGTGCTATGAGGTGTTTTAAACTGTTATGTGGTTGTTTGGATTTCTGTACGTTTGTGCTTCCGCAGAATCCTAAAAGATCCCTCATCATTATTTCATTTTGATTTCGTAATTTGTATATTTGTTTTGTTTAGCTTTTGTTTCGTTATATCTGTTCACTGGGCTTTGTAAGCTCAGCCGCACTTTCTTTTCCTGCGGTAGGTATTTTAGCATTCAAGATGAGCTTATGGGATAGCCGATCCGGGTTGAGAGTAGAGACAAGAGCAAGATTTGCAAATAGGGATCTTAGATTTATTTTGATATTAAGTTAATTATGTTATCTTTTGTAAGTTTTGTAAAGGCTTCCGCTTTGGTATAGTATTTAAAGTTCGATATGAAACCGTATTGTGATATCTTTACCCTTGTCGGGCCTGGGTGTTACAATTTATGGTATCGAGCTCTAGGTTTTAGGACCCTTAGAGCTTAGGCTATGACCGTGAGAAGTGGGTAGATTTAGGATTTTCCTTCGTACTTCTTTCGTACACTATTGTACTTCGACTTTGCTAATAGTTGGTTATTCTTTAGATGGTTATCCTCGTCGCTCTAGTTCATCCGATATGAGTAAACAAGGACCGCTAGGCAACCTAAGGAGAGGATGAGGTGGGCCGTTGTCATTGCTAAAGGTCGCAAGAGGTTTGGTAGGGTGAAGCGGACTAATAGGAGGATACGAGTTCCGCCTATATGTGGCCATGCACAATCGAGGAGAAGTCGACCTTGAAGAACGAGACGAAAAGTAGTGAAGGAGTATGAAACTAAAGTCGTTGACAACCAAGGTTTCACCACTAGGTACCATGATAGATGTCCCAAGTTCTTTGAAGATGGAGGAGTAGGTCAATGAGAGTCGCGATTTGTATGCCTTTGTGGATCGCGTCGGAGGAAGAAGAGAGGAATCGGAAAAGTGACTTTGCTAGTCGCTACTACCGCAGCGTGAAGGAAACGAGAACGGATGGATAAGTGAGGAAGAAGAGGAAGAAGAGGAACACGAGGAAGAATACGAGGTGGACTCGGATTTGGAGTCTCTACTACTAGTAGGTTTAATCCGATACAAGAATAGGAGTTTGCGCTCGATTTGTTGCCCTCGTTATGAGAAATTTCTGACATTAGATTTTGAGTTTAGGTCCTTTTGTTTCATTTAGATGATTGAATCTGGGATTATTAAGTTTTATTTTGGGAGTTCATCTTAAGACGATTTTGCAAATTTTGTTTGATAAATGGAGATAAAACAAAATTTTGAAAGTATAGTTCTTGTCTGTTGTTGCTTTTTCGATAGATTCGTTAAGTTTCCGTTAGTCCTCATAAGTTTTACCTCGCTATTTATTTTCTTAGTGATGTTGTTTAATTACCGCTTGAAATGAAGTATGACCATCATGATGGTATACTCATGTGGATCTGGTTGGTTATAGTATGTTACTTGCTATCTGTATGTTATCTGTATGTGGTATGTTTTGTTATGATATTAGTTATGTGTTTTGTCATGACCCGAGACCGAATATAGTGACAATAAGAACTTGTTATGTGATGCAAGTATTATGACGCCTGATCAACGTAATAATACTGAGATCATATAATCTGAACTTATTGAAGGTATACGACGTCTGGGAAATGCTTGTGGTTGATGTGTGAATGGACTTTGACTTGTATCTGTTATTTGGCATTACTCATGTCCGTTTGAAATTCCGTACCTAATTGTGAGATTTTCGTCGATATCTGTTACGTGTAAGTTTTGTACGCTTGGAATCCGAAGTTGTTATGATCTCGACGAACCTATAGATTGCTATGACCACCTTAAGCTTATACGTCTCCACGCATTTGCGACTAGTGAGGCCGATAGGATTTATTCCGCTTATGCATATGTTGTTCTCATCATTAGATATCCGAATAAGTTAGAATTTGTCGCTTGATTTTCTACATCTCATCCGTTCTCCGCCATTACTTGATAAGTATATAATTATCTGTTATAAGTATTTGACTATTGATTTGATTTCGAAAGAGTATGAGTTAAATATTCGATAAGAAATCCATTTGTTCCGAGATAAGATTAGCGTTCGTTATATTCCTAGAAATTCAAACCGATTCGTTTTCATCTCTATTTCGTCTTGTTCAATTTCGAGGACTAAATTTTATTTTAGAGGGAAGAAATTGTAATACCCGAATTTCTAAAATTCACAAAAGACCAAAATACCCTATAATCAAAAAGTATGAATAATTAATTTAAAGAGTACCAAATAAGCTATGTAAATTCAGAAAATTATCAAGAAATATCACATATGATCCAAATAAATTTTAAAGACTTTGTAAAGTTAATTTTTATAGTTTATAACTTTATAAAATTTGTTTTGTGTTTTATACATATGGCCGAATATATTTATTAAGTTTTATAAAAGAATAAAATTAATAAAAGCCCAATATAAATTTATAAAATTAAGATCCCATTTATTATAAGTCCAATACATTATATAGACCATATAAAAATTGTAAAACCATATATAAACACATTATACGGTTTATATTTTATTCCTAACAACCCTAAAAAAAACCGATTATACAAAACCGACCTAAGAAAACCCTAAATAATTCGACATTCAGTTTTCAAGGCTTAGAGCTATTTTTCTTGGACGACTTTGAAGGTAAAGAAGGTGTTAAAAATATGGTTCGAGGTTCTAAGGTGCTGGTTTGATCGTGGTTAGTTTCTGGGTCGATTAGGGTTTTGCCGAGTAGAGTTTTGGTTTCTTTTGTTCTAGCGTTCGATTCTCATCAAGGGTATGTTCCCAATATTATCTTCATCCTACAAATCATATAGAACCTGTAAAATTATTCATGCATAATTAACAAGTCGTATGGAATTGTTTGGAATTAAAACCCTAAAAGCGTATAAAAATAGCGAACGAGCATATAATAATTTTTGGGACCATGATCTGAATTTTCTGGAGACTCTTATATGTTATACGACCTGAATAAAATACATGTTCATGAATTCGAAGCTTGTGTGATTTGTTAAGGGTTGTTTTGTTCGATCGCATATGAAAAAGGAAAGAAAATAAAAGGGACGATTAGGGCTTAGATAAAATTAGGGTTTGCTTGTTATAATTAAGAGTAATTAATGCAGTAGTAATGATAAATTAATGATGGGTTAAACCTAGGTTTAGGGTTTGTACTTGAATTATGCATAATTCGGTTTTAAATAAAAGTTTTGGGTTGGTTTTGTAAATTATGAAACTTAAAGGTTATTTCTGTAAACAGTAAAATAAAGGTTCTAAACGATAAAAATAAGTATGAGGGTTAAACGTGTAATTTTGGATAATTAGAGGGCATTCAATTGTTATTAACTTAAAAGGGTATGTTTTGTAAATTCTAAAACCTTTGGGCTAAAATTGTAAAATCTGATAATATAAGGTTAGATCGTATAATTAAAGATGTTAAAGGTGTAATGAGTAATTCTGAGTAATTATGGGTCGACATGTGTAAGTAAATTGCGTAAGGACATACATGAGTTTTGAGGTAACTTCGGTTTGTTTTTCATATACGTTCTAAGTCAAAGTGGAAATCATTAAAAGAAGTAACATGTAAATTAAATGCGTATTAAGTAATATTAAAAAGTATGGGAAACCCTAGAACCTAAATAGGAAGTTGATTAGGGTTAAAAGCTAAGTGTGTAAATTCGTTATTTCATGTGAGAATGGTAAGTATTGGAGTCATTAATAACCATTGATTAAGAATAAATGAGCTAGTACTAAGTGTGTAGCAAACATGCGTGAGTTATGATTTTATGTAAGAAGTCACATATCATGAATTAAAGTATTGCATGCATGGTCTCATTAAGTTTTGCATTCGAACAATGTTACGTATGAGTCTTGGTTAATCATGTAATTTATAAAAGATTATGTAAACTATTTTGAAAGAGAGTCCTAAAATCCGCTTTGACATTTGTAAACCCTATACTATGAATGATGATCATATAAGCTCTCAAATAAGATGTATGCCATATTAAACCCTTAAGTTTACTATTGTCATTTCCAACTCCTAAGTTTGGCTAATTAATGATTAATACTCTAAAATGTTGGAATTTCGTCCGTCACTAAAAATGAGAATATTCTGACAACTCTAAAAGTATTAATGAGATTAATCCGTTATGACATAAATGATACTAATAAGTATTAAATAAATCATAATCCGTGTAGATTCGTTGAAGGAGACGCGACGTTACATCTTCGTATTCCTACATTCGTTGCTTTCCTCTCATTTGCTTTAAGGTACAGATATTCTGACCTTTTCAGTAAAGGTTCCTTATGAGGTTCTTTTCGCTCGCTTTTCTATTTTACTTATTAGGATTTCGATGCCATTGCTATGAACCCTTTTCGATTGTTTGATCATTACTTATGTCGAACTTATGTTCTAGTGAACTATGTAATATCCGATGTGAGCTTATGTTAGGAAGATTTTGATATGCACAATTGTTGAATCTTGCTATGGTTGATTATGAACTTCTGTTTATGAATGTGTGATATGCCACTGTGATATGAGCTTCTGACTTCTGACTATCTGAATATGAACCTTATGATATGAAGTTATCTGATATGTTATCTGTGACCTTTATGAGGAATTATGACCTGTGTCATGTATGAAAATCTGTTTGACTTGAGTTAGTTGTTACCTGAACCAAATATTTCACTAGTCATGGGGGTTCCATGTCCGTATCAGTGATGCACCTCTGATATGACTCTAGGGCAGGAGAGTGATGTTCGCCACGCCTCGGATGGTGAAGCATATTTTGTATATGTAGGAAGGGGCGTATGGATGCATCCTAGATCTGATCTGTTATCTGATATGTTTTCTGGTGAATGATGTCGTGTGCAATACGCGTCTTCACAAAATTCTGGGAGCTAGCTACTCCAATTATTTTCCGAGGTTATTTTTTGAAGAAGAAAGATATTTCTGATATGATATGTTAGTGAATGTGCTTGTGACGTATTTGATCAAGTGATTATTAGTTGCCATGCTAGGATAAGATTAATACGTTAAAACATGATTCGTATATCTGATATTATGATTTGTTATCATTACGTGAATGCGTTGATCTGCGAGATGAATGTGCTAGTGTACAATTGGGTGTTTTGAAGGTTAATATGTATGACGGTTCAGTTTATTTTGTAAACCCCATCTAATGGTTAATTATTATGCATATTTGACCGCCATATTAAAACTCGCTAAGGATAGGATTTGATCGAGAACCGGTCTTATGCTATTGTGTCCGCCATGATTTGTCTCGCCATTTCATTGCTACAATATTGAATTAAGTGTGTTAAGTGTTGATTAATTGATTTGTATGAATACCATGTTTATTTTCTAGGAACTGTTTTCCGTTAGACTTTAGACTTTTCGTTTGGCTTATACGTAATCTGTTATTCTTGATATGTTAAGCGTTTGGTTTTTCTGATGTGTTTGTGTTTGTGTCATTAATGTGCTATGAGGTGTTTTAAACTGTTATGTGGTTGTTTGGATTTCTGTACGTTTGTGGTTCCGCAGAATCCTAAAAGATCCCTCATCATTATTTCATTTTGATTTCGTAATTTGTATATTTGTTTTGTTTAGCTTTTGTTTCGTTATATATCTGCTTTGGGCTTTGTAAGCTCACCGCACTTTCTTTTCTGCGGCGGTGTATTTAGCATTCAAGATGAGCTTATGGGATAGCCGATCCGGGTTGAGAGTAGAGACAAGAGCAAGATTTGCAAATAGGGATCTTAGATTTATTTTGATATTAAGTTAATTATGTTATCTTTTTATCTTTTTGTATAGTTTTGTAAAGGCTTCCGCTTCGGGGTGTTACATGCTATAGTATTTAAAGAATTGAAAAGCGATATGAAACCTTGGAATTGATCCCAACAAGCTAATGCCAAAAGTTATCTTTCAAACCATGAGAAAGAAACTAGACGAAAAGAACATGTCGAGCCATCAGCAGAAAGGATTGACCACTACAATTGGTCCATGAAAACATACACCGAGAAGATCAGAACTTGATGAGCTTGGTCCTATCATAGCAAAGAAGCGAATCACGGTGGTCAAGGAGTCGATGAAATCCCTCAACAAACGGTATGAAAGACTGAGGGAAGCACCATCACAACTTGGGATTCAACCAGCTCTAACCGCAGCTCAAGGATCTCAGTCTCAGCCAACCCATGGTAAGAGGAAAAGGGTTGAATCTGGACCTGAAATCAAGGTACCTGGCCTGGACTGTAATAGGGAGCTACCTGAAGGTGTGAAGTTTGTGAACTGTCTTTTTATTGAGAAGCCTGAAAGAGGACTTTTCTTTATTGATGTCTATGGGAACCCAACATTCCAAAGATGGAGTGACATTGATCTTGCGGGGGTGGCTACAATGGCAAGCTACCTACTAGTGGCCTCTCAAATCCAAACTCCTGAAAACATTAGGTTCTGCACTGACCTGAATGCCAAGATAAGAGAGCACCCTGACAAAGAAACACTCCTCAAGAAGAAACCAAAGCTAGAAGCACTGGGAATCCATCTTGATTGACATCATATGCTGTATCATTTATCTTTTGTACTAGTGATAGGGACTATGTAATCTGATCAATAAACGATGTATGTTTTGTTAAAATATTCAGTGTTCCTTATTATGTTCATTAATACCTTCAGTGTAAGAAGAAGCCATTTGCTCACTTACACTAATCAAACACTTAGGCTATTTGTATATCCAAATAGGGGGAGACTCTTGGGTTCAGTAAATACCCAAACCCCTTAAGTCTAGGATTTGAATAGAAAATACCCTAAGTGTTTAATCCCTTAAACATTAACAAGTCATCGGCGCATAGTCTCTCGGTGAGTCATCTTCGAGGATACTCGAAGAGACAAAGAAGAAGTCTCTCCACACGATGAAGGCGTAACTTAAGGGGTGAAGATTGAGTCAAGAAGAAGATGGTGGATTCGGTGGTGATGACAATAACTCACCGAATCCCAAACTCCTCACCAACTACTAACTGCGAAGACAAACTAAAGATCAAGATCAAGGCTATGGAGCGAAGAATGGCGGGACAAGGCGAGATAAGTTTGAGCAGATAAGACAAAGTCCTTATCAACCAAAGTCAAATTTTCACTGAATCATTAACTATCGGGCTCGGTGTCATCAACGACAAGAAGAAAGCGACCTTGTCACTTACCCAATATAGTTAATGAACAGAGACAAAATACATCAAGATTTTGTCTTTCAGAATCTGTCGCTTGTCCTCTAGGATAGAGTCAAAACCATACTTGTATAAATAGCATAAGAGATGGAGTGAAAGAACTTTAAGCTTGTGGATTAATTGTAAAACACACACACAAGCCATCTTTCACTCCTCCAAATACAACTCTGTCCCTGAGATAGCTTAGTGGTTCCTTTGTAGTTGTGTGATGAGTGTCTAAATACTCATCATTTTTGTACTGTTTAGAATGCCAAAAACATCTGAAGACACTCAGAAATGCTTCAAATTGATAAAAATATCACAAACAAGTGTTTTATGTGTTTTAATGCAAAAATGCCAAAATCTGGTGAAAAACGTATCAAGTTTGCATAATTGGCAGTTTTAGTCCCCCAAGTTTCAAAAGTTGTCAAAATAAACCTTTTAAAGTTTAAAATTTACAAAATGACAACTTTAGTCCCTAAAGTTTGAAAATTGTCAAAAATAGTCCTTGGTTAATTTAAAAAGTGAAAATTATCAAATATTAACCTTGTACTATTCATAAATGACAAAATTGGTCCTTATGATAAACTTTGGAAAATTACAAGTTTGGTCCCTAGAATATCAAAGTTGATGCTTTGGTCCTTGGACTTATAAAAATTGAATTTTATGCAATATTAGTCCTTGTACTATTCCCATGTTACAATTTTAGCCCTTGTGATAAGTTTGGATAAGTAGCAAGATCAGTCCTTCAGTTTCAAAATATTACATATATGGTCCTTGTGCTTATTTAAACCAAACGGACCTAAATACTAAACACCAAATCCAAATCCAGTCCAACCCAGCCCAATATCACAACCCGGCCCAATTTTTAAACAGATAATACCGTGTCCACTGTTCACCCTTCTCCTCCACCCCTGTAAACCAAAACCAGGCTGTTTTCCACCTCACCTCCACCTCATCACAGCTGCCAAATACACTCATCACCATCCTCCACCTCATGAGATAGCCCACAAACTGCAGTTAATGCTTCCCCACCATAGACCTTTCACTGTTCCACTCACATCCCCTGTTTTTTGCTTCTACATCACACCAAATCCATTGAAACTTAACCTTTTGTGTCCCCTACACCTCCACAACACCCCAAGATTCTTTAATTACCCTGAAACTATCTCAAGCGACCGGTACACTTTTGGCGCCAAAAGTCTTTTAAACGGATAGGATGAGTTTGACTCATCCAATGGCTAAAATTGTTGATGGGATATGATCAGAAGCATGTGGAGTATCTCAAAAGTCTATAAAGAAGGGAATAGAAGGAAGGAAGAAATCATCTAGTTTTTAATTTTAATTAGCTATGTCATTTAACTTAATTTTGATTTTCAAGTGTATTTCTTAGCCTTAAAGTACTTTTTATCTCATATTCAGTGTATTATACAACTTTTACTACAAGTAATTTCAAGTTTCAAGTTCTGATTTCAGTTTATGCATTTTCAAGTTCAAATTATCAAAATCTGTCAATGTTGTTGTTAGATGTTATTAAGGACTGAAATAAGCCACATAAGCTCCTAGAAAGCTTATTAAAGCTTTTAGAGATTTTAAAATTCAGTTTAGACTCAAAAGAGAAAATCATCAAAATTCCAAATAAATAGTTGAAAATAAAAATCATGGTGAAAGATGCAAGAAAGTGGAGCGTGGTTTATATTGGATGGCCTTGGGATTAGTGCTTCTTGGGAAGCTATAGGTCGTGTTTGTGTAACTCGGTTCTCGGCTTTTACTTGGAAATACCATTTGTAAGCATTTTGATCCATTTTGGCATTTCAATATTAAGTTGCTCATTAGTTTAAATTTTGCTTGTTAAGGTTTCCTAGTCATATTTAAGTATAATTAAGTGATAAAACCAAGAGCTTGTTCTTTTTAATTAATAGTTAATAAAAATCTTAGTTTCACGGTCAAATTAGCATAATTGATATTCTTAAGTTTTATGTTGCTACCGTTGTTATTTCATGCTTCTTTAGTCCTATTTAATGATAATACAAGGTTCGAATCCATGACATGGTCTTAATCAAGATTTTACTTTGAAAATCATCAAAACAATATTTTGAAAGGGTGTTTGGATTTGCCTTGATTATGTGCTATAGGTTGTTTGAGTTGTTGATTATACTTGTTCGTGTCACTTTAGTATCTATTAGCTCATAAACACAAGAAAACCGGTCTTGGTTCATCAAAAGTCAAAATCCATTTGATCATATCTGTCTTGTTCATCGTTGGATTTTTATAATCCATGATTGTGATTTCTTGTTCAAAAGTTGTTTATCTAGCTAAAATTAGTCTCATATTACCTTAATATATCATAATCAGTAGCCTAGGATCATTCAAATCTCACAAAAGTCAACTTTGTTTCATTTTCTTAAAAAGTCAAATCATCCCTGCATACGCTAGTTTAGCCATCGTTTCATAAGCTCATCAAGAGCTTATCAGTTAACTTAAGACTGTGTATTTTAGCTTTTTGAGAAGCTCACCTAGCTGTCTCAAGGTTCTAGTTCTTATTTTTCAATATATAGCTTATTTGGTAGGTGCACTGGCTTATTGTTTTGTCAATTTTTATCAACATACACTGAGTCTGGACTCAGTGGTTTTTCAGCTTTTTAATAAGCTTCTCAAAAGCTCTCCAGTGAACAAAACAGTGATAATTTTAGCTTTTTGGATAGCTTATCTGGTCAACTTGCTTATTCAAGTGTTTGTTTTAAATTTCTAGCTTATTATAGTGCTTAAAATTAAGCCACAAAGTGCCTAGTGATTCAAATAGTGTCCTGTGTAACAGTATATCTTGTGCTTATTTGGATTGATCAGTGCTTATGTCTTAGTTATTGTGCTTATTCATTTGTCATTCTAGCTTATTAATAGTTGTTCAGATTATTTCTAGTTTTCCTTGTGCTTATTTTTAGCTTATTAGCTATTTTGTTTAAACCTTGTGCTTATTTCAAGTTTTTGTTAACTGTCAAGACAATAAGCTCAAAACAGAGCTTATTAATCATTTTCATCAAAAGTTGTAGTTTCATAAATTGCTTATCTTACTGTTCTTAATAAGTTTGCAAAAAGAAAATTTGAAAAAAAAATGTTTTGCAAAAGGTGGGAGGGGGCTCGAACCCGAGACCTCCCACCTTTGAGAGTGATAAGTGTGTACTGTAACCATTGCGCCTTGGGTCTTTATTGGTTTTAGTTTGCACAATCTATTACTTAACCCTCTTTGTCCCGCTTAGCTTATTTGGTTGTTGGCTTATTTCGAGCTTATTTAGACCAACTTTTTCATCATTTGTATTTTTCTTTAATTTGTATTAGTATTAAGTATTTTATAAAAAGTTTTGATTTTTCTCAATAGTTTTAGTATTTTTAACATTTAATTAGTGTAAAATCTTATTTAATTCATAATAAAAATATAAAAGTCTAAAAATATAAATCTTTTTCTAAAATTTTCTTTTGTCATATAGTAAGTAATAAAATTGTTTTTACACTTGTAGGACTTTTATTTCATAAATTTTACGCTTTTGCTTATGCACTCGCGTAATTTTTATAAATAACTTACGTTTTCATTTTAAGTTACGTTTTTAGGTAATTTAAGTTTAAGTTTTAGTTAAAATAGTTTATTTAAGTTATTTTATTTTATAAAATCACAAAAACATCATTGTAAAAATAGTGATAGCGTTTATTTAATATATTTTAACTTTTTAATTTCTTTTAATTTGCATTTAAGTCGCTGTAATTTATAAATCTTTTCTTTAGGTATAATTTTCCATCAAAATCCTTATTGATCACTATCCTTAGTGATTATTCGACATCTGAAGTTGTTTAACACCAATTCATCTTCCGTGGGACTTAACGACCCAGGAATCCACTATATTCCTCTGATCTTAATTGCATTAGTGTTTGAGCTGTTTTAAGTTTGTTACGGTTGACCATTCACAAGTGGTTAGCTTGTGTAATTAAACTTGACGGTTTTGCACCAATCAAATTTTGGCGCCACGCCGGGAGGTCAGAAGCGTGTTCTAAGCATTTTCGGACCGCACTTGCACATATACCATCGCTTGTAAACAGTTTCAGAAGTTAAATATAAATCAAAAGTTCATTAACACTTTTCCTAAAGTGTTAAAAACACCAAAACAATATAAAACAACAAAACAATCGTAACGTTTTCTAGCTTGTGTTTCTTTTAAGGTGATTCTTAAAGAAATACGATTTGGTTAAACGAACGATACCAAAAATATTTTCCAAAAGTTTTAAACCCTTTGCACAAATCATACCTACGTCTTTTCGGTGGTACTTAATATATACATAAAATCAACCACCGCAAATCAAGGCAAGACACCTACTAACGGGGTGTGACCATAATAAGTTCCCGAACATCGATTTAAAACTTGCCTTTGTGTCCTTGTGATTTGGTGTACCTTTTCAAAGAAGCCATTTCATTTGTGATTATTGGTTAAGTTCACTTGTCGCTTTGCCTCGCATTTGTTTTTGGCGATTTTTATACTTAGTGCATGCGCACTGCTCTTCCGATTCTACAAGTCCACTTTCGTAACTTGGAAAGATTCCTCGTGAGACGAGAGGACGCTCGCTCCTTCACCGTGATCGAGGAACGCCTACCACCACCACCACCGTCGAAATGGCGAAGACAAACCCATGAATGAGCTTCTCCAAGCACCCATCGAGGGTTACGGAGATGCCATTGTTGTACCGACCATTGTGGTCGATACTTTGAGCTCAAACCGGGTTGCTTAATCTAGTAACCCAAAGCCAATTCTATGGTTTTGAGCGGGATGATCCTCATGCACACATTTGATGGTTTAACAAGATTGCATCTACCATCAAATACAAGAATGTCCCACATGAAGCCATTAAGCTTCTTTTGTTCCCATTCTCTGAGGACAAGCCCGAATTGGCTTCGAGAAACAACCCCTCGCTCCATTGAGACATGGGAGGATCTAGTCACCAAGTTTGTTAACTAATTCTATCCTCCATCCCGAACTACAAGTCTTAAGAATGAGATAATGAAATTTTCTCGTAGATTTGATGAATCATTCGGGAGGCATGGGATCGTTATAAAGAATTGCTCCGTAAGTGTCCACATCATGGTTTTACCGAGTTAATGCAAATGGATACTTTCTACAATGGTCCGAGACAAGTCGACCAAGACTCTCGAATGCCTCCGCAGAGGTAATTTCTTAGCAAAACCACAAAAGAAGCCTTACAAATCATTGAAAACAAGTCCCGTGTCCGTTCTTTCCGCACAAAGACATATCGGACTCGCCTAATCGTCGGACCTTCTACTTCATCTCTCGTGAGTACATCTAGCACCGATGCTAAGATTGATAAACTCACGAATATTGTTCGAGCTTTGGTTCTTGCTAACCAAAGAAAGTCACCTTCACGCAAACACCATCACATGGTGAAGTGAAGAAAGTTGAAGTTTGTGTTACTTGTGGTGGTCCTCATGCATACTACAACTGCATCGCCACCAATGGTAGTCCATTTGAAGCAAATGCTATAGCGGTACTTCACATCAAGGAGGTAATCAATACCGTCCTCAAAATGAACCAAATTACCGAGCTAACACTTATCGTGCACCACTGTGTTTTAACCGAATCCTAACCGAATCGAACCAACCTAGAATGAACCAAGGTTATCAAAACCAAGGTAATTTCTATCCTGGACCCAATCAAGGTTTCCAACATCAAGGGAACCTTAATCAAAACAATTTCAATCGTGGGAATCAATTTCATGGGAATGTGAATCCTAATCAAGGGAATTTTCAACAACAAGGTCCTAATCAAAACATCCGACCTCAGAATTTCCCTCCACATCCTCCATTACCATCATCTGATGAGTTATTGAAGCAGTTCATGAAATCCCAAGATGAAATGAACAGGTTGTTGGTCAGCCAGATTGCTGATCTCAAGAAGTCTTTAAATGATCAACCCTCGGGCTCAGGAAAACTTCCGAGCAACACGATCGCTAACCCGAGGGGCGATGCTAAAGCGATCACAACCAAGTGGTGTTTCATACAATGGACCCGCTATTCCTACTACCTCTTCTTCTTCTCTCCGAAGGTAGTGGAAGGTGAACCCGAGGCTACAAAGGACAAGGAACTTCTGTTAATAACGGAGGAACCAATGATGTCCATCCTCAAGTTGTCCGAAACCCAAGTCTAATCCAGAGTTGTTTTGAACCACCTATAGCTCCCGCTGAAAATACCAAATCCAAATCTTCTATTCCTTACCCATCACGTTTGAATGAGCAAAGCTCGCGAAAAAGCTACCATCAAATGGACAAATTTTTCAAATTTTCCAAGAACTACATTTTGACATAAGCTTATGCGGATGCTATCATGCCGATGCCCAAGTTTGCATCAACTCTCAAACACATGTTAAGCAACAAGGAAAAGTCGTTTGAAATGGCTAAAACTCCTCTTAACGAGAACTCGCTCTGCAGTTATCCCAAGAAGCTTCGAGAAAAGCTTGGAGATCCGGAAAATTTCTCTTACCTTGTGTATTTCCGTGAATGGTTGAATGCTTTGCCTTAGCCGATCTTGGTGCAAGCATCAACCCGATGCCTTATTCAAGATGGAAGAAACTTTCTTAGGAACTTACTCCTACATGCATGACTCTCGAGCTTGCGGATCGTACAATATCCCGTCCTCTTGGCATTGCCGAGGACGTGTTGTGAAAGTAGGAAAGTTCCATTTTCGGTGACTTCGTGGTTGTTGATTTTGATGCCGATCATCGGGTTCCTCTCATTGTTGGTCGAGGATTCACGAGAACGGGCCGTGCTCTCATTGATGTATTTGAGCAAGAAATCACATTACGTGTTGGTAATGAAGTCGTCACCTTTAACCTTGATCGACTTGAGGTACTCCGCAAATTATGATTACGAGTCGGTTAACCGAATAGATATCATTGATGTTGCTTCAGAAGAGTACTCTCAAGAAGTTCTTGGTTATGATCATAATTCTTCAAGTGATAATATCACTCATTCATCTCAACCTATCATCGCCAATTCTACTCCTTCTCTCACCCCATTTGAGGAAAGTGACTTCATCTTAGAAGAGATTGAAGCTTACTTATCTAGTGATTCTGTTCCATGGGAAATTGATCACGCTCCCATCAACATTGAGGGGGACATACTTCTCATTGAGAAGTTGCTTAATGATGATCCATCATCATCATCACTCCCTCCCGTCGAACTTCATAACAAGGAAATCAAGTCAGTTGAGAAAACTGAAGAATTTCCTGAGGTTGAGCTTAAGGACTTACCACCTCATCTCGAGTATGCATTTCTTGAAGGTGATGATAAATTACCAGTCATTATTGCTAGAGATTTGAGTAAAGATGAAAAAGTCGCTCTCATAAAATCTTGAAGTTACACAAGCAAGCAATTGCTTGAAACTCTCCGACATTATGGTATCAACCACGAATTTTGTACTCACAAAATCTTGATGGAGGATGACTTCAAACCAAGATTCAACATCGAGAAGAGTAAATCCAAAATCCATGATATTATCAAACAGAGGTTATCAAACTTCTTGATGCGAGGATTGATTTACCCGATCTCGAGATAGTCCTTAGGTTAGCCCAATTCATTGTGTTCCTAAAAGGGTGGCATAACTGTTGTCACAAATGAAGATAACGAGTTAATTCCAACTCATTTGGTTACGGATGGCGTGTTTGCATTGACTATCGTAAGTTAAATGACGCTACCCCAAAGACCATTTTCCTCACCCTTCATGGACCAAATGCTTGAGAGATTAGCGGAAATGAATACTATTGTTTACTTGATGGTTTCTCGGGGTACTTTCATATCCCCATTGATCCAAAGGATCAAGATAAAACTACATTCACCGCCCATACGGAACATTTGCCTACTGCACGTATGCCTTCGCTTATGTAATGCTCCCGCACGTTCCAACGATGTATGATGGTCATTTTCCACGACATGATCGGGAAACAATGGAGGTGTTTATGGATGACTTCTCGGTCATTGGGGATTCGTTTCAAACATGTCTCTCCCATCTAGATAAAATGCTCAAACGGTGTGAAGACACCAATCTTTTTCTAAACTGGGAGAAAAGCCACTTTATGGTCAAAGAAGGCATAGTCCTTGGCCATAAAATTTAAAAAAATGGGATTGAGGTAGATAGAGCAAAAGTCGATGTTATTGCTAAATTGCCTCATCCTACTACCGTCAAAGGTATTAGGAGTTTTTTAGGTCATGCCGGATTCTATCGCAGATTCATACAAGATTTTTCCAAAATCGCTCGGCCTATGACCCATGTTCTTGAAAAAGATGCTCCTTTTATCTTCTCACCTGAGTGCATCGAAGCTTTTGAAACATTAAAGAAGAAGCTATCAAGCACCCATTCTCGTTGCTCCCGACTAGGATTTACCTTTTGAACTCATGTGCGATGCAAGTGATTTTGCTATCGGCGCAGTCTTAGGGCAACGAGATTAAAGCATTTTCACTATTCACTACGCAAGTAAAACTATGATCAAGCTCGGACTCATTACACTACCACGTAAAAAGAATTATTAGTCGTGGTGTATGCATTTGAGAAGTTTCGCCGTACTTAATCTTGACCAAATGTGTAGTGTATACGGATCACTCGGCTCTCAAATATCTCTTTGCAAAACAAGATGCAAAGCCGAGATTGCTCGTTGGGTTCTCCTCCTCCGTGAATTTGATATCATCATACGTGATAAAAAGGAGCCGAGAACCCGTCACGATCATCTGTCCGCCTAGAGAACCCTCACCAAGATGTTTTCGAGAAAAGGAAATAAATGAAACATTTCCTCTCGAGACACTCAATGCGGTTTCTTTTCGTGAAACTCTTCTACCCCATGGTTTGTCGACTTCGAAATTACCATGCGGGTAACTTCATAGTGAAAGGATGTCGACCCACAGAAGAACAAATTCTTCAAAGATGTTAAACATTATTTCGGGACGACCCTACTTATTCAAAATCTGTGCGGATCAAGTCATCCGACGGTGTGTTTATGGACGTTAAGCTCTTGACATTATCAAAGCTTGCCATGCCGACCCATCTGGGGACATCATAGTCCAAACTACACCGCCAAAAAGGTGTTTGATTCCGGGTTTTATTGGCCCACAATTTATAAGGATGCCCACGATTTTGTCAAAACTTGTGACGCTTGTCAACGTCACGGAAATATATCTCAAAGAAATGAAATGCCACAGAACGCCATTCAAGTTTGTGAGATCTTTGACATCCGGGGCATTGACTTCATGGGGCCATTTCCATCTTCCAGAGGTAACAAATATATACTCGTGGCTGTTGACTATTTGTCAAAATGGGTTGAAGCGAAAGCTTTACCTACCAATGATGCCCGAGTGGTTGTGAAATTTTTGAAATCTCTTTTTGCCAGGTTTGGAACTCCGAGAGCTATAATCAGTGATCGTGGTACACATTTTTGTAATGACCAATTTGATCGTGTCATGCAAAAGTATGGTGTTACCCACCGTCTCTCTACTGCATACCACCCACAAAAAAGTGGGTGTGGAAGTTTCAAACCGTGGTATTAAAAGAATCCTTGAAAGGAAGAGGCGAAAATCGTGCATCCTGGTCGGATAAACCGGATGACGACTGGGCCTTTCGTACGACTTACAAAACACCAATTGGGTGTACTCCATACAAGCTAGTGTACGGAAAGGCATGTCATCTTCCGATTGAGCTAGAGCACAAGGCTTACTGGGCCTTAAAACATGCAAACTTCGATATTCAGACAGCCGGTGATCATAGAAAAGTTCAAATGAATGAACTAAATGAACTTCGTGATCAAGCATACGAGAACTCTTTGATCTATAAACAAAAGACAAAGAAGATTCATGACTCTAAAATCAAGAACCGCGTTTTCAACATTGGTGATCGAGTGCTTCTTTTCAATTCAAGATTGAAGATTTTCTCGGGAAAGCTTAAGTCCCGTTGGTCTGGTCCATTTACTATCACTAAGGTTTATCCTTATGGCACCATTGAGTTATCTCAGCCTGATGGTCCAAATTTTAAAGTGAATGGTCATCGATTAAAGCACTACTTTGGAGAGGACATTCCACCCGTGATTGTCCCGGATCTACAAACTTTTCCCATGAACCAATGAATGCGGGATCGAGTCAAGCTAGTGACTCGGGAATCAAAAAAGAGCACACACAATATGGGTTTTCACCCATGTTTCGTCTTCTTACCCTTTTCTACCACCCTAGGGTGGGGAGTTTCACTGTTGTATATATCAATCTCTAAAAAAAAAAAAAAAAAAATGTATATATCAAAACAAAATAATGGCCGTAATATTTCCCTTTTATGTTCTATGTTTCGCATAATCACAGTACTTTGAATATTGAGAGCAATATTCATTTCTAAGTGAGGGAATTCTCACGAATTTTATCATGTAATTATTCCACCCAATTCCCGTTTTGGCCAAAATTTTTTGGAGTAAGTGTTTTCACTTACTCAAGAAATGGTAATCATCCGCCATGTCTAACCCACATAAGGATTGGCTAATCCAGAGCAAACGGCTCTTGGTAAAGATATCTCAAACCGTTTATGGCTTGCAATTTGCCCAAAATTGTATGGTGTTCAACTCACCATATCTTTAAACTAGTGAAAAGTTGGCTAGCCCGCAAGTTTATGGCTTGTGGTAAAGGCGATTGAAAATCCATAATTGGTAATCGGCTCACCAAAGATAATATTGATAATTTATCTAAGAGTTGGCTAGTCCAGAAGCAAACGGTTTCTGGTAAAGACAAATCAAATCCGTTGAAAGCTTATGATTTGCTCAAAATCATTTGGTTATCATTGTACCAAGGTTCTTACTTGAGCTAAAATAATTGGCTACTCCAGAAGTAATGGCTTTTGGTAAAGAGATGAAATCCATTAATTTTTCTTAAATCATTGCTAGGGACTAGCAATATCTTAGTGTGGGGGATCTCAGACTTAGCCTGAGCTTAGTGAGGAGATACCATACTTTGTCATTTCAATCCCAAGTACTATTCCGCAAGTACTTGGGTAATGTATTCTTTTTGATTTGTTTCTAATAAAGAATATATAAGTTGAAAATTATTCAGTGTGTTTTTTACTTACATTATTTCAGTCATTGTTCACAATCAGTTAGTTTATTGCTTTAATTGTTTTTATACGATTGTGAAACGGGAACAACAAAGACGTATAAAAAGACGATTCAGATGAACATCGTAACATTCCATGGACCGTGGAAGAAGAGATTGCATTGTGCAAAGGATGGTAAAAGGCATTTGTATCTACAAGTCGCTAAACGGAAAATATAAGGGTTTGCGTCCTAAAATAACCCAATTTTGTGGTACGTACGCTAATGTGGTTCAAAAGAACGAGAGTGGATCCAATGACAAGGTGGTCCTCCAAAAGGCACTTGACGAATATTGTGCTAAGTATGGAGTACCTTTTCACACTTATTTATGCGTGGATAATTTTAATATAGGCTCAAAATGGAGGCATGTGAAAATTCTGAAATTTAAGAAAGCAAAAAAGCAAGCATTTAATAAATTTAAGTCATCGAAGTCTACATCGTTCAAAACAGGAGTCAACAGAAGGTGGTTTCAATCTCAACAACCTAATGGAAGAAGAAGAGGACGAAGAGGACGAGGAGGTGCAGGAAGTTCGACCAATGAGCATGGACAAAGCGAAGAAGAAAACTTCATCATCATCCATTCTATCGGCATCTTCAGCAATGGGTAGTGATGAACCATTGGTGAAGTTGTTGGTGAACAAATTTACAAGTTAACAATCTTCGTTTGATGATGCGATGAATAATTATATGACGTTGACGTGAAGATAGTGAATTTGATGACCATTATACATATTCTTAACTTGACATAACTCTACACATTTGTTATCAAGGGAGGATTTCATACTCCCTCCGTCCTACATTATTGTTCAACTCTTCATTTTGGTATGTTCCAAATTAATTGTTCACTTTCAAAAATAGATAGAGAATTTAGTTTGAGTTTATCATGTTACCATCACTTGAGATTATTCTTACAAATATTAAAGAAGTTTTAAATTAATCAACTAAGGGTAAAACTTTATTTTGCAAAAAGTAAGAAAGTGAAAGTTGTATTGATAATGTTTTTCTTAAACCGTGTGTTTTTGTCAGTGAACAATTATTTTGAGACAGAAGAAGTATATCAACTATATTTATTATTAGTTAATGTATACCTAACATACGATTCTTTCATTTTTTATTTGCACACACCAATCTGTGTAATAAGTAGTTTAAGTTGAGGCTTTATATTATAAGTCGAAACTAAAATTTTTATTTTATAAATTTGTTTGACAAATTAGTTTAAGTTGGGACTTATTATTGTAAAAATTACTAAAAATGACATATAATTAAATTAACATATGTATACATTAGATATTTTTACTGGTAATTAAGTAATTTAACATACTATAAGTCTCAGTTTAAAATTTTAGCCCCATTTTTTAGGTTGGGACTTATAAATTTAAAAGCTTGAGACTAATAATATAAAACTCTTGTCAAACGAGACTTATTTTTGAAATTTAATCCCCATAAATTTCGTATAAGCCCTTCCTAACACACACTATGAAATTTTCTTGGTTATGTTTTGGTTGGAGGACATATAAATGAAACAAGATACCACGTGTCGCAATTTGAAGCCATTTACGTTGCCTATGAAAACGCACGTCACAAAATTTAGCCACGTCACACCTCCCAACACAATAACAAAACCCAAAACTACGATTATACAATTCACTTTCTTCAAAACAAAACAAAAAATGGCCACTAACCTGCGCCGCCTGATGACATCACCAACAGCCACCATCTCCACCGTCCGATCATCACTCCCAACCTCCATCACTCGACTCATCTCCACGTCACCAGAAACCCTACCTAACACCAACAACAATCAAAACGAATCCGATCCGATCAAACAAACTCAAGAAAACGAAGAAGAAGAAGAAGATTATGATATAGAAGGAGATGAAGATGATATGAATAAAGATACCGGAGAGATCGGTGGACCTAAAGGACCTGAGCCGACCAGATACGGTGATTGGGAACGTAATGGCCGATGCTCTGATTTTTAATAACTTGTTTTTGTTGTTAGCATATTTGTCTTTTTCTTTTATGTTACTAGTTGTCATGATCGGATGGATGATTTGTAATAAGGATTGGTGATTATGGAGTTGATTACTCGAATTACAGCTCTGAAATTGTAATTGTATCTTACCCCGCTCCGGGGTATTTTGGTATAGTTGTTACCTTTTCCGGAAGTGCTAACTTTTATCTATGGGTAGTAATACTGCCTCATCATATCCTCTGCTGAGCATCGATTCGCATGCCTATGTGATATGCCTAATTATATGTCTAATATGTGTGCCACTTTGTTGTTAGACAATATCGGGACTCACTTTTTTACAAACCAATACTTATTACCACATCTATTTAGGCACATAAATAGTCACATTTTTAGGCATCCCACTCATTTTTCATCGTGCGCTAACATAATCACGGTTTGACATGTTACTTTTATTGAAGGAAGTGTGAGTTTGTATGTTACATTCTGAAGTGTTTGGAATTATATCTACGTTTTTTTTTTTTTTTTTTTTTTTTTTTTGTTAGAGGGTATCCATGTGTATGCTTATTAGTAGAGGTAGTGCTAATGATTATCTTAATTTAATCTTTGACAGTAGATAAGAAGATTCTTTTTGCCATGATTTTATTGTATGAGGTAGGTTTCGGAGTATCAGGGGGTGGAGTCTTAGTAACGTTTATATACGTCATCTGTTGGCTCTAAGAGAAGATTTTACCTAAATTATACTAAAAATACACTACTGCTTTCATAAAAAGTACTCGTATTATTCAGTTAGTTTAATTGAATCCCCCCAGCTATATGGCGTCGAGATGGATTTGGTCACGAGTGCATGATTCAGTTTGATCAAGTAAAAGGGATTTCTGTTTTGAGTTGTTTGTTTATCGTGTTTATCATACCCTTCTTTAGTTCTTTACCTACAGTTTTGGGATAAAACCAAGCCATATTAGTATTCAGCAAAATTATTTTTGCAGGAAGGCTCTTGAAGGTAGAAGCAAGTTTTTGAGAATCGAGTATTTATGAAACAATGGCTTTGTGTTTTGTCAGGTTGATTGTTTATTGTGTTTTACATACCGTTCTTTACTGTCTTGCTATATGATTGGGCCCTGGTAGTTCTCAGCAAAACAATCTTTATAGTGGTTCAAGCAATGAAGTCGAACTTTAGGCATTGTAAACCTTTGTTGAAATGACATCACTGTAACACTCGTAAGGCTTTTAGTATCCCTTTATTTGGCTTGCAGTTTCTGTAGCATCTGTTGACATCTTGTGAAATATATATGACAATGCAGTTTAGAGGTGGTAACTTTAGAGACATATTTATGAAAATGCTGTAGCATCGGCTGACTGCAACTGGCCTAACGCACACCAAATCGTGTTTTCCTTTTCACGGCTACAAAATTTGTACCAATCTAGGATTCTTTGTTTTACTTGGCTTGCTCAGCGCAAATGCTGAACTATACTTGAACTATTTTATTATAATTTTATTTTGTGAAAAGGTGAAATTCATTAATTAATCATAAGTGACAACATAAAGCTTCCAAAGACAAGTCCTTTGGTAAGCTAAAGTTCACTTATCCATTTGCCATTCACATCCGAGCGACAAAAAACAATTCATGTAGCATCCAACAAGCTCGTTTGGTGCTCCATAACAACTAATCACACTCACTAGCCATCAACTTACTTATCATTCTTTTCTGAATCTGCATTTTCACATCCCATTCTTTAGCACATCAGCACCTCTCTTGTCTTGTGTCATTAGTCTTGAGTTTCTCTCATGCGAGCATCGTATACTGCTGTGGCTAGAGACATTCTTCTCAAAGTACTCCATGTAGAATTTGAACAAGGCCTATTTGCCATGATAGTCACAAACTCACAATACTCTTCCAATCATATGATAAACCAGCAGCATTCATCTTCACTGTTGACTCTATCCATATCTGCATTGATTACTCGCACTTGAAAAACAATTGAGTGTGTGAGTCATTACACTTGGTTACATAGAAGGCATACAAGAGTTATGTTACTACATTATAAAATCTTAATCTAGTCTCGAGTGCACTGGGCTCATCCAAAATTGCATAAAGGGTATATTTGTTAAAAACGAGTAGTTCAATAATTTCTACATTTAAATAGCTCTGTTTATAGGGGTCTGGAAGGTTTATAATGCTTGAATTCAATATTGAAGCTAAGTTTGCTTTTTGAGTGTTACTAAGAGTGCGGCCTACCTGTCGAAGAGGTGGGTCAAATGGGAGACGCCATTGCCACTCAAAATCATCAGCTTTTATAACTTGTTCTTATCAGCTATTTTCTACATCCACCCCAACAGTTATCAGATTGTTGATGTCACTTGGGACTTGGTAAAATGAGCAGATGCTGTTACCAAATACTACAATACAATGTTCTACTTCTGCAGCTTGCTAAGTTTAGCAGATTCTGTTAACAAATACTGTTCTGATCTTCACCTCCAATGTAAACAGCTTAATGCTGTTATGTATGTCACAAGATTGGGTTTGGTTCAGGCCTCATCATTTGGTTTTTGGCGAAGACCATTTAACCACTGAAGAGTGGCGGAACTTGACCATTTATTTTGGGAAGGCCGAATTTATTTTAGGGGGGCCGAATCGAAGATTTGTTTGTAACCTCAAATAAATTACCCCTAAAACCTATAATATTTACACTAGGTGTCGTAAAAAAAAATTTGGGGGGGGGTGTGCAGGAACCTCCCCTCACATCAAACCGGTCACACCTTTGCGGAGTCTATTAGGCTACATGCAACTCAACCAGTTCACGTTCAAAATTCTTTATGCAGGGCTATATATGCCTGGCATGATGTTTGGTCGGTTGTGGCTGTCGTGTTTATATATATAGAAACCCAAATACGCACAAATTTCGTCCTTGACTTACAGTGAAACTCAGCATGGGGAATGGTTGGATGGTGATGTGACCCGATAATCTTCATCTTTTGCTCATTATGTTTTAGTTTAAAAACGTTAGGGACTAGTTGTGTCAAAGCCAAAGTTAATAACTAACTTGGCGCTTATTTCGTTAGAAACCAAGAAGGGTTATGTCGGTTCATACATACCGGTTCATATATCTATATATATGTATTCATATGCATACGATATACAATGTTAGAACAATGTTAGAACCATAATACAATTTACTTATTCAATTACTTTGCAACTTACATAATCGATCAAGAGAAAGTTGGGACAACAATTGGCATCAAGAGCAAGGATTAATACACACCGAAACATTTTCTGTTTCTGCATCAAACCTTAACGAGAAGCCAAAGAGAAACGCCAGGAAAGAAAAGAACACCGATGTTCTTTACTTTGGCAGGGGACGTTTGTTTTTAATCTTCCAAGAAAAACGAACGAGTTTTTGGATAAGGAGAAACGTAGAAGAGATAGTGCACAATCTATTTTACGTTAAAGTTGCAAGCGTTACATCAAACGATATTGGTGAAGAAAACTTTTGTTGGCAAACAACGAAAGACCAGGAAGAGATTTGGAGACTTTGTGTATACCGGTTAGAAAACAAAACACAAAGCAAGACGTTGTTGTAGAGGAAGACGTATACGCAGAACGAAGGGAGTACTCAAAGGAAAAGTGTGGAGTTTGTGTTAATACAACACAAGGACGACAACAACGAGAGAAAGAAACAAACGGAAGGGACTGTTTTGTTTCGACAGAACAAAATCAGAAAACAAAGAAAATGTTTTGATTTTGGCATAGGTTACCAAGACGTGGTAACAAAGGATTGTGCGTAGGAGACTTAGTGATTTCAAAGAGACCGAGATCAAGTACAACACACAAAGGAGATAGATAACATGTAGAGTGGTACAAGAATTACTTTTGTTTTATTTTGGTATCGAATATAAAAAAAAAAAAAAAAAAAAAAACTTTCGATGAAACATAAACAAGAACAAAAGAAGGCCGAGACTTTGGTTGTGACTCACGGAAGAATTTGAGAACAACAAGGCAAGGAGGCAGTGAAATTTTTGGTTTAGACTCGTTGGCAAAAAAATCCGAGACACAAATTCAAAAGATTGAAGTCGAAGTGGATTTTTGAAAACAAGTAACGAGGCAAAAGATCAAAAGGAAATAAAGTGGGAACAAACAATGTTAGTGAACAATTTTTACTAACAAGGCCAAGCGAATACATCTCGTACTCATCAAAATTAACGAGGTCACAAGTTTTCATTTTTTGGATTTCATTTCATATTAGAATAGTATAGATCTTATTAGTTTATACTATTAGAAATCCTTAAAACTAATTATTGATCCCGTAGTACTAAGATTCCCGGAAACAATATTTTTCACATTTAGAAAAGGATACCACACTAAGATAAGTAATCCCATTAAACTAGAAAGTGAAAATAATAAACACTTTCAAAATGACAACCGATGATATAGTAACCACATCAACTACAATAAAACCCGTAACACCTGTTGCACAATACCAATGCCCTAAGTTAAAAAACACAAACTACACAGTTTGGGCTATACAAATTAAAGTTATACTAGAGGCACACGGTTTATGGGAAGCAATAGAACCAAAATTAGGCACACCAGTTGATGACAAAAAAGATAAGGCAACAATCGCCTTCTTATATCAAGCGTTGACGGAAGACATGATCTTACAAGTAGCGGGTTGTAAGACGGCAAAGGATTTATGGGATTCGCTAAAGAAAAGACACGTTGGACAAGATAAAGTGCAGCAAGCACGCTTACAATCATTAATGATTGGATTTAACTCACTTCAGATGAAGGAAGATGAGACGGTGGATGCATTTGTAGACAAGTTAAATGGCTATGTCACGAAGGCAAAAGAACTAGGGAAAGCATTAGATGAATCACTTATAGTTAGAAAACTATTAGACTCCACACCCGATAGATTCATTCAGATAGTAGCATCCATAGAATAAACAAGTGATCTAGACGACATTACCCTAGATGAGGTCACTGGAAAACTCAAAGCGTTTGAGGAAAGAATAAAACTCTTGAAGGGAGGTCAAGTTGAAAGCCAGGAGAATTTACTATTTACACACGGTGAACACTCAGATAAAGGAAAGCGTTTTTACAAACGTGGAGGTAGATCAAACTACTCACGAGGAAACTGGCGGAATAATAACAACATAAACAACTCACAAAAGGGAAACTCAAATCATAAAGGAAACCCAGATAATTCAAGTAGGAAGGATTTGAGTAACATAAGATGTTTCAAGTGCAATAAACTTGGACACTATATGAGTAAATGTAGAGCAACATCAACAAACCAGGAACAATCAAACCTTATCTTAGAAGACGATGAACCATCACTATTAATGACTATGCACGAAACCGAACACAAGGAAGTGTTGTTGAATGAAGAACAAATTCAACCAAAGAAATATGCTACAGCAGATGCGAGCATATGGTATTTAGATAATGGTGCAAGTAACCACATGACTGGTATAAAGAGTCATTTTAGAGATATTGATGAAAGCATAACACGACGAGTACGTTTTGGAGATGGATCGTATGTATAGATAATGGGTAGAGGGTCTATACTCTTAGGTTGTAAGAACCAGGAACAGAAAGTAGTATCCGAAGTATACTACATACCAAACCTCAAGAGCAACATACTTAGTCTAGGACAACTTACTGAAATAGGTTGTAAGGTCATTATGGACGGAAACAAGCTGACTTTGTATGATATAAACAAGAAATTGTTGATGAAGGTAGAAAGATCTAAGAATCGACTCTACAAGATCCAGTTACAGATAGAGGCACCTATATGTCTCTTAGCAAACATAGACAACCAAGCATGGTTATGGCATGCTAGATTAGGTCATCTAAACTTTGATGATATAAACAAGATGACCAGAAAAGGTCTAGTAGAAGGAATTCCTAGGATAAACCATGCAGGACAGATTTGTGACGCATGCTTATTAGGAAAACACAGTAGAACACCATTTCCAAACCAAGCCAAATTCAGATCAAAGAACCCGTTGGACTTAGTTTATGGAGACCTTTGCGGTCCTATTAGTCCAGCAACACACTCAGGCAAGAAACTCATTTTCTTGTTAGTAGACGATTGTACACGTTTTATGTGGGCGTACTTTCTTACATCGAAAGATGAGGCATTTAGTACATTCAAGGAATTTAGGCAGAAAATAGAAATGGAAATAAAATTGAAAATTAGAATGCTAAGAACGGATAGAGGTGGTGAATTCACATCAAATGAATTCACAAGGTACTGTAAGGAAAACGGAATAGGACGACAGTTGACAGCACCATACTCCCCACAACAGAATGGAGTAGTGGAGAGAAGGAATAGGACAGTGCTATCAACTACAAGGAGTATGATGAAAGCAATGAAGTTACCATTAACTTTTTGGGCGGAAGCAGTTAAGCATGCCCTTTACATACTCAATAGGGTACCTACGAGGGTCCTGATAGATAAAACTCCATATGAGGCACTCTACAATAGAAAACCAAACTTAGAGAACCTAAAAATATTCGGATGCACAACTTACGCAAAGATAACGATACCTCACTTAAAGAAGCTGGACGACAGAAGCATACCTTTGGTTTACTTAGGAGTAGAGGAAGGATCAAAAGCATGTAGGCTATATGACCCTATAGCCAAGAAGAAACATGTTAGTAGGGACGTAAAATTTATGGAAACAAAACCGTGGGATTGGAACGAAAATGAAGGAGATACGAACACTCAAGACACCTTTTGGGCTAGTTTTGTAGTAGACGGAGTTGACAATGAAAACCTTACACCGGTCAACACAGAAAACGATGATAACACGTATCATGAACAAGATCAGATTCCTGATCCAGGTTCACCAATCACACCAGAAGCATACCATTACGACCCACACTCAGAAGAGGAAGCAGAAGCTACTATTAGTTCTATGGAGAACTCAAGAGATAAGTTTGATGATACACCAGTACGTGAATTAAGAAACATGTCAGACATATATAGACATGCACGTAGAGTTGAACCCCAAAGCTTGTTATTTACGGAAGAAGAACCCCGTAACTACAAGGAAGCATCAGCAGAAGAGAAATGGATTGAGGCCATGAAGATTGAGTTGGATTCAATCAACAAGAATAATACATGGACTCTTACAACATTGCCAGAAAATCAGAAGGCAATAGGACTGAAATGGGTCTACAAGACCAAGAGGGATGCAAAAGGGAACATCATCAAATACAAAGCACGCTTAGTAGCAAAAGGTTATGTACAAGAACAAGGGATAGACTTCGATGAAGTATTTGCACCGGTTGCTCGGATAGAGACAGTTCGGTTGATATTAGCATTAGCGGCATATCATGGATGGCAAGTACATCATTTAGACGTAAAATCAGCATTCCTGCATGGAGATTTAAAAGAAGAAGTCTACGTTACACAACCTGAAGGATTTATTCAACAAGGAAACTCTGGAAAAGTCTATAAGCTTACTAAAGCTTTATATGGCTTAAGGCAAGCACCGAGAGCTTGGAATGTGAAGCTTGATCAAACATTAAAGTCCTTAGACTTTAAGAAATGCAATCTCGAACAAGCAGTCTACACAAAGCGAAACAAGAACTCTACACTTATTGTTGGAGTTTATGTAGATGACTTAATAATCACGGGCACTCCAAGAAAGGAATTGGAAACATTTAAATCCCAGATGGAAGAAAAATTTGAAATGAGCGACTTAGGATTGTTAGCTTATTACCTTGGGATAGAAGTTACACAGACAGGAGGAGAGATTACAATCAAGCAAACATGTTATATTAACAAGATCATAAAGGAGACAAGTATGACGGATAGTAATGATGCGAAGATACCAATGGATCCAGGTACTAAGTTGGTCAAGGAGGAAGATGGAAACTCAGTTGATGCAACTTACTACAGAAGTTTAATTGGAAGTCTCAGGTACTTACTACATACAAAACCAGATCTTAGTTATTCAGTCGGACTACTCAGCAGATTTATGCAAGACCAAGGATCATCACCTAAAGGCGATAAAGCAAGTAATCCGATATATCAAAGGAACACAGAGCATGGGATAATTTACAAGAAAGAAGGCGGTACCGCAAGATTACAGATTCTGATGATGAGTTATGGAATCAACACCGATCAAGGAAAAGGAACCACTGGAATAGTATTTTACTTTGGAGAGTCACCCATTACTTGGTGTACTCGAAGCAACCAACAAATGGCGCTATCATCATGTGAATCGAATTCATGGCGGCTATCGCAGACATGTCAAGCCTTATGGTTGAAGAGATTACTTAGTGAATTAACTGGAGATGAAGAAAAGAAGATAACGCTGAGGGTAGATAACATCTCAGCAATAGTACTAGTCAAGAACACAGTTTTTCATGGAAGAAGTAAACACATCGACATTCGCTATCATTTCATTCGAGAATGTGTAGAGAATGGGCATATCAATGTGGAGCACGTCAGCGGAGAACTACAAAGAGCAGATATACTAACAAAGGCTCTACCAAGATTGAAGTTCACGACGATGCGACAAATGCTCGGAGTTCAAGATTTAACAAGAAGCAACGATCAAGATTAAGGAGGAGAATGTGACCCGATAATCTTCATCTTTTGCTCATTATGTTTTAGTTTAAAAACGTTAGGGACTAGTTGTGTCAAAGCCAAAGTTAATAACTAACTTGGCAGTTATTTCTGTTAGAAACCAAGAAGGGTTATGTCGGTTCATACATACCGGTTCATAATCTATATATATGTATTCATATGCAACGATTACAATGTTAGAACCATAACACAATTTACTTATTCAATTACTTTGCAACTTACATAATCGATCAAGAGAAAGTTGGGACAACAGGTGAGGCGTGCTCACGCTCCCCAAACGCCAGTGATGAGGCGTTGACTACTCCCTCCCTTAATTAGTTGACAACCCCATCCCTTCGATCTCTGTGTTGAAGATCATCCCGGTGGTTAGCAAGTCTGCAAGTGGTCTTGGAATTCTATATAACATGTCATTTTTATATAATATATAGCCAAATATCTAGACTTTTGCATGCAAAGTATTACTTCTCATAACTTATCTTTACGAATCAGTCGATGATATACTTAAATGTTCATTGCTAGTTCTTTTCTTTTTTAAGTTTGTCGACTAAAGGCTTTTTTTCTTTTTTAAGTTTGCCGACTAAAGGCTTCTAGCCTTCTACTAAATTTTGTTTCCATTAACCTTTCACTGCTGCAACAATTCTGGCTTACTACTATACAGAGGTCCAGAAGAGTAAAAAGAAAAAAAAATGAAGGCTCTATGTTATACACATATACAGAGGGCCTTTTAAAACTTGGGACCTAAAGCCTTAATTTAGCACTTCTATCATTCAAGCAGATTTATGGGTTTCTTCTCTATGAAGCGATGCTAATTAGTTCTTTTTGTTTTGTAGCATGTTAATAATCACTTTTCGTGTCAAGATCCAAAACAGTTTACAAATTGGAATAAGGCGTTTATAATTATTGTACGCTCTTAATCCATCGAAATTTATGGTTGTTGGTTTATGTATATATTTATAAAAAATATATGTCCGGATTCAAACTCGTGATCACGGGATTTCACACACTATGAATGAGAATTAAAGTTAAATAATTAATGTAAAATGATTACGATTAATTATTACACAAAACCCGACTAACGATCGTTATGTATTTAACAGGAAATGACCAACGACCGTTAAAAATGAAAGATAAGGACTAAATTGCAGTAGGTTGGAAAACAAGTTAGGGTTGCCCCTATGGGCTACTATTCGGCCGAATGAGGGGAAGGGGAAGGCTTACCCAAAACTAAAACCTAACTTGTTCCCTAAGTGTCCTAAAACCTATATAAGCAAAGCTTAGTTTAGGGTTTTATGTTAACTTTTGTGCACACATTAACCTAATTGTTTTTCTTCCTTTTTCTCTTGCAATAATCGGCCGACCCCCCTCTTAGGGTTTCGGTTTTGTTTTTCTAAAACAAAGTTTTGTAGATCTAGCAATCTCTTTAATTCGTGTGTACAAGAACGTGGTGTAACACACTATTGTTACATAAATTGGTTTGAGTTATAAAACGGTAAGGGATAACTCGTTAAACCACTTTGTCACTTGTATTGAAGAGATCTAGCCAATTGCACTACAACAATCGTGTGGACGGGCGAGGAGACTTTCGAAAGTCGCTAAACGACAAAATCAAAGCTGACGTGGCACATGAATACGCTGACCTGTTGAAGAAAATTCAACCAACCCTTTCGGGGAAAGTCTGTTGACTATTTAGTATTCTTTGACTACCCAGTCAAAATTCAACGGTACCTTTCGCCGGGACCTGTCCCCAGCAAAAGTGGCTTTCACTTTGACGAAAATTTGACCAGAGTCAATAGCATGTTAATTGTTCCTGTTAGGAATTAGAAATTCCCGGTATTAAAGAGTCGGTCACCTCAAGTATATGTAATCGTTAGAAAGCTCGTAGTCGTAGTTCTTTTAAGTTAAGTAGTAATTTAGTTAAGTAACACCGTGGAGGACGGATGGGTCTTTACCCACCGTATGCCCGATCCATGACCCAAGTGTGGCGTTTATGTAAGACTATAAATACTCTCTACCTTCCAAGGTAGAGAGTTGGAGCTCATAATAATATCTTTCACTTTCTCTCACTAAGTTCCTTAAACCTCTAACTTTCTCTCTAGAATTCCACCTATATGCTACTTTGTGTTATGGTTTGATGTGTATGTGAAAAGTTATATCTTACAATTGGTATCAAGAGCCATGGTTAGATCATATCTTGCACATCTTTGGATTTATAGTGGTTTTAGGTGGTTTTGAGTTTGAAAAGTTTAGTGGTTTTTGCATCATTTGGTTAATTTCTTGTGTTAAAGTTTGAATTTTGTTGGTACTTTTATGTTTAGAATCATCAAAAGTGTTTAGGTTTTCATTTGGTAAGCTTGAATCATCTTGGTTGGGTTGTTTTGGATTGAAAAGTGAAGGTTATTTGGTTTTCAAGATAGCGACTTAGCTCTCGGAATAGTTTCTTGGTAGCGACTTGCTTCACGTTTTGTAGCGACTTACGATGTTAAAGCTAGCGAGTTAGAGCTAGCGAGTTAAAGTACAAGTAGTGGAACTTCCACTACGGGTAGCGACTTGGTGTAGCGACTTGGTCAAGAGCGAGTTGCTCTTTAGCGACTTGTGTTTCTAGCGACTTGTGTAGCGAATTCTTCGCCAAAATTTGGTTAGCGACTTGATCCAGAGCGAGTTACTACTTAGCGACTTGCTTTTCTCGTTAGCGACTTGGGATTCTAGCGACTTGGTCGTCTAGCGAATTAATTGGTAGCGACTTAGTGCATGTGTTTCTAGCGACTTAGTGCATTTGTTTCTAGCGACTTAGAGCTTTATCATCTAGCGACTTGAGTGATTGTTTACGGTTTTCTCTTGATTTAGTAAAATCCGTGAAAGAATCTATTTCCGGTTTAATCATAGAGTTATAAAATCCCGTATAATCTGTTAACATGTCTACCAACGTCCCTCTTGTCATCTCCATCGTTGTCGAGGATGTACAAGCGGTGGATCGATACTGGCCCACCCATGCTTGACATAATCGACTACGATTCTTGGGCTCAACGAATCGATTGTATTGCCTTGGAAAGGAAAATGGTGTCAATATTCTCAAATCCATTGATGAAGGACCATATCGAGTTGAAACGACTAGAGACATACTTGATACTAATGAAGATGGTACTCCTATTTACGGAATGGATGACCTAAGATGTATGATGAGCTTGATGATAAGGAGAAAAGAGATTTGATGCGAGATATCGTGGCTTCAAACATTGTTCTTCAAGGTCTTCCTAAAGACATCTACAAGTCGATCAATCATAACATCAAGCAAAGGCGGTTTGGGATAATGTTAAGATGCTTCTCGTGTTGAACTAACTATGGAAGACAGAGAATCTCAACTCTATGATGAATTTGAACACTTCAAGATGAAACCCGATGAAAGTGTCTATGAGTACTATGTGAGATTTCATAAGTTAGTGAATGACATGAGGAACATCGAATGACTATGCCTAACATTCATTTCAACTCAAAGTTTGTGAACAACATGAATCCCGAATGGCACAAGTTTGTCACGGTGTGAAGCTCACTAAAGGGTGAAGAATACAAACTATGAGCAACTCTATGCCTTCCTCCTTGTAATGAGAGACATGCTATGTTTGAAAATTGATTCTCAATCGGTTCAAAACCAACTGTGGAGAGACAAGTTCGTCTAATGACTCAACAGCTTTCTACTCAAACATTGGAATCACAACCAAAGCATCACAAGTCATACCCTTGGGTAATGGTAATCACAAACTCATTCCTGATCCTATGTTCAAACAAGCTGATGCTGATGCACGCGTGGATAACATCGTTAATCAACTAGCTCTACTCATTAGTCAAAACATGAATTCTCTCCCACAAACCAACAACAACCTTAGAACTGCATCTAACCCACATAATCAAGCCACTGTTAAAGATGGAAGGATCGTGGTGCAACCAGTTCAGAAAGACAGATGATCAAGGAAGAGGTGGAGTCGGGAGAGGTTATGTTGGCAACCGTAATCGAGGAAGAAATGGTAACCAAGGTCAAGCTAAGCCTATCAAATGCTATAACCGTGGTGGTGAAGGACACATTGCAAGGAACCGCACATCTCCAAAGCGTCCTCGAATGCCGATTACTTGAGAGATAAGATGTTCTTGGCACAAGCTCGGGACAATGGTGTCTGCGTTGGATGAAGAGGAATTCTTTCTTTCCGAGGGCAATGCCAAGACCTATGATGCGAGATGTGGATGAGCGACTATTCAGAGATAGGTCACAATCATCGAACGCCTTTCAAGTCACCGACCGTGATGCATACGACTCGATGTAGATGATGGACCCATCGCACACACAATCTTTATGGCTAGCATCTCTCCAATGGTCTCTCCCAAGATCTCTTCTTCATCATCAAGTGGCCCATCCAAGGACAAACTCATCTCGGAGGTATTAAAACTATACGATGATGTCGATGTGCAAAGATGCATGACAAAGTACAATCAATCTGAAACTATTGAATCAAATGTTGAAAATATGGGTAATAACAATATTGTCCCATACGATCAATACGTGAAACAAAGTGAAAGTGAAGTTGTACCAAGTGATGCATCTTCTCGCGATCAACAATGAATATGTCTTTGATGAATACACCGCATGTGCTCACGATGATTCCATAATTTCGAACTAAATGCCTATAAGGAACGTGTTGCCATTTATGAACAACGTGCAAAATTTGAGTTGACCACTCGTGAGCAGGAAATGGATGACCAAGTGCGTCGATGAATTAGAAAAAGTAATTTTAGAGAAGAAGTATTGAAACAAGAATTAAATTCCTTGCAAGAAAAACTTTCTAAAACCGCTAAGCAAAAACAAGAACTTCAAGAAAATGTGAAAATGCTTAAGCAAGAATTTAATGCAAAGGAATCAAAGCTCTTAAGAGATTTTTCTAATCGAAAACTTTGAAAACAAACTTGAAAACAAGTTCGTACATGCAAGGAAACACCATTCGATCGCTCACATGATCACGAAACATCGTGTCTTAAGCGATAAGCATAGCATTCCCTTGTAGAGGAACCAAATCCGAGGTAATCAAAAGGCTAGAAATGCTCATAAGGTGCTTTATGATGGTAATGAAGTCCTTAAGCCTAGGCGTAAACCTAGTTGCGTTGAGTGCACCGAGGAAGATAAGAAATTAGATGAAGTCACTAGGAGAAGATGAATAAGAAACTAAATGATCCTAAATGCAAAGAGAAGAAAGTGATTATCACTCCCCATGACTACAAGAAGGAAAACTGGATTTCCTTGAACAAGTTTAAGACTCGACATTGTTGACTCCCGAACAAGTCTTACGGAAAATGGATTTAGATAAGGTAAAGTCGAAAATATTGTAGAAACAAACCCTCCCTTCGGAAAATGCCTAGAGCGATTGTGTATCCTCCTAATACACCAATGCATCTTGTACCTAGAACAATTGCCACTAAAAGCAAGACATTAATTAGCCAATACGTTATATTTCAACTATTTGTTGATTTTGAGAAAACTTGCAAGAAAAGGATCACACCCATGGTATAATCAAGGAGAAAGGGTTTTGAAAAATGAAAGAATGTTATTTAAGCGAGGTCATGCCTTTCTTTAAACTTCTAAAGGATCACTTTGAGAGTCTTAAAAGGGATAGAAACGGATATTAAGGAATGGAAAAGGAATTTGATGCAATAATAGTTGAAATTAATGACTATGAGCGTGCACTAAAATATAATGAGATTGAGAGAAAGAACTCGCATACATTAAATGAGAATCTTATTCTTGAATGTGTTGCTCAAGATGTCTTTTTCATCGCTTCAAATTGCTCTATTAATGCTTCCAAATTTCATGAACTATCTCGGGCCCGAAAGTCTCCCATGATCGTGTCATTGAGCTTGAAAAACTAATTCTAAACTAAATGAGAAAATTGAACCGGATGATCATGACAATTTGGTTAAACATTTTTCTAAACTAGAAGTTGAGTATTTTAATCTACAACTAAAATATCAACATCTCAAAGAAAATGTCAAAACTTCAAATATCAAGACATCTTCAGATGCTCCGAGTTTGATGCGGTTTTCAAATTAACAAACGAGATGAGCAGATTCATGCTCGATGTAACACGATCGAAAGTTGAAAGCCCAAATCTCTCAATTAAAGGGTCAAACGAACAATATGACAGCTCCCAAATGCCTCCTTCTTTAGATTCTCGAATTCTCAAACGTTTCATCTTCAAAACCTAGTAAATGCTTTACAAAAGGAAAACGAAAGTTTTCTAGAAGAGAATGAAAAGGTTAAACGTCATTTCAATGAGTTGTTTGAATCAATTAAAGTCACTCGTAACAAAAACAACGAACAAATAACTTCATTGCAAAAGGAAATTGAGAATCAAGAGTCGGGTAAAGGGAAAATGCCAATGATCAATGACGAGAATGTTGTATCTAAGGTTCACTCTGGTAATAAACCGCTTTATCCGTGACATATGTCCCCTCACCTAAGGAACAACAAACTTGCCATTCAAACATATTTCTCATCCCTTAAGGATTGCTTAGAATGCCTGCGTGAGATTGTTGAAGAGGATAAGCTAGAGAAACCTCATGATAATGCAATTGGACATGCATGCTCATATGCCAAACGATCTCAAGAAATCTTAGAATGCTTGATCACTATATGCCCAAAGACATTAGGTGAGAGAGTTAACCCTTTGATTCCATGCTCAATGCCTAAGGCCAAATATGATATGCACTCGATTCCCAATGTTTTGAATAAGAGCCGTAGTGTACCCTTGAGTAGTTCAGATTCTAGATCTGTCAATGCTAGGAAAGAGAACTCAAATGTGCCTTCTAGAGTACTAATCTCAAGACATCTAGCTTTATGAAAGTGAACCGTAGTGCACTGCATGTAGTTCGAGATCCCAAAGACATCTAAACAGTGGTGCAAAGAGTAGTAAAACAAACTAATGTTCCCATTCCTCTACAGAGTAATCGGTGACATTAAAGGGAGCAGGTCAAAGTCTCAAGACAATACAAGGAATGATAGGACCTCTCAAGCTAAGAATGTGCACCGGAAGAAAGTAGAAGAACAATCTAGGAACCTTAAGTTTGAATCGAATAAAACGAATCGTGTTGATTCTAGTATTAGCCATAAGCGTCATCGTAATTAATTCAATTCGATACTATTTGCAAAACTTGTACCGATGTTTGCTTGAATTGCATTTCTAATCATGGATGTGATGTCAATGCCTTGCCTAATGATGTTAATTGTCCGATTAATATTGTTAATGCTAAAATTCATGCTAAAAGGCTAAAAGGCAAAAGTACAGGAAGAACATTCATTGAGAATAGGCTTTTATTGGATACACATTGGTCATAAGACTAATCGATAATGCCCACTAGAAAATGGATGCTCTTGGTAGAACTATTCCCTTAAGAAGTGGTCACATCAGAATAGGGCTAATACTGAGACACTAGTATTGCATCTATTCACAATGATTCCATTACCTCACCGTCTCGATATGAATGCTTCTATTTCGATGTGGGTGTTCCAACTGCTGCTACTAACCAAATGGAACCCATTCTTGCATGGGGATCCCAATTATCCGATTATCCATTCTTGTCTCGTGTTCAACCGCAGATCATTCAAATCGCTACGTGGTACCGGACTCGGGTTGTTCCAAGCATATGACCTGGAGACCGGTCACGGCTCATGAACTTCGTGAGCAAATTCATCGGGACTGTTAGATTTGGTAATGATCATTTCGGTGCTATTATGGGTTATGGAGATTATGTTGTTGGTGATAGTGTCATCTCCAGTGTATTATGTGGAAGGTTTAGGTCATAATGCTTCTCTCGTTGGTCAATTCGTGATTTCGATCTAGAAGTAGCCTTGAGAAAACATACCGCTTCTGTTAGAGATCTTAATGGTAAGGAGCTGCTGAAAGGAACTCGTGGCTCAAACCTTTACACCATCTCTATCGATGACATGATGAGAGCCTCACCAATCGCTTGTTATCAAAGGCTTCAAAACAAAGTCATGGTTATGGCATCGTCGTCTCAATCACTTGAACTTGGCACCATCAACGATCTTTCGAGAAAGGACTTAGTTGTAGGTTTACCTAGACTAAAGTATGAAAAGGATCATCTTTGTTTCGCATGTCAATTGGGAAAAAGCAAGAAGTATGCCCATAAACCCAAACCTACTAACTCATCACGAAGTTCTTCATATGATTCATATGGATTTATGTGGACCAATGAGGTGCGAGAATATCTTTGGGAAGAAATATGTGTTAGTTGTGGTTGATGATTATTCTAGATTCACCGGTCAAGTTCTTAAGGACAAAGGATGAAACTCGATATCATCATCAAACTCATCAAACATTGCGAGTTAGACTAAACAAACCGCCGTAATTATCGTAATGACAATGGAACCGAGTTTGTCAACAAACAACTTAGTGAATTCTATGAAAGCGTTGGAATCGACCATCAAAGAAGTGTTCCACGAACCCCTCAACGAACGGTGTAGTTGAAAGACAAATCGTACTCTTGTTGAAGTCGCTAGAACAATGCCGATCTACTCAAAGGTTCCAATGTTTCTCGGGTCAAGCAATTGCCATCGCATGTTACACACAAAATCGCTCCACGATTCACACCATTCATGGAAAAACTCCATATGAACTTGTCCACAACAGAAACCTAATCTATCTTTCCTTCGTGTGTTTGGTGCCTTGTGCTATCCAACTAATGAGGGTCAAGACTTGGGCAAACTTAGAGCTAAAGTCGACATTGGAGTATTTGTAGGATATGCACCAAACAAAAGGGATACCGAATCTACAACAAAAGAACCCGAAATATCATGGAAACAATTCACGTTACGCTTGATGAGTCGACGGTCAAATGGCTCCTGGACACTCCACTCGGGACCCGCACTTCAAAAGCAATCCTATTGGTTCATCCCTTGTTCCAAACTCATCTCAAGAAACGCTATATGTACCTCCATCCAAGATGATGTAAAGAAATTGTTTGATCCAATGTTTGATGAACTGATGAGTCTACTACTAATGAGGTGTTGATCCCTACAAATGAGGATGCTCATATTCCGTGAATGAAGTCAATCCATCGTTTCAATATCAGAAGTCAAGAAGCACCTTCCGATCCTTGATCTCATCAACAAATCATCATTCTTCAAATGTACATCATGGAAATGTTTCGCATCAATGATGAAGTTAATCCCTTTGCGACTCATCAAGATGCTCCATTTGAAAACATATTTGCTACTCCCGAATCATCATCGAACCATCTTCTTCAGAGACATCGACTCGCCTACTTGGGCCTCAACAAATACCACATGAACACCTCGTAGAAAATGGACTCACGATCATCCATTAGACAACATCATTGGAAATCCTCTCGTCTCAGATCAACCCGGAAGCAACTCGCAACCGATGCCTTATGGTGCTTCTTCAACTCCGTACTATCTAAGATCGAACCAAAAGATGTTAAAGCGCTATGAATGAAGATAGTCGGTTCAATGCTATGCAAGATGAAATTCATGAGTTTGATCGTCTTGATGTATGGGAGTTAGTACTGCTCCAGATCGTGCTATGATTATAGCTCTAAAATGGATCTTCAAAGTAAAACTTGATGAGCATGGTGATGTGTTGAAGAACAAGGCTCGATTAGTTGCTAAAGGATATCGACAAGAGGAGGTATAGACTTTGAAGAATCTTTTGCTCCAGCTTGCTCGAATCGAGGCAATCGTAATCTTTCGCTAATCTTCGCTAGTAAGAACATGCTAGTTTATCGATGGATGTAAAGACGGCATTTCTAAACGGAGATCTTAAAGAAGTCGCTCACGCCACCAACTCAAGGATTTGTGAATCAGAGCATCCTACTCACGCTTATCGTTTGAAGAAGGCTCTTTACGTTTAAAGCAAGCTCCAAGGGCATGGTATGATACACTATCAAAGTTTCTTCTATCAACCGGATTCATCAAAGGAGCGATTGATCCTACATTGTTCACCGAAGTCGAGCAAACATTTGATTCATGTTCAAATTTATGTTGATGATATTATTTTGCCTCGATCGACCCAATGGAATGTGATCGTTTTCAAATGAAATGAGTTCAAAGTTTCAAATGTCAATGATGGGACAAATGTCATTTTCTTGGGATTACAAATTTCTCAAAGTCCGGAGGCATTTTCATAAATCAATCTAAATATGCAATGTAGATTTTAAAGAAATTTGGATTTGATTCAAGTGACCTGCTGACACCCCATGATTGACCGAACCAAACTAGATGAGGACCTCTGGGGATCATGATTGACCAAACAAAATATAGGAGTATGATTGGATCACGATGTATCTCAACGCTAGTAGACCAGACATCTTGTTCTCTGTGTGCATGTGTGCTAGATACCGTGCTAAGCCTACTAAAAGCACCTTGAAGCGATTAAACGGGTCTTCGGTATCTCCAAGGAACCATCAATATGGGACTATGGTACCCGAAGGACACCGGTATGTCACTAACGGCCTATGCGGATGCCGATCATGCAGTTGTCAAGATACACGTCAAGCACGTGCGGAGGTGCTCGCTTTTGGGTGATAAGCTTGTGAGTGGTCTTCAAAGAAGCAAATGAGTACTTCTATTTCTACAGAGGTTGAATACATAGCCATGTCATCTTGTTGTGCTCAAATCTTATGGATGAGATCTCAATTATCCGACTATGGCTTTGAATTCAACAAAATCCCTCTCTCGTGATAATAAAAGTGCTATTGCTCTCTCATGCAACAACGTTCAACACTCAAGAGCAAAGCATATCGACATTCGACATCATTTCATCGGGAACAAGTGGAAAAGGTGTGGTGGAACTATATTTTGTGAGGTCCGAATATCGGTTAGCGGACATCTTCACCAAAGCTCTTCCAAGAGAACGTTTTGAGTTTATTCTTCCACGCCTTGGTTTGAAAAGCCTTCAACCGAAACTCTCAAACGTCTTCGAGGAGGAAGACGAGGAGTAAAGGTCTTTCTTCATCTATCTCTTGTAAATAGTTATTCGAAAAACAAAATAGAAAATTATAAAACTTTCAAAATCCATAAAATCAAAATTGAAAAATCTTCAAAAATATTGTCATTTTGTCATGTTTTTCACGGTTCGATAATATCTACGGTCTTTGTCTTTGTCATTCAAAGAATGACACGGGACTTTAGATGTTGTTCGAATTCTTTAAAAAAAAAAAAAAAAAAAAAAAAAAAATATTTTGGGAGAAAGAGAAATGGTTTATTGTCATTTTCGAGCAATAACCCGGTTTTAAAGAAAGAACGAGCCATGTTTTACCATGTTTTCAAATTCCATGCTCGATTCTATAAACATTTATCTCATTGAAAACCAAATGCTTTGAAAAATAACTCGATCTCTATTTTTGATAATCATCTGGACTTATTTGTCAAAATATCTATCTCTCAATCAACAACCTATGTCATTGATTGAGGGGGAGAATGATTTCAATTAAATTAAAAAGTTATTTGGCATTAAAATTGTTTTCAAAAGATATAAATGCATGTTTTATCAATGGAGTTTAAAGTCTTAAAAACCGATCCTTATCAGTTCAAACGCTTTCACAATCAAGTCACAATTCTCCTTAAAAGCTTTCAAAATCAATTTAAATCTATACGAGATCACAAATCCCAAATGTTTTGATAATTGTGATCGGGGGAGAATGTGTGATTTAAATTGGATTTAAACTGATAACTCGGTAAATGGTTTCACAAGAATGTACATGCTGTCCTTCCCACATGTGACAAACGATTTCACATGTGACAAACGATTTCAAATTTTCATGCACATGTTGAGGGGGAGCATCTATCTTAAACCTTTGATTTGAAACGTGATCATTCATCCCAATGTGCAGGTTCCCTCTAGTATGTGCAAAACTCTTTTCAAACCTCGAGGCACATATTGAGGGGGAGCAAATTCAAGGAAACCTCATCCTTCTCGGAAATGCTATACCCACTTGATCTGTTGAGGGAAGTGATGTTGATATCTTTTAGAAAATGGTAATCAAAAGAAGTTAATTCTTTCTCTTGTCTCCGTGTGCAAAAACATTTTCAAATACTTGATGCACATGTTGAGGGGGAGTTCTCGTTCTAAAAATATCAAAACAATTCAAGTACAAAATGCTTTGATAATATATCACAAGTATCCGAATTGATTTTCAAATGGTTTTCAATTGGATCCAATGGCGGACGAACAATACCAAATTGACCGACCAACTTTACTTTATGTACGGTGATATAAGGATGATAAGGTTAGGTATTGGTTCCCATGATCCGCCGAACCGGAGGGATCTACCGAGGACAATCCACTAGTTAGTGTAGAAGTCCTTAGGTATGATGATAAAAGGAGAAAAATGAGATATGGGAAGAGTGCGGACTAAGACCGAGCTAGTCTTGGAATAAACCCAACAAGGTTCTAGCTATGAAGTCTCGGTAAGCATGAAGGGTTGAAGAATTAAAAGAATTGAATGAGAAAAGGGTGAAAACAAATAGCCCTCCATTTATTCAACCTTAGGCGAAACCGGTTCAATTCATATGCTACCGATGGTAACATCGGTATTGAAGACAAGACGTCATGGACCCGGTGTCGACCGCACTTCAACTTTCCAAACCACTCAAGTTCCTCTTAAAAGGGCTTGTTTCATTCTCACGGGAACCGACATTATCTATCGACTTTCTCTTAGAGATGGTTGATATTGAAGAAGGAGACCCTCTCCTAGTCTCCGTTATAGGATCCAAATATGCACAAATTGAGTCTAGAGCCACGAGATCATCAATAAATCTCATTAGGACACTTTCAATGAAGACTCTCTGTTTCACACAATGTGGAAAAGAGATTATATCTTGAGTCCCACGCATTATCCTTGTGGTATTGCCGAACATCCGAGTGATGTGGTTACATATTCACAATGAAGATGGAAAGCCTTCAGAGCCAACATCAAACAAGCTCTCGGTAGGTGGCATGTGAGATCTATTATATAGATCAACCATGTGACAACCGAGCAGAAACAATGGGCGATTCAATTTCTTGAATCAATCTCGGTTCAGTTATGGATTGACGGATACCTTTGAAAACCTGTCTTTGTGCTTAAAAACTCTTTTCTTTAGCACATTGATCGTGTACTCATTTTCAAACCAAAAGGTATTTTTATGATTGATAATTGATTTTCAATAAAACCTTCGATGTATTGCAAAACAATTTCTATTGAGCAATACACGATTGTTTTTCAAATCTCTTTTCATCAATCGGTGGACTTAAAAATTATTGGTTCACTCACTCCGTGTTGTCTTCTTTGAGATGTTCCGGTTTGAGAACAACTAGAACAACCGAAACCCCTGTCAAGGAGATTCTTAGGAATCCTACCGATCACAGTAAGATTTGTATCGATCAAGCGGGAACCGTGGGCGTGTACCTCAATTCAACGAAGTGATCAAAGACACTTTCGATGCGATTTGTTGCTAATCTGTTGTATGCAGTACGCCCGACGCTTGCGGTGATCGAATGAAGCGGTCAATCCATAGCCGCATGCTCACTTAACACATTCATCTCAAAAGAAATCATGATTAGTGCATCAATGACTCGATGTTTTCACACCAAGCTTCGCTACTGGCGCTACCAATATCATGAATCAACTAAAGCTTCCGCTACTCGATGAGAAGATATCATGATCCGTAATGTGAGCATGTCGGTCCCAAAGTCACAACACCACAATGGATGTCTCGAGATTGTTGATAGTGATGATCTCAAATGATGGCTCAAAATTATCATCACGTGGATCAAGAAAAGACCTCCACTTGGAATAACCAAACATGCATTGTGAAGAATCAATGACTACGAGTTTAAGTGCAAAGAACTACATCAAGAATGCAAGATCAAGTGTTAATGTAATATCTATTTGTATTCTATGTAATTTTAGTACGTGATTGAGGTGACCTCCTTTGGGGAGATTGTTAGAATTAGAAATTCCGGTATTAAAGAGTCGGTCACCTCAAGTATATGTAATCGTTAGAAAGCTCGTAGTCGTAGTTCTTTTAAGTTAAGTAGTAATTTAGTTAAGTAACACCGTGGAGGACGGACGGGTCTTTACCCATCTGTATGCCCGATCCACACCCAAGTGTGGCGTTTATGTAAGACTATAAATACTCTCTACCTTCCAAGGTAGAGAGTTGGAGCTCATAATAATATCTTTCACTTTCTCTCACTAAGTTCCCTAAACCTCTAACTTTCTCTCTCTAGAATTCCACCTATATGCTACTTTGTGTTATGGTTTGATGTGTATGTGAAAAGTTATATCTTACAGTTCCCGCCTTTATTCCCGCCAAAACTTTCCCCGAGGACATGTCCCCGGCAAAAATGGTATTTACAAAAATATGCTAAAATTATATGTTAAAAATACACAACTTTTAATACACAACTAAAACTCCGATTAAATGTTAAAAATATGAACTTAATTATATTGTGGTTCATTCAGATGTTAAAATGACCTGCTAGAGATGGGTCGGATCAAGTATGTTCAAAGATGTTTGTGGTGGGAAAGTTTCTTCACTAGTTCAAATCAAGACAGTGGAATATATAGGTTAATGAGATCATGTTGTTTCATCTGCTTGTGATACAAAAGATTTGATCATGTTTGCTTAAGACTTTTTGATCACTTGTCTAGTTATAGTGCTATTACACCATTTCCCGACATTATTTCATTCTCATTTTAGTTAAACAAACGTATTATTCCAACAACAACATCAACAACAACTACAACAACTACAAGAACAGCAACAACAACAACTACAAGAACAACAACTACTACTACTACATACGAAGATATTCCATGTCACCTAACAGCTCACGAAGTAATGCATCCGACTGACATGCGTGGTCGCTGTGAATCCTTGCCATTTCAAGTCTTGCCTCCAAGATCCTTACTCTTGTCTCTAGCTTTGTTTTGTGATTCCAAAGAAGTTTATCCTAAGATCTTTGGCATTGCAGCTCGAGCACTCTGTTGGTGCGGATCCAGAACCTTGAGATGTTGAACCAGAAGAGGTTATTCTTAAGTACTCGTCAAATTCACTCTTCCACATAAAATATCCGCACCCATTATCTTCTTTTCTAGGCTGTTACATAATAAGAAAATTATAAGAGATTACAAACCAATTATTTGTATATTTATATAAATAAGAAATGTATGATTGTTCACCTTCGAAAGAGGACATGCATAATATTGTCGTCCAGCTGAATATTCTCTATGTGATGTTCTTAATCTTATATTTCCTGCTCCACAAGAACACATAAAAAGATTAAATGGCTCCATCTCAGGTTTTGAAATTTGTGTGAAGATAAGAGGTTGTGAGGTTGAGTGTAAAGATAAAAGGACTATATAATGTGTTTGTCATGTTGGTGGGAAGTTTTGGCGCCATTTGTTTGGTGGGAATTTTTGGCTCCTTTGTTTTTGTGGGAAGTTTTGGAGCCAGTATTTTTGGAGGGAAGTTGAGACCAGTAGACATGTTACGTATACCATAGCACCTATACTCGGTCGTTTAACATGATACGTATACCATAGCACCTATACTCGGTCGTTTAACATGACACGTATACCATAGCACCTATACTCGGTCGTTTAACATGATACGTATACCATAGCACCTATACTCGGTCGTTTAACATGATACGTATATCATAGCACCTATACTCAGTCTTTTAACATGATACGTATACCATAGCACCTATACTCGGTCGGTTAACATGATACGTATACCATAGCACCTATACTTAGTCGTTTAACATGATACGTATACCATAGCACCTATACTTGGTCGGTTAACATGATACGTATACCATAGCACCTATACTTGGTCGGTTAACATGATACGTATACCATAGCTCCTATACTTGGTCGGTTAACATGATACGTATACCATAGCACCTATACTTGGTCGGTTAACATGATACGTATACCATAACACCTATACTCGGTCGTTTAACATGATACGTATACCATAACACCTATACTCGGTCGTTTAACATGATACGTATACCATAGCACCTATACTCGGTCGTTTAACATGATACGTATACCATAGCACCTATACTCGGTCGTTTAACATGATACGTATACCATAGCACCTATACTCGGTCGTTTAACATGATACGTATACCATAGCACCTATACTCGGCCGTTTAACATGATACGTATACCATAGCACCTATACTCGGTCGTTTAACATGATACGTATACCATAGCACCTATACTCGGCCGTTTAACATGATATGTATACCATAACACCTATACTTGGTCGGTTAACATGATACGTATACCATAGCACCTATACTTGCTCGTTTAACATGATACGTATACCATAGCACCTATACTTGGTCGGTTAACATGATACGTATACCATAGCACCTATACTTGGTCGGTTGACATGATACATATACGTATATAAAGTATATAAATACCTATAAAACATTTATATATAAATTCCCGTGTCCACGCCGTGTCCGTGTCATATATTTTTAGACTTTGCCGTATCGCCGTGTCCGTGCAACCTAGGTTAAAAGTAATTAAACTAATTTTATAATTTTTAGGTTAAATTTAAACTGATTTATTATTACTTTTAATTATTTAAAATGTTAATTAAGAGTTTTTTTTAAAAAGAAAATTGAATAATTAAAACTTTTCCCGGGGACATGTCCCCGGCGAAAGTTTTGGCGAAAATTTTCATTTTCCCTCATCTCTTTTACTTTATCCCGCCATTACTTTCCCAGGGGACATGTCCCCGCCAAAAGTTCCGCAAGAAGACAAAGAATACTTTCGCCGGGGACATGTCCCCGGCGAAAGTAGAAAGTAAATATTGACCTCAATAATTGACAGATCTGGTCGTCATACTTGGAAGAGAAAAAACCACTAATCGTCTTCCTCCTCTCAACTCACCACTGCCACCACCACAACACCACCATTTCCTCACCATCTCCACCACCATCTCCATCTCCACCACCATCTCCACCACTTCACCACAACACCACCACTTCCTGTGCTGCAACCACATACGCACCATTGTGCATGAGTATAATTCTTTCCTGAAACCCTCTCCTCATATAATTCTTTCCTTAAACCCTGTTCTCATTTAATTCTATCTTTTCTCATCTTCTTTCTTCCTTAACCTCTCTCCTCATTGTTTGCGAAAGGTTAATTTTTCTCATCTATCTTTTCTCATTTGTTAATTTTTAAAATTTTTGTTATTTGTTAATTATTGTAGACTGATTTTTGTTAATTTTTATTTTTTAATTATTTTTGTACGATGGATCGTGTCGAGACCAAGCCGAGAACCGTCGAGAACCGGGCCGATAATCAAGCCGAGACCAGACGAGTAAGTTTTGTTAATTTTTTTTGTTACTTGTTTCATGTTTTTTTTGTTACATGTTTATGTGTTAGCGGGGACATGTCCCCGGCGAAAGTCTCCTCGCCCGTCCTACTGTTTATATCAGCATACCCTTGTTCTCAGCTTGTTTACTTGTTTTTTTTGTTACTTGTTTCCTGCCATTGAACATCACATGTTAAGATCTGGGAATGAGTGTTGGTAGATTAGTATTGGTCTCGGGTCGTGACCCATAGAGGTTACGGGCTTGTAGTATTGGATGTATGCAAAAAGGTTTTGAGAGGTTTAGGCAAAATTTAGAACTCCATCCTTTATTAGTGCATTCATTTCAAAAATGCCTTTTTAATTCCTTTTCTAGAATAGTTAAAGTTAGCATTAAGATTCTAATTTATGTTTTGCATGTAGTTAGGTGTAAGAGCTTAATATGTGTTAGCTTATAATTGATTTTTGAGTTCATCTAGTAGCTTATTAATGCCCTTAAAACAGCCCCCTTTGCCCTTTTGTCCCTGTCACAGCAGACCCTGAATCTGTCCCAAATAGGGTATGTTTTAGTGTTAAAGTTAGCTTCAAATAGGGTACTAAGTATTTGAAATATCTTGTAGTTGACTCCCTTTAGTCAAAATACCCACTGCTTACCCATTTTGCAAGTTTGAAACAAATAATAAAGTGGTTGATGGGGTTGTTGATTTTTATTTTTCATGAACTCAATCCTTAATCAAATCTTCTGAAATTTAGGGAAACTATAGTTTGGTTACTTGTCATTTCAACCCCATTTTTCTTTTATTTTTACAAATTTTTCTTGAGCACTTTTGGTAGGCTAGAAAACACCCACGTGTAGCCGTCCCTGTTGCTACAGTAATGTACATCAGATCCTTGTGTTGAGTTCAAATCGTAGCTTTTTAGCTTGTTTGGTTTATGTTGTAATTTTTATTTTTTATTAATAATTTTGATTTTTATTAATAAATTTGATTTTTTTTACAGTCGAGACCAGCCGAGACCAGCTAGCCGAGAGCCAAGACCACAATCGGTATGCTTTTTGTCTAACTTTGTTAATGTTTGCTGTTAATACACGTGAAATGACCAAAATACAAAACGTGTAAATGATTTTAGGACTTTAGTGATTAATTTCGGAAAGTCCCCGTCCGAAGTTAATCATCCCATAGAAAACCCGTCCGAAATTAATTTATTAGAAATTAATTTCCGAAAGTCCCCTATTTGGGACCGCTTTTTGAATGTTTTGTCTCATTTAGGATATGAATGCCTATAATTGATTTACTATTTGTGAAAATTTCGTGATGTTTCCCTTTACTCCTATGAATATGTCTTTAATGCACATATTTGGGAGTTGAGGAAATGCGAAATTTTCTCAAATAGTAAATTCAATTATACGCATTCATATATGAGACGAAACATTCAAAGAGTGGGTTAGGATTGCCTTCCATAGTTGGATTAGGTGAACAAAACGCACAACTGGTAATTCCACCTTTATGTGTTTACGTGTAGATTTTTTTTTGAATATTTTAAGTCTATATAATTATTTGTTGCTTCATTAAAACGCAGTTATGCCAATTGATAAAAGTTGGGTCTCACTAGCACGTACCAGTAGAGAATTTTTAGTTGGTCTTAAAGCTTTCTGCGAGTATTGCAAGCCCTTAGTGAATATTGATGGGAATATAAAATGTCCCTGTGCTCGTTGTTTAAACCTACCCTGGATAAAGCACGAAAATTTGTTTGACCACATACACGCAAATGGCTGGGACCATAGTTATACGAAATGGTATAATCATGGTGAGCCGGATGCCCGAACAATCGTACACAACACAAGACACCCTGGGATGAGTGACATGGCTGAGTTCCTTCATGATATTGGTCCGAATAACGAACCAGATGATCCAACTCAAGGAAATATTGGCGAGACAGGTAACGACGCACTTCCTCAACGTAATGAGTATGAGGAGTTACTTGCCACCGCCAACGAAAAACTATACCAGTGTGAGTGGATGTCTTCATTAGACTTTATGGCAAAGATTACGCACATCAAGGTCAAAGGTAAAGTGAGTGACACCACATTTAATGAGTTCTAACTTTATTCAAGGAAGTTTTCCCCTGTTCTAGGATACAACATGCCATCGTCATACTATGAAATAAAGAAGACATTTAAAACTATCGGGTTAGGATATGAATCGATACATGCTTGTGTAAATGATTGCTTTTTATATCGGGGGCGGTAACGAAGATTTGCGACTTGTCCGATCTGCGCTAGTTGATGGAAAGAATAGAACACACTGGGAAGAAAGTTCCTAACAAGGTGTTGCGTTACTTTCCTATCATTCCTAGACTACAACGTTTGTACAAGTCTAAACACACCGCAAAACATATGACTTGGCATGCGTCAGGCGGTCTAGGGAGAACGGTAAGATGCAACACCGGTTGATGGTCAAGCATGGAAGAAATTTGACATCAAGTATTCAAAGGAATTTGCTAAAGAAAAAGCGTCCGGTTAGGGTTAGGCTGCGATGGTTTCAATCCGACGGCAACCTTAGTCATCATACAAAGATGTGGCGGTCATATTAACCACATACAATACGCCTCCACGGATATGTATGAGAGACTTCTCTTATGTTGACATTGCTAATTCCGGGCCCCAAATCACGTGGAAGGATATTGATATTTACACGAGGCCTTTGATTGATGACCTAAAGACTTTATGGAAAGATGGAGTCATGACTAATGATGTTGTTACAGCACCGATGCAGATGAAAGCGGCGCTTTATGGACTATCAATGACTTTCCCGTCAAGTAGTTTGTCCGGGTGGAGTGGGCAAGGTTACAAGGCATGTCCGACATGTAATGTAGACACTCCAGCTATGCGCGTGTTAAACAAAACCGCTTATGTTGGTCACAGAAGATTCTTAAGCACGACCAATAAATGGCTGAAGAACATAAGGGCATTCTATATAGAGGTAGATAATAGAGACCCTCCTAGAAAATTTACCAGTGATGACATCTTGGATCAACTAAGAAGATTTCCTAAACGTCTCCCCGGGAAACATCCAAGATATGGGGGTGCGAACAAAAAATGTGATCCTGATCGCGAATTGAATTGGACAAAAAAATCTGTTTTCTACGAGCTAGAGTATTGGTCTTTTCTTACACTAAAACATAATTTAGATGTCATGCATGTCGAAACAAATGTGTGTGAGAGTGTGTTGGGTACTTTGTTAATGAATGACAAATCAAAAGACACCAACAAGGCAAGACAAGACTTACAAAATTTGAATATTCGTACTGACTTGTGGCTCGTCAACAAAGGAAACGGGAAGTTCTCTAAGCCTCATCCTAGGTACTCTTTCACAACCGAAGAAAGAAATTTTTTTGTCAATTCATTAAAGGTACGCGTTTTATTTGAAAATTTCTTTGTTCCACTTAATTCGCGTACTCATTTCGACAACTTGTTCTAATATCATGATTTTTTTTCTTAATTCATCAAAGGTGTTAAACTACCTGATGGGTTCGGATCTAACTTCAAGCATAAAGTGACCGACAACGATAGCAACATAACAGCTTGAAGGCTCATGATCATCACATAATGATGCAACGGTTGCTTCTGCTTGGACTTCAAAATTACTTGAAGGACCAAACCACCACAACACCAATAATCGAGCTTTATTCATTCTTCAAACAAATATGCGCTCGAACATTGATGGTGGATAACATGTTGAAAGCTAGAGAACAACTGATCAATATTTTGTGCAGTTTCGAGCAAATATATCCTCCGGCTTTTTTTGACATTATGATTCACTTGGTTATTCATCTACCGGAAGAGGCTATTGAAGGCGGTCCTATTTACATGAGGTGGATGTATCCATTTGAAAGATACATGAAAAAGCTCAAAAATTATGTCAGAAAAAAAGCTAAGCTTGAAGGTTCAATAGCGGAGGGTTATATTGTTGATGAAGCATTAACACTCTGTTCGCATTATTTTCGGGGTGTTGAGACGAGATTTAATCGTCCTGACCGGAATGAGGACGGTCCAAGCCCAACAAGTCGATTTGAGGTGTTTCGATCAGTCTGCAAAAAGATTGGTAGACTATCATTAGTTCGGTTTAAAGGAGACACAATGAAGCAAGTAGTATGGTACGTACTACACAACAGTCATGGAATCGACCCGTACATGAACAAGTACAGGAGGTACGCGTTTTATTTCAAAATTTGTTTTGCGTAAGTTGTTATTCGACGACTTATTCTAATATCATGAACATTTACAGGGCATTTCCTGGCAGTGACTTGCAAGAAGGATTTCCTCGCTGGTTTGAGATGAAGGTAGACTTATTGTATGTATTACCCTGTAAAAATAACGACTATTACTCATCTCTAACTATTCTTAACTTTTTCATAGATTCGTGAATTAAAAGTAAAGAAGGACCTAAGTTGTACTTCCGAGTTATTTGCTTTGGCTTGTGGACCATCATGTATTGTAGTCTCAGTCAACTTAACGGTGTGAAGTTTATCGTACACGACCGTGATTTACGTCATTCAACTCAAAACAACGGAATTTCAACTCCTAACCCTGATGGAGGAATGCATTATGGCCAGCTTGAGGAAATTCTCGAGTTTTCATATATTTCATTCAATGTTGTGTTGTTCAAAGTCAAATGGTTCGACACTAATAACAAGATGTCGGGTAAAACTCGTACCTATAGAAACAACATTACGCAAATTATGACCGATCGTATCGTTTCAAAATGAACCATTCATTCTTGCAACGCAAGCAACACAAGTCTTTACCTTGATTTCCGGTAAGCGTGGTAATTGGAAGGCCGTCCAAGATACTTATCATCGAAAGATTTGGAACCCGGATATCATTGTGGTAGAAGACAATCAGGATGTTGTACATGACAACAATTCATCACATATCACACACTCTACTGAGTTGGATCAGTTGGATTATAACATTATAAATATAGATGTTCAACCAGCGAAAGTTGAGGCACCACCACCAATTATCACTATTGTGGAAGACGAAGATGATATTGATTATGATGACCACGTTCCTCATGATTTAGCATCTGATGATGATGATGACCACGAGAATGAAGATGATGAAGCTGACACTACTAATAATGTTGAATTTTATGTTGATGATGTGGGAGATTAATCTCAAATTGTAATTTGTAGAACAACACTTAATTATTTGAATGAAATTGTTATCGAGTGGTTAAATGTGTTTATTTGTTTGTTTATTTATTTATTTAATTATTATAATTATCTTGTTGATATATACTGTTATTTATGTGAATGTGTTTATATATATATATATATATATATATACTAGTGGCAAAACCCGTCCGATGGACGGGTATGACTTGTGGTTTTTATTTTTAGGATTTAGTAGAACAAATATATACAAAAAAGTAATTAAAAGTTAAATGAAACAGTTAAGATCTATAATTGATGTTACCATAATCCATAAAACGGCTAAAAGCAGGTAAGTACTTTGATTTGTGGTTTTTATTTTTAGGATTTAGTTGAACAAATATATACTAAAAAGTTATTAAAAGTTAAATAAAACCGGTAAGAACTATAATTGATGTTACCATAATTCATAAAATGGCTAAAAGGAGGTAACTACTTTCAAACATTTTGTTCTAAACAATATTAATCATGAACATCTTTTACATTTGATAATATTATTAACATTCATTATTAGTATTTTTTTTTTATTAATTATGTTTATTTACTTATTGTATATAGGTGCTTCCAGCTGATTTTTTTAATCAAATTTAGATGATGTTGACCTATTAGGCTAATTATGTTCTATATACCTCAGTACCTACAATTATAATCGTTGTTCTCGATAAGAACCTAAGTAGAAGGGTTCTTTTGGCATATCCTCAACTATACGGGGAATCCTAATTTTTTGCAATCCCCTGACGCTGGTAAGATGGTGAATAATGAACGGAGCTACTTGATAGGTGGGATGGGCCATGGCCCACCCAAAAATTGAATTAGTTAATAGTGGTTGCATGTATTTGTACATTATTTTCTCCTCTGTATTGTTTTTGGCCCATCCGAAATTTAAAAAGAAGTTTGTCCAAATTATCATTAGGGATTAAATATGACGTCAAATTAAAAATAACTCACGGAAGATTGATAGATGATGTATTAAACAATATTAACAGGCAACATAATCATATCATGCTACTCATGGTTGGTATTTCTTATTTAGTTTCAGTTGAAGTTTGGTTTTTTTTATTGTTATTAGTATAGTTTTACTAAGTATTATAATTTATGGTTAGTTTGTAGTTAAAGTTTAGTAATCTTTTGTGTTTATTACATATTAGCTGTAGATGTACACTTACAGGCGAAAACATAGGTGAGAGGATGAATGTTTATTACGTATTAGCTGTAGATGTACACTTACAGGCGAAAACATAGGTGAGGTAACTCCACATATTACTCGAATGCAAAGGCCATTTGGAAAATCCCATACTCTCACAGTTTTATCCAATGAAGATGATGCTTTTCTGAGTTGCTTACAGGCCTGGATCAGAAGCAACAATGGCTTGAAGTTGAAGCATTTCTGAAATTTCTTTGACTGTATTTTATCTGAATTTGTTAATTACATCATTAAATTCTCATAGAAAAAAATTTAGTAACTTAAACAAATTGTAGCTTTAGTTCCTAGTGAATATTACCGAAATTAGATTATATTATACTTACACGAATATATCAAAAAGAACAGAAATCGGACATAGTTTTTGCAGGTGGATGACCTTCGGGGGTAGGAAGAATGGGGCTATTACTCCATCATTGTTGTTATTATTCCTACCAGGAACCCTTCATTGTTCAAGAGCAAAATTGTTGTTACAATGCATTATGGAGTTTAGCTGTCATGTCAACAAAAGTGAGTGTAGGTTGGAACCCATTTTTTATACAATAATAATCTAACTTTTGATCAAAACAGTTTTCCAGATGGATTCATCTCTTGAAGTCCAAACCTATGTTCTGTGTTCGATAAAAGAACCAGAAAGTCCAGATGTTCCAACAACACTCACCTGCAATTATCAAAGTACAGAATTTCAACAACCATTTCCAAAGAAACACCAAGTATAATAAGTTACCTGATTTAACTTAAATATGAAAGTAATTCAAAAAGATCACGACACGGACCATGAAAGAATATACTCTGTAACTGTTTCAGTAAAGAGCAAAATGGCGGGTGTGGAAACAGGTCAGCATGTGTTTGGGTTGAAATGGGTTGTTTTTCCTTTATGAGTCAAAACGGGTCAGTTCGGTTGGAATGACCATGACTACCAAAACTTTTCTACTACAATAATAACGATCTTTTGCAATATAACAGTTTAGGAGTCCGTAAGAGTAAAAGTTAAATTTTTGTCAAATTCCTACCCATTTGACCAATTTGACCCATGTATCTTTTAGTTAGTATTTATTAAATGAGGATAAACCATAAAGACATCCACCAATTCATAAGTAAATGGGAAAAAAATTCCAAACTTCAAGCTTTTAATTATGTAAGCTCAACTTTACTCAATTTCCAAATAGAAAAGTAATATATATGTACTATTGTTACGCTATAACAGATTTTGTGTTTGTATGTACATCAAAAGGTCTAGAACTAAGGCAATAAGATCCATCACATATTAGATACAAAATGATATAAACTTTAACCACCAATAGCGTGAGTATGTGTGAAAGAGAAAGAGGATATACCTTTCCCCGGTCGCCACCAAGACCACTGCATATCATTTTCAGATGTCCTCAGTGCTTTTGGACAATGCTCGTTTGGTTTTATTTATAACGATTGTCCGTATTTCAACCCGCCATGTACCATAAGCTCCTTAAAGGCAAGCTTGATATCACCGTCCTTAATGTCCGGCAAGTGTGTCAAACCGCAGGCGCTTCCAATTCCCATAGCAAAAGGAGAACAACTATCTATATGTGGAGAATACCGGAATTATTAAGTCATTATACAAAAATATCATTAAATACCTCGCAATAAATTCTTAATGACTAACATTATTTAGAATGCTTAAGATACTAATAAAGTTTGCAATATGCATAAACATTCGTGATTTGTAATAAAGAAAGTACATACAATATAAACAAGGGCAAATGACAAAAAAATGCATCGAACTTGACACTTTTTATTATTGTGTGTAGCCAACTTTTTTTTTTCTTATTGTGTGTACTGAACTTTTAAAATTCGATTATTGTGTGTATTTTATGACCATTTTACCCTTAATTTTTTCAAATTTCGAAGGGTAAAATGGTCATTTTACATGGCAGAATAGTCTCAAAATACACATAATGATCGAAATTTGAAAGTTCAGTACATACAATAAGAAAAAAAATAGTTGGCTACACGCAATCACATAAAGTGTCAAGTTCGATGCATTTTTTTGTCATTTGCTCTATAAACAAAGCAACATAACACTGTCCTACTATGCAGCAAAATGCTAAGCATTGAGACCGTAAATAGCACATATGACTATCGTTTCTTGTTATCCACGCTACACATGTTAAGGCTACCATCCTAAAATACTTTCCTGTACCAAACATCCATTAAAGATAAATACAAACAAACTACTTGAGAGGAATCATTTATTATTTAAGTATTGTAAAACTATAAGAATGACAGAATGAACATATAGAATGAGCACACATCAGTTATCATCAGTTATGATCATATAGAATGAGCACCATATACCTTTAAATTCTAGATAACATGGTATTAGTAACTTCACACGTGTGTTTTAGTTATTTCGGAAGTAAGTTTATGATGATTGGTTTGTTACTTATTCACACATGACTAATAGTTTGGATAGTGAATTGCAAATAACTTTTCCCAAGATATCAGATTGGTGCTAGGCCGGTTCGCTATAACTATTATCCTTTTTTTTCTTGCAAATTAGATAAGTAGCGTACCGTGATGTCTGTGTTCATGCCGAAGCATGTTGGTCCATTGTGTTCATAACCTGACATCTTGCATGAAATCTCTTCGTGAGCAAGTCTTACTGCAACAACAATTCAAATGCATTTAAAGATAAGATGCAATCAAATCTTGCAAATATTTCAGAATAATGTCATCCAAAGTTCAACGGATTCCTAGAATTACATCGAGTCTTTCTTAACTATTACCACATGACTAAACAAGTGACAATCAGAACGGACAATTCCGTGACACGGGTCACGACTTAACCCGAACTTAAATAGATCACGATTCGACCCGTTAGCAACATGAATTCCTAAAACAGTCACCCCCTCAATTTTACACACGAATCCATTTAATTAGTGATACTCGACTCAGGTTCAAAGCTAACTGGAAAAAAAAAACTTGTACTTTCAATCTCGAGCCAATACTAAATTTTGGTTGTACATTTTTAATTAGCCACACAAGTTCAATAACAACAACAATAGAATTTATCAATCGATCGGTATTCATAATTAAAATTAATCCACTTAAAATTAAAACAATGATATACAAAAGAGATCAAATGACATTAAAAACCACAAAACTTACCCCAAAACTATTATCCTAACCTTCTCAACCGAAGGCTCTTTTAAACTCGACAATAAACGGATGCTAAATTCGCGCATTTAAAGCCAAGTTAGCATAAAAAAAAATAACACAAAAAAAAAAAAAAAAAAAAAGTTGTACCTTGAATCTTTAGCAAGACGAATCTTTTTCAAAACATATCTACATTTTAGTGGGAACATCTCTGCCCTCCATCACTGGCTCACCCATGTGAACGTTAACCTGAGGTAAAAACAATACCGAATGATCCAAAAGCATAAGATCCTGGCACAATGTTTTAATTTGTACAAACACAATATTTTTAATTACCTTTGACTAAGAATCACTAAGAGGTTTGAGCATACAAAATGAATGCAAGAATAATAAGTGCTAATTGACCAGATGCTATAAACGCTATCACCAAACCCGCAGTTGCAGATGCTGAATCTTGGACAATTTGAGTAAACGCGCCAACAACCCACTAACGTGATAAGCTACAAACGATACCACTTCAAGGATAAAAAACATCAGGGCCCAGAATTTTGAGTGTCAATTTATCTTATGAAGTGGTTCATAAAGCGTCTTGATCATGAGCACCATAAAGATGTCAACACTCTTGTGCTTAAACTTAAACCCACCAGCCTCCATATCACCCATCTTATTTCAATAGATTCTTAGAGTCCCAAAACCGATTGGCCTTGTTTCTTGCCTCCACAACAGTAATCTATTTTTATTTTTATAAGATGATTCTAAAGGCCTATAAGTATTAAAAATACACTTAGGGGCTTCCAATGGTTCAAAGCTGTGTGACCCGCTTCACTTTTGATCAATGTTTCGTTTGACCCATTTTGTGCATCGGGGTAAACCATTCTACAAATCCCAAATCGACTCATTAGCTAATTTATTGATTTACCACCTCACTCTTAGCTTATACTTTATTTTCAATTATTTTCTCTCAAAATCCTCCTCAAATATGATCATAGGAGCCTAAAAATGAATTCATATTGTTTAGTGATTCTTTCAACTATAAACATACTATCTTACTTATAAATTATAGCAATCAACAAAAAATAAAAGATCGGTTACCTCCCGTTACACTTCCTAAACGGCTTTGTCTTTTGGGAGCTCGGTAAACTAATTATGTAGGAAAAAAAGAACATTAGCAAAATGTTTTACTATATCAGACTTGTATACCCAAATCATACTTTCAGTACAGACACCGCCCATATTTCAATATCATAACATAATCATACTAATTAAGTTTAACTCTTCTTTGGCCACAGTAATTGAATGAATAACGAAGTCGGCACGGTATGTGTAAGTGACCACCAAGCTATTGTCCTTATTGTCAACTCAAGCGTTATCTGGTCCCGTGCAACACTTGCTCCACATAGCTCAATCAAGCCAAAAACTTTTTTGCCTTTGTAAAAGGAACGTGCGCGCAATATAAATCCAGTAGCTATTGGTGGTCACTTAAATAGTTCCAAGCACCTTATTCATTTGGCAACAGGTACTTTTTCCACCCCCATAAATCTGCTAACTACATTTTATTGTAAAAAGTGAAGTGATATCGGGAGGGGCACGATTATTCATGTACATTACATTAGCAGTCAGTTGAGTCCCGTTACCAAAAGTCAGCATGCTTATACATATCTTTGAGTTACACTATAGGTGCCAACGTATAATAAATTTTTCTAATTTAAATGAATCCACAAAATGAAAGCATCTAACATGCTCTATATATATTACCAGTAAAAAAGGAATATGTAAGAAGCATTTAACATGATCTTATCTTGAAAGTCGGCGACACATACGCGTCAACAATTTCTTTCATCTTGCTAAGAATCATTGATGAAGTTTCTCCAGCGATAGAATTTCAGTAAACATCATATTTAAATGCATATGTGAAACTAACCTTTATAAGTACGCTAATGTGAGTGCATATTGCTAACTGAACGTACTGACGTTGCCATTTGGTTTCCTGTCGCTGGTGGCCTTGGAACGGTCGATGTTCGGCCCCTTCGCATGTCCGGGGTTTGGCTACTTGTTGATGGTACATGAGAGACAGACATACCTGAGGTGCGAGTAAGTTAGAAGGCGAATTATAAAGAGACTCATAGACATATGCACAATTAATGGGGTACGAAAATGGCTCCGAATAAACCTAACCAAAAGGGTTAGTGGTTTACAACATAAATAGCCCTTTGCGGTAGCAAATAATAGGTTTAATAAACGCATATTGCTCACCCTCATCGGCCGTTCCAGTTGTGTGGGGGGTTGCATTGCCTGCTGCAAGAGGTATTTGGAATGGAGTGCGATCGACACATTGCATAAAGAACGACGTTAGTGTGTTAGCCAAACCCTGAAGGACAATCTATGATTGGCTTTAAACTTTAAGCACATATGGTTGAAGTTCTTCAGTACGATAAGCACCAACACTAAGATTGAGCTTCAAGTCACTTTTGTCAGCCTTAAAAGCTTCAGATACTCAAAGAATAGGCCCGGGGGAACCATTGTTATGCTATCAAATTGTGAAGTGTTGACAGCTACAGCCATGGTTACTCGACCATGAGACTGCAATTATAATATAGATATAAATATCATATCAAATGAAACTATCCGGAATATAGTCAAAAAGGTTTCAATATACAATTCATCCTTCTATTGTTCTATCAAATTTACACGTCAATTCATTATAATTTCCCACTCATCTCAGAAAGTTAACAACTTCACTAACTTAGGAAGATATCATTAGAGTTTTTAGAAAGAAAAAAGCGTACCTGCAAGTCTGTCTAAGTTACTGAAATGACAAAATCAACCTTGTGTAACGCCTATTAGAGCGGTATGATATAGTCGACAATTGCTTTTACATAGGACTCATTGCGACCTCGAACGCCGCCTTACAGACGGCTAATTTTGCTAAACGAAGTAACTCAGGCATAGCTGCAGGTCAAAGAAAAAGTCAATGCTAAGAACAGCTTATTTAACTAATTTTAAGTTTATTTGAGAAGAATTAGTACCTGAAACTGCAGCTTTTTTAACTTCTTTGAAAATAAAATTTAAGAAGCGACACTAATATTGATGCAACCTGTTCATTTATTTAGCTTAGCTTTTATACATGTGTATGCAAAATATGATGATCTAAATCCCAAGTAACCAATAATAATGTAGTCGAGTAAGACAAGCTCTAACAATAATTATTAGTTGCGTATGTACAAAAATTAAAACCATGGGTTCCAAGTTGGCTCCATCATGCATAATTTTCTTGGAAAAAGAGCAGCTTTGACAAGTTTAGTCACACCTCTTTGCACCGACTGTGGTGGATCCACTGACTTCTCACCATGAATTCAATAATTATCAAATACATAGAATCAGATTCAAATATATGCATATGAAGTACTGAATAGATGAAAGTGGAATGTAAAAATGACTTGTAGGAATGTATATACCTCGCCTATTATGAACTGAGGTGCAATACCATTGATTCGGCCGATAACTTTCTCCATGTTTGTGGTGATTTTTTGTCTGAACCCAAGAGGGTTCAAGCTACCCCCACCAACAATTGGGGCCAATGTTATTCCAAGAGGTCTTCTCCATGACCATGAAAAAGAGTAGTTAAACATCGAATTTGTCGATGGACCATAGCACTGAACCCAACCCCTTGAAGACACCCCCTGAACCACCCCCTGAACCGACCAACATACGATTTCGTACACATAAACTGCAGTCCAAATCATTGTAAAATTACTTATGGAGTTACAGCGTCTCCTTTTTTTTAAACCTTGATCTAACAACAATGAAACATTCCTTCACAAATTAAAACAACATATTAGAATTATTTATTACAACTTCATAAATCATACAGGTCCATTAATGAAAATAAAAAATAGAACAGTGCATCTAAATGGGTACGAACAAACAATACCGTAGGTTCTAGGACATTGCATTGGTACATGAATGCTGGAATACCCGTATGCGATCCAGCAACCATGTTGAAACCCAAGTCATGTAGGCATGGTGACACCTATAGACGGATTCCCTGAAAAACCACCTGCACTTGCACTGAATATCATCGCAGTGTCATTTTAAATTGTCCTTCTGCTTATAGGTTATTCTATTAGTTACAAAAAAAAACTGTAATTAAAAATACGTGATATTTTTTCCTTAAACGGCTCATATATTAGTTTTGAAACTAATGGAGGAACTCGCATTGAACCGACCGGAAATTGGGCGTACAAATAATCATATAATCCGAACCTTTAGCAAGTTACTTTATTATAATATGTACTTATTCCAAAGGAAGATACTTACGACTTGGATATCCGAGCTTTAAAGTCCTAAAGCAGATGTCATAGAGCCTCATTGTCAAGAACCATTACATTCACCAAACATTTTCGACCAACCGGTTGGTGATAGTGTGTCATTATAAGGTTCCACAACAAGATCAAATACTTTGGGTCCATCATTTCTTGTACTTTGACCATCTTTCATACTTAGACTGCCTCTAGCTAACCCACCAAGCCCATAATTTGGCGAATCTCCATGGTTACCTTGGGCCTTGTACTTGCAAATAAAAACTGATTTTGGTTCTGCATATTGGGCTTTTATACTTGCAACCCCATACCAGGCCGTAAATTGTATATTCCCTGCAAAAACACGTTATTACTAATCATTAACTTTACCATCAAACTAAGTAATAACATAAGACAAAAGAGAAATCCGGGATAACTTACGATGAGGCCATCCCTTTAATGGAAGTCCAGTAACACCTTGATTCAATCATGAATAGATGGAGATGAACATTAAATGAGCATTCATATGTAGCATATAAGAATTTCAATGTTGTTGATTGTTGTAAACTCAAGGAAATTAACATTTAAAGAAATTTGTCTTAAATGGGAACTAACAAAAGGGACCAGGCCTTGATAAATACGACATCTACGCCAAATACCAAATTGTATATTCAGTAACCACATAGGAAAACACACATTAAACCAATCCATAAACTCACAAGGACTCGGTAAATATAAGATTCTCGAACCATTTATTCCAATGAATATGGATAATAAATTATAGTCTATCTCTAGCAAGGTAAAGTGCATTTGTATAAATTACCTTGCACCGAAAGTCTGTAATTTGACCGCAAAATAGCACGTCCATATATTGATGAAGGATCTGTAGGCATGGATTTATGTGTATTACCCAAATTTACTTCTTGTTTAATTTCCTACAATTAGTAGATACTCATGAGCCAAAACATAAGAAAAAGCGAAAGCAAAATAATTAAGGGGAATGCAAATATAATTAGAAATATACTCTATTCAATTGAGGCCTTCCTTGAATTTGGTGCAAAGTTGATTACACGTTTTAAGAATTTCCTGGTATTAGAAGGCCGAATCAACAGCAAAAACAAAGACCTCATATTTAATATCATGAAGTTGCTTTCCCACAACTGGATTTCAAATTGAAACAGGAAGCATTCAATTGATTGGTTTGTGTGGTCAAGTGACCCTTGTATCATCATTCCACCATGTTTGTAATTACCAGTTCCTAGCCACCTGCTAGGTCCTTTTGTTATTTATGGAGATATATAGTGCTTTTAAAAAAAGATACAAATAATATGATGAATCAACAATATAACATAATACATCACCTTGATATTGATATTGATAAAATATACAGAATACATAATAGTAGTCTTCAAATATCCATCATCATCCAATCCCGAACTTCATAGATCCTCAAGTCGAGTTTATGGTGTCAAAAACACGTGCATGCAATTCTACAAAAACAAAAGTATATTCGTAATATAAACCTGTGAATCATTTAAAAAAATATAGCATAAATCAAATTGAATACAATACATGAACATATTAGGGTTTTCACTAAAAGAGAGAAAGTGGATCGACATATTGGATTATAAGGGTTTTGATAAAAAGGAGGATTATATTTTTTTTCTACCGTGAATTAATAAAAAACATAGTTTTTAGCATTAATAATTATAGGGTTATATTAGTTGAATTTATTCATTGTTGTTGTGGCTTATAGCTGTAGAGTTGCAAAATATATTTCAAAGATTGAGTTGCTCTAGTGGTTTTCAAGTTTGTTAATGGTATGAACAACTCAAGTTCGATTCTCACCAATCATATTTTTAAACTTGATTAATCCGGATTTTTATTGATTGGTTTTATTTAAAAAAAAATGCCACATGTATTGAATGATGACATGGAAATATGACTTGGCATTATGGGATGCCAAGTGGCATTTTATGTGGCATGCCTCCTCTTATATATAATGTATAGATGTTTCTTCACTAATTTCTATGTTCTTTTTACAGATGGCAGATGTTGTAGCTAGGTCTCACGGTGGCGATGGAGGTAATTCGCCACCTCGTGGTCCCTCGAGGAGGATAGGCACCAATTGCCAGCGTAAGAATTTCTGAATTATTTTTAATTAAACTGTATTTGATTACATGTTATTTTAAATAGATAAATTGTTATTTTATGTCATCATCACTTGAATTTGATTACTTGTAGGCTCTAAATCCAAAGCTGCCAACCCAGACGCCAAAATTGGGAAAGGCGGGAAGGTGGTGCGTGGTCCCACTAAGAAAACGACACTCAAGGCGAAGGTGGCAGTGGATCGTCGTCCTGTGTCGATCGATTTTCGGGTCAACCAGGAGGGGTTTTATACACACGTGGGCCCTCACGCTTCTTGGTTCTCCAACTATGTTGGGGAGATGTTACGGGACTCGATTCCCATGTTTTTCGATTCATGGGCTAAGGTTCCCGAAATGGCCAAGGTTCACATCCATGACCAGCTACACGTAAGTTTTTTTAACCTTCATTTTTTAATTATTGTGTTTATATATTCAAATGTGTTTATTTATTCAAACTTGTTTGTTTATTTAAATTTGTATATTTTTTTATTTATATTTTATTGCAGCACTACTTTGATCTCGACCCACACATTGCTGGCCCGAATGGAGACAAGATTGTTGATAGTATCGAGTATTATCTCCAAAACCGATACGATGACAACAAATATAGATACAAAAAGATCACTTTACGGCAGCATGTGGGGTGGAGAGGATTGAGGAGATCAAAAGACAGCGTCCAGCGAACAAGACGCAAGAGGATTGGGATGCGTTGGTAAATTTTTGGATCGACACTTTATAATAATAATAATTATCATTATCATTATCATTGTTATTATTATTATTATTATTATTATTACTATTATTATTATTTTATTTTATTTTTAATAAAAACATCACTTTTATTAGAAACAAAACCATAGGATTACAACAAATTAGTGGGAGCCACGAAACTATTTGGGCCCCACACCTTTAGCAATAACAAAACTAATCCCATCAAGATATGAGTAGCACCACGCCCCAATATCTTGAGTAATAGAGAACTCCTGATCCGCTTAAGTAAGGTCACCGATCGCCTCAAGTTCCCCAAAGAGGAAAATGAAAGGATGAACCCATATCCAATATCCGCACATTTGATTCATACTTGATGCGCTTACGTTTGGCGGCATCAATCACCACACGACGACACGAAATCAATCATACCGGTTTGTGTGAGGGGAGACGAACCGTCAAATCGACACATACGTCTTGCCTCCATCCCGTGAAAAAGCAAGATATCTGAATTATTAAATTGCAAAACTATTATAAAACTATTATATAAATGAATTATTATTATTATTATCAACACTTTTATTAAAACTCGTAGGATTTACAAAAATTAGTGGGAAGTCGAGAAACCAACTGAGCCCCACACCTCTAGCAATAGCAAAACCAAAACCAACTGGACCCCAAACCTCTAATAATTATTATTATTATTATTATTATTATTATTATTATTATTATTATTATTATTATTATTATTATTATTATTATTATTATTATTATTATTATTAACAATAATAATAATAATAATAATTCATTTATATAATAGTTTTATAATTTAAAATACGCAGGTTAAGCTTTGGACAAACCCCAAGAAGCAGAAGATATCAGAGGTCAACCGACAAAACCGCATGGCGAACACGAGTTCTAGCCTTCACGAATCTCAGTCGTTAGCTGCTATTCGCCATAACATTGTAAGAAACTATTTAATCATTTTATTTATATATATACATGGTGTTGGGTGTGTCGTTATTGATTTTATTTCTAAACAGTTGAGCAGCGACACTGAGGCGGCGGTTGGAGAAGACTTGATAGAGCTTTACCGTCGGAACCATATGAGGGGCGATGTCTTTGAGTCCCCGTTATCTGAGACTAGATATGCAAGTATAATTTATTTTCAAGATCACCCACTTTAATGAAATATAATGCATCACGACTTATATATTACTTTTCTTGTTTTTTTGTAACTAAACAGAACCAGATTATACGGATGCGGGAAGAGAGCACCTCCGATGGGACCACATGATCGACGCGAGATTCTCGCACCGTGATTGGTGGTAGCAGCGGGTCATATTCTGGTGTAGGTCAAGTCTTACCCGGCGGTGGAGTGAAGAAGACCTTTAGCGCCTCCCGGCCTCGTGATGAAGCGGGCGTGTCCTCACCGCGGAAGCAGTGCAGTAAGCAGATCGAGGAGCTCGCTACACGAGGACTCGGATGGAGCTGGTGATGGAGTTGTGAGGTCATTCCGGGTTGGCAAGAGCGACTCTGATCCGCCCGGATCGGTGCTACTCCACAAGGTGGGTGGGATCCGTGCTACTCCACCGGGTGGGTTGGGATCCGTGCTACTCCATCCGGTGAGTCTAGAGATACCGGGACGGAGTGGGGTAGTGGGGTTTGAGATGTCGATTTATGTTAGTTTAACACGTTTTGGATATGTTTGTAAAGAATAACATGGATTATTATGTCGTTTATGTGCATTATGTGCTAGGATTCCCGCTAAATGGATTATACGTATAATTTTTGACCATTTGCGGATAGGTAGCTTATGTATAGTTTTGTAGATGATCATGCATTAACGGTTTTTGAACCGTTTTGGTGATTTTGGAAACAGATAACTATGTTAGCGATTGATAGGTATATATGATATTATGTTTAGCGAATTTGTATTGTTGTAGCATAAATCAGGTTCTGAAAAAACAAGTTCTGACATTGTAGATTTTTTCCCAAAAAAATCTGGAAATTGCCAATTTTGCTGAAAATTTTTTCCCGAGGACATGTCCCCAGCGAAAGTGTGAAAGCTAATTTCATATTACTACTTTCCCCGGGGACAAGTCCCCGACAAAAAACGGAAAACAACAGTAGCGTGCAGTTTTTGCAGGGGACATGTCCGCGGCAAAAAGAAGTGTCACGTCGGACTAATAACGTAATTAGGTAATTAAATAAATCTTCTAAAACCCTTTTCCACGAGGACGTGTCCCGACAAAAATAAGAGCCACGTCGGACTCGTTTGACGGCGACAAATGGTCATGGGACCCACCTGCCCCGGTAAAGGTGGTCACCGATCCTCGGGAAAGTATTCGAGAGGTATTGCGGGGACTTCGCGGATACATGTCCCCGGGAAAGGTTTGGCGAGGACATGTCCCCACGAAAGCCCCGATATTTCCCTGAAGCCCACGTTGTTGTAGTGTTGCAAGAGGTATATTACGCATTTATTTTCAAGTTAATTATTTGCAATTATATGAAGTCTTCCGCTATGTGTACTATGTGGTGTCTTGTTAATTATTTTGTATGTCAAGTTTAATAACCTCTACAAATGGCATCAAGAGCTCGTTATAATTTGTAATTAATTCATGAAAACACATAAAAATGAATAATTGTATTGTGTTATTATTTGTATGTAGTAGATCTGGGGTTTGCAAAACCTTAAACCCTAATTTTTTTTGGGGGGGGGGAATTTTTGTGCCCTAATTTTTTTAGGGTTTTGTAATTTTTTAATTGGATTACCCTAGGTTGCATGCAATATTATGTGTTTTATTGCGTAACTTTGATTTGTTGCAATAATTGTTATGTGTTAACTTCCATGATAAAAACATGCATGTTTTGTCATGGATCTAATTATCGTATGCTTTACTTGGATTAAGTGTATACATATGATTAATAATTTTGATAAATCTAAAATTGGGGAAGACCTCAATTATCATTAATAATTCAATTACATGCTATGTGGTATTTGTTTTAATTTTGACTTACGCAATTGATGAGTGTCTAAATACTCATCATTTTTGTACTATCTAGACTGCAAAAACATCTGAAAACACTCAGAAATGCTTCAAAATGATGAAAATATCACAAACAAGTGTTTTATATGTTTTAAATGCAAAAACATCAAAATCTGATGAAAAACGTATCAAGTTTGCATAATTGGCGCTTTAGTCCCCAAGTTACAAAAGTTGTCAAAATTAGTCCTGGTAATTCAAAAACTTGTCAAAAGTCATTTAAGGTCCATAAGATTCAAAAGTTGTCAAAACAAACCCTTTAAAGTTCAAAAATCACAAAATGACAACTTTAGTCCCTCAACTTTGAAAATTGTCAAAAATAGTCCTTGGTTAATTTAAAAAAGTGAAAATTATCAAAAATAAACCTTGTACTATTAATAAATGACAAGAATGGTCCTTATGATAAACTTTGGAGAAATTACAATTTTGGTCCCTCTAGTTTCAAATTTGGCAGATTTAGTCCCTGGAAGGGTAAAAATGGAAATTATCAATTAAGGTCCTTATACTATTGAAGCTTGGCAAAAATTCACCCTTGGAAACTTTGGCAGGTTCAGTCCTTAGCTTTGCAGATATTACATATATGGTCCTTGTGTTGTTAAGCAACAAACGGATCCTTTATTAAAACCAAATCCAATCCATTACCCAACCCAGGTCCAAAGCCCAAACCCGATATTTAAATCAAATACCGCCACCACTGTTCCCTTGTCTCTCCCCCCCGCAATCCCAAAACCGAGGTAGTTTTAACCACCTTTTCACCTCTCCACCTTTCCACATCACTCCACCATTGCCTAACCCCTCCACCTTGCAAGCCAACTCATTACCTCAATTAATGCGAAACCAACTCTATGACTTTTGGCGCCAAAATGACAAGTGTACAATTTTGATGAAGCCAACGGTGAGATGAAGTGGGATATGTTCGGATGTCGACAAGGAACCTAAAGGATCTATAAAATGGGAAAAGAAGCTAGAGAAGGCAAGTAGTGTAGTTTTAGTTTAGTTGATGTCGTTTTAATTAGTTTTCAAAATTCCAGTGTTTGTTTAAGCTCTCTAGTACTTTATTTAAATGTTTTCAGTGTAAATGAATGTATTTTAGTTATCAATTCCAAGTTTTAATCTAATTTTCAAGTTTATGAAATTTCCTTGTTCAAATTCTTAATATATTCCACTGTTGATTGTAGTTGTTTCTAAGAACCTTAAAGCTCATATAAGCTCTCTCTTAAGCTCTTATAAGCTTTAGAGAATCTTAAAAGTCAGTTTACATTTGTAATTCAAAATTACCAAAATACCAAATAAATTAGCTAAAAATAAAAATCTATGGGCAATGATCAAGAGATCAAGCGGTGTTGAAAATGGATTGCTTTTGGGTATAAAGCTTCTTGGGAAGCTATAGGAAGTTGTTTGGACCTTGGTTCTCGGTCTTACCTTGGAAACCAATTTGTAAGCCTTTGCTCAATCTTGGTACTTCACTTATCTATGTTGTTAATGTTGTTATTCTATGTTTCTTCGCCTTAATAAATGATAAAATAAGGTCCGTGATCCATGGCAATGTCTTAATCTGTGTTTTGCTTTGAAAATCATCAAAACAATTTCATAAAAGACCATTTGGATTTACTCGATTAATCGAGCTTAAGGCGATTGAGTTGTTGTCTGTACTTGTTTCATGTCACTTTAGTATTAAATAGCTCATTTCATGCATAAAACATAGTTCTTGTTTGCTTAAAAGTCAAAAGTTACTTGAATTGCACTTCTGGTCCATCGTTAGAAAACATAAGCTCAAACTCGACTTATTAGTGATTTTAAAAAGTCTTAGTTGTGAAAATTGCTTATTACATAGTACTTAATTAGTTTGTAAAATAAAATTCCAAAATAAAATGTTTACCAAAAGGGGTAGGTGCTCGAACCCGAGACCTCCCCTTTACGAGAGTGTTAGAGTGTGTACCAGAACCATTGCGCCTTGGGTCTTTCTTGGTTATAGTTTGCATAATTAAATACATAACCACACTTGTCCAAATAAGCTTAAACGAGCTTATTCACTTATTTCGACTTATTCTTACTAGCTTTTTCGGTTTTGTATTTTTATAAAAGTGTATTAGTATTAAGTATTTTATAAAAAGTTTGATTTTATCAATAGTTTTACTATTTTAAACATTTAATTAGTATAAAATCTTATTTAATTCATAATAAAAATATAAAAGTCTAAAAATATAAATCTTTTTCTAAAATTTTCTTTTGTCATATAGTACGTAATAAAATTGGTTTTACATTCATAGGCCTTTTATTTCATAAATTTTACGTTTTATCTTGCGCCCAACAGTAATTTTTGTACATAACGACGTTTTCATTTTAAGTCACGTTTTAAGTAATTTAAGTTTACGTTTTAGTTAAAATAGTTTATTTAAGTTATTTTATTTTATAAAATCATAAAAACATCATTGTAAAAATAGTGATAGCGTTTATTTAATATATTTTAACTTTTTAATTTTCTTAATTTGCATTTAAGTCGCTGTAATTTACAAATCTTTTCTTTAGGTAATTATTCATCAAAAACCTTACTGATCACTATCCTTAGTGATTATTTGTAGGATCGTTATATTTATTGTGTTGATGATTCGGGTGGTCTTGGAAGATCAAAATACATGTTTTCCATTTTAGAGAGAGAAAGTAGAGAGAGAGAGGGTGTTCTTGCTAGAGGTTTACACAAAGGTTGAATATTAGATTAAATGAGCACCACCCTTCCATGGATGGAAGGGTATTTATAGTTACAAATACACGACCTCCTATCGGCTGTGGATCGGGGATACGATGGGTAAAGACCGTCCTTCCTCCACGGTGTTGCACTACGCTAAACTAAACTAATAACTAACTAATAAACTGATAAATAACGTAACTAACGACAAGTCTACGAGCTAACTTAAGCTAGATAACATTTGGGGTGACCGACACTTCACTATGGAATTTTCTAATTCCTAAAAATCTCCCCCTAAGGGAGGTCACCCCATGTTTTACATTTTGAATCCTAGCAATCTATTCTTTGACTTTGTTCTTGAGCTCGTAGACTTCAATTCTTCAATTCTGCAATCTTTGTGCTTAAGCAGTGATTCTTCCAAGTCCGCATAGATTAGTACTTTAAGTGGAGGCCTTTCAATGATCCACATCTTTGATGATCTTGAGCTTTCATTGAGATCATCGACCACGATAAATCTGGATCACCCTTAGTTGTGTTGCCATCATGTGAAGTTGTGACTTTCGGACCGACATGCTCACACTTTTGAATCATGACATCTTTCCATCGAGTAGCGGAAGCCTTCTTGGTTCATGATATTTGCGGTCAGATAGCGTAAACATAGTATAAAAATATCGAACGGTTATATGCACCGGTCATGATTTCTTGATTAAGTGTGGATGCGTGAGCATGCGGCTTTGGATTGACTCCTCAATTACGATCACCGCAACCGTCCAAGTGTACCGCAAACAACAGTTAGCAATAAAACACGAAAGTGTCTTTGATCACTTCGATGAATTGAGGTACACGCCCACGGTTCCCGTTGATCGATATAAATCTTGCTGTGATCGGTAGGATTCTAAGAATCTCCTTGACGGGGTTTCGCGGTTGTTCTAGTTGTTCTCAAACCGAACGTCTCAAAGAAGACAACACGGAGTGAGTGAACCCGGTAATTGAGATTCAGCGATTGATGAAAATTGATTTGAAAACAATCGCGTATTGCTTAGAATAAAGAGTTTTGCAATACAACGAAGGTTTTATGAGAAAGATCAATTTTCAAACAAAAACACTTTTGTATTAGAGAATGAGTACACATTCGACGTGCTAGCGAAAAGAAGAGATTCGCACATCAAGCGGTTTTCTAAAAGTATTTTTCAATCGATATACCTTTTGAATTTGAAATGAATACACATTCGACGTGCTAGAGAAAAGAAGGTTTGCACATTGAGCGGTTTTCCAAAAGTATTCGTCAATTCCATTCTGGACCAAGTTTGATTCACGAGTGAATCGCCCCATCGTTTCTATCCGGTTGTCACAAGTTTGATCTTTTGAAAGATCTCACATGTCACCCACCAAGAGCTTGTTTGATGTAGGCTCTGAAGGATTTCCATCTTCATCGTGAATACTTTTACATACCACTCGGATGTTACGGCAATACCACAAGGATAATGCGTGGGACTCTTAATATATACTTACTTTCCACATTGTGTGAAAGCAAGTCTTCAAGAATAGTGTCCTAACGAGATATTGTGGATGATCTCTTGGCTCTAGACTCAATAGTGCACATTTGGTTCTGTGTCGGAGACTAGGGAGAGGTCTCCTTCTTCAATATCAACAATCTCTAGAGAAAGTCGATAGATAATGTCGGTTCCCGTTAGAATGAAACAAGCCCTTTTAAGAGGAACTTGAGTGGCTTGGGAAGTTCTAGTGCGATGCGTCCTTTGGGTCCATGACGTCTTGTCTTCAATCACCGATGTTACCTTAGTAAACACCAAGTAGCATATGTATTGAACCCGTTCTCGCCCTAAGGTTGAATTATTGGAGGGCTATTTCTTTTCACCCTTTTTCATATTCATTTCTTTTCATTCTTCAACCCCTTGATGCTTACCGAGACTTCATAACTAGAACCTTGTTGGGTTTATTCGATTACTAGCTCATCTCGATCCGCACTCTTCCCATATTCTCATTTTCTCCTTTTTCAATATACCTAAGGACTTCTACACTATCTAGTGGATTGTCCTGGTAGATCCCTCCGGTTCGGCGGATCGTGGGAACTAATACCTAACCTAACCATCCTTATAACACCATGCATCAAGTAAATTGGTAGGTCTTTTGGTACAGTTCATTCTTCCTTAAAACCAATTGAAAAATCATTTGGAAAAACAATCAAGGTACTTGTGATACGAGATCAAAGCATTTTGTACCTTAATAGTTTTGATCATTTAGAAAACCTCCCCCTCAACATGTGCATATGATTTAGAAATTGTTTAGCACAAGGAGGCAAGTGGACTTTGAAATATTTTCTTTGATCACAATTTTCATACGAAAAAGCCATTTGATTTTCATGGCAAAATTCTCCCCCTCAATATGTGCGTTGGATATTTGAAATCATTTTTTCACATAGAGGCAAGAGTTCTTATAAAGCACATCCACAATCACAAAAGCCATTAAGAAACCATTAGAAAACTCAATCAAGGTACTTAATAAATCACTTTAAAAGCTTTTGTACCTCGATAGTTTATTTGCTCCCCTCAATATGTGCTTGAGATTGAAAGCGTTTAGCACATATGAGCGAGCGACTGCACAACCGAATCAAAGCGATCAACTTTTATCAAATTTCATTATTAAATCACAAATTCTCCCCGATCAAAATATCAAATCCTTTGAGATTTTGGATCCCAAGTGATTTAATTAGGTTTAGAAAACATGGGAGAAAATGTAGCCTTGTTTAAATACTCATATGGTTTTGGATAAATCCTCCTCCTCAACATGTGCATTATGTATTTTGAAATCGTTTGGCACATGGTGGCGGGAGTGCCTTTAAAGGACTAAAACCAATTCCATTTAAAAGCAGATTTGAGATTTAAAACACGATCTCTACCCGATCGAAATATCAAACCATTTGAGATTTGTGATCCCAACCGATTAAGTCATTTAGAAAAATTTGGGGAAAGGCGTGGCAAGATTTAATTTTGAAAATGATAGATAAGGACCATTTAGACATTAAAGATTGTTAGTGTCGGTATGATAGTTTTAAGAGATCTTTAAGTAAAATAAAACAATTTCACAATCAAACAAAACGAGAAAAAATTTCATTTTGACGGATCTTTGAGTTTAAAGAAAACCATACCATGACATAACATTAAATCTTTAGATCACCACTTATATTGTACAAAGCGGAACTTTTGTGAAGAAATATCGTTTGAAAATATTTTATATTAAATCACTCTCCCCTCAATCCATGACCGTAGTCGATAATTGAGTGACTCAAGTTTTGATAAAATGAAGTCCGGTGATTTTCAAAATTTAGTCCAATATATATTTCAAAACAACATTTTCCATTTTCAAAACAATTTAATTCAATTTACTCAAAATTGTTTAAAAATGGTATCTGCACAAAGATTCGTTAGGTAGTTGAGAAGCTTTTGTTGTTGTTGTTGTAGGGCTTTGAAGAAAAACCGTCTGCATATGCGGTGAAACTTCTTCTTATGTTGCATTTTGAATGCCAAGCGAGGTCCAATTAAGCTCCGTTTCTTCAATCACTTAGAAGAAAACCATCTGGCGATGCGGTGAGACCTCTTACGTTGCATTTATGCCAACTCTCCATAGAAGTCAATTAAGCTCCGTTTCTTCATTTGTCAACCCAAGATATCGTTACCCTTTCCTTGCGGCATCCAATCATGTTCATTAGTGGGATCCGGATCGGGAACATTCTTATATCCATGATATCTGCATACGTTAGTGAACACACATACAGATATATGGTGGTCGACATCACCCATAACAGCAATCGACTAATTAAAGTCAATTCAACATAACAATCAGATCATATATAGCATGGGAATAATGTGTTCATCAAACTTCAATCATCTAAACCTAACAATCATATCCTAGAAACCTAGTCCTTCAACATAGGCAATTACATTTTTTCATTTTAACACGTAGGATAATTAAGACAGTCCGTTAGATGATATAAATTTGAAAAATATTCTTCCCCTCAATCAATGACTCAATTTGTGAAAAGTTTAAGAGTGTTGAAGTCATCGATTGAGTTTTTGCGATGTCTGAAAACTACGATCCCGATTGATTTTTAAGCAACTCATTTTACCACCATTTTGAAATACAACAAATATTTTTCGAAGAATTTTAGACGGAAAAACATTTGTGTAGGAGCAATGATCCTTGACATACTTTCCTCATTTGTTTTTAGGATATGTGCACGAAATATTTGAAAAATTGGTTTAGCGCAACACTTTCCTTCCTTTAAAAACGGGTTGCTATCTGAAATAATAGCAAGCCATAGTTTTAAGCACGGTTCTGATCGTAAGTAAGCGCAAGCCATTATTTGAAGCTTGGGTTCTGATCTGAAATAAGCGTAAGCCATATTTAGAGACATGTTTAGAAAAGAATATTTACACCTCCGCTCGAACTTCATCTATGGTCACGTGCCATTATTGAATGACATTTCTAAGACCGTAGATGTTATCGATACGAAGACATGTCTTAGAAAACAATATTTTGGTCTTTTCAAATTTTTGATTTTATGGGTTTTGTTGGTTTTATATTTTCTATTTTCTTTTCTTTGGTTTTATATTTTGTTTTTTGTATTTTGGTTTTCGAATAAATATATACAAGGATAGAATAGATGATATAGTTAAAGAAGATGATGATACGAGTACCGAGATAAGGATATCGAGCGAGACGTCGTAGAAGATAGAAGTCATCAACTCTTAAACATTCACCACCAAAGCTTCCAAGGCTCTTGAATCGAAGAAAGAAATTGAAACATCTGAAAGTGAGACTGGCGACTTCCCCAAACCGAAAATCCTTTGGATGAGCAGATTCAAGCTCTATTTCAAGCTTTCCTTAGCCGGTGCAGAGATGCACACCATAATCATAAATCCATTGCTCCATTTAAGAACGATAATCGAGGTTCTTCGTTCGAGGTTATATCATCAACAAGAACGACAACGTATCATCCACGTATAAATAATCTTCTCGATTCCATATCCACTGAAGTGCAAGCGATCCATTCCAAAAGGTGTCAAGAGAACAATTCCCCAAGTAGTTGAATTGATGCGATCGGTCTCTTTGTATAATGCTCAAGAACTCTCCCGAATACACATCATGAGGGTAATGAAGAACAACTCCCCAATGTTCACATCTTTCGTCACGATGAATGTGTATGAAGCTCAAGTTAAGTACACCAATAACCAAGAACTCTCCGAATACACATCATGCCGGAAGGAAAACACCTCCCAATGTTTGTGGTAAACAATGGCTTTCTTCCACGATGATCGTGTATGAAGCTCAAGGACCAAGTACACACATTCCCAAAGAGAGAACAACCGATAACATTGAAGAAGCGGGCGAATCACGATTATCTCTGCGGGTGACAATCTGCGGATGTCAACACCGAATAAGTGATTATATCTACGAATCACAGTTAAGCCCTCAAGTAAAACAAAGTGAGCATCCCCAATGTACACAATTCTCTCTCCCCTGATGATTGCGATAACATCGAGATCATCACACACCAATGTACCTCTTATATCTTCATAAACATTCTCTAACATCTCTTCCCCCACGTAGTTGGAATAAGAACACTAAACGCCTTGATGAGTAAAACCTTGAGTTTCTCTGCGGTCATGACATTTGTTTTCCGGGATATCTTCAATCACTTTGAAGAGTTAAGTTCATCAAGTTTACTCGCCATGAGTCAAACTTTGAGTTTCTCTGCGGTAATAACATTTGTCTTCCCGGGATATCTTCAATTACTTAGAAGTATTAAGTTCATCAAGTTTACTCGCGTTTAGATGCTTGTCTCCTTCCCTTCTTTGGTTTTGACACTTGAATCGGCAACTCTTTGTAAGCCCAAATACTTGAAATCTTTTGAGAAGAACACTATAAGCACAAATATATTGTGAGAATCAACTTTTTGAAGCGAGAATGTGAGCAAGTCTAATTGGGATTAAATCGGCTTTTCACTCTCCCCAATTAGTGCTCTCCCTAAACCGACAATCTTTTAATAAATGCCGAATAAGAAGAAGTCTTTTGATAATCAAATGCAACTCGTCTTTAGTCTTCTAACATGTAGCGAGAGAATGTTGAGCAGATAGATGTAGACTCGACCTTCTTCAAGATTATCCGGTTGGGAATAGATAGTTAACATCTTCAACTCACACCAAAAGCATCTCACCAAAAGCATCCCAATTAACTTACATCTTGCATATCCCTTAGCTAAAATCCTCCCAATCAAACAAAACGAAGGATGTTCATCAAGAAAAATCGACAATCGGGCCATAGCGAACACACAAGATGGTAACGCCAAACTACCAATCACATCAAACAAGAACAGAGATTGTTCGGAATCATCATGTTGATGTATTCGTGAAGCATTAACCGGAAGCACTTTGTCGATAAACTTATCAATCCGGTGAAGATGTCAACCAACGGCTCTTGAAGAAACACCATGTAAAGATGATCCGATAAGAAGAAGCTCGGTTCTTACATGAGTTTGGAGCCGTTTGACCATTTATTCTCATATATCAATCAACCATGCAAAATTATCACACTTCTTCTCCCCTCAAGAATTGCATACGGAGTTGCCATTCTTGATTAAACAAGTGAATATCTTCAACAAATGTAGTCTATTCACACTTCTCCCCATAAAATTAGCACATGATGTCGCCATCGTCATATTAGTTGAGCAAGTGGAATAAGAAAACAATCAACGGTAGCTTTGGTTCACTTGAGAATTGAAGCGCATGGAAAAAGCATGAAGCATGTTGATGAGAATGGTCATAATAAGAAGATTTCTCTTCTTGAGAAGATAAAGCGCTTGAAGCGTACACATTTCTTTTCTTTAAGAACGAGGCATGAGCGATGTGTTCATACGTCATAAGAAGATTTCTCTTCTTTTGAAGATAAAGCGCCTTGAAACGTACACTTTTCTTTTCTTTAGAGTACGAGGCTGAATCAAGTGAGCAGACGTCATAATCTCTCTCTTTCATCATCTCTTAGCAAAACATGTAATCAATCCCATTATCATTCGGTAGGCTTTTTGTCGTGACGGTGATGGAGATAACCCAATATGATGAATTTGACCACAAGTAAACTAACCCGAACTCGTGACTTAAACTTGCACATGTGTAACAAAGAGCGGTGCAGAGAAATCATGCCTATTTGAATCTCTAAGTACTCTATACTCTTCACCCAAGCAACCATCAAGTAATAGCGTACATTACCTCTTGAAAATCCACAATTGAATGTGACACTGAGCACTACAACATAACTCCTTTAAGTGATAGTTATTTTGTGGTGATAAGAGCCCAATTCCCCCAAGTGGTAAAAGAAGAGGTAAAAGTCACCCAACAATAACTAGATTTCCAAGTCTTCGTTTTTGATAATAAGCTCGAACAAGGATCATGAAGAATCTTCATCCATCCATCCCCGATACCTTCAGACACTAAGTACACTCGCCCGTGATAATTTACTTCAACCTCAAATGAATAATATTGAATTAACGCCGTTGTCACATCTTCTGATTAAAAGCTCAAATCTAGCCTTCTTTGACATTTAATTGAACTATGATAATGGTTTCATCCCGACCATGGTTTAATGAGCATAACCCCGTAAAACTTTGAAGTAACCAAATCGCCATGACGAATATCCAAACACACATCAATTCATGAAGTACACCTTTTATCCCTTCTTCGAAGCAGAAACCGTAGCACCAGCATCAAATGAGATCCCGAAATACACTTTCCTTTCTCCAGGATGGTTCCATCATTACGGGATTTTACAACTCTATGGTTTAAACCGAGAAATAGGTTCTTTCGCGGGATTTTACAAAACCAAGAATAAACCGTAAGATAGATCCGGAAATGTACTTTACTATTATCAGGATGTTTCCATTGTCACGGGATTTTACAAGTCTATGATTTAAACCGAGAAATAGGTTCTTTCGCGGGATTTTACAAAATCAAGACAAAACCGTAAACAATGTCAGCTTGAATGTGTTAAGACAACTTTGGTTTCGGTGAATATCATTTTAGGGAACATCACGTTGATTCGTCGGTTCATTATCAACATCATCAACATCATCAACCAACCAATCAACACTTTGGTAAACACATCATTCACGCATTTCATCGGCTATTGTAGTGACCACATGGAGAAATATACCGATATACCAAACTTGATCATGAAGTAAAATTCCCAGTTTATTACTTAAACTTGTGCTAATCCTTGTGAAAAAAAGCGGTGTACCCAATGTACAAAACCTCTTGACATATCCTCAATGCGTGAGACACCAAAGTGATAGTTACGTTGTGGGTAAATCGAGAAAGAATCACAACCGTACCTAAATAGCCAAGTCTTTATCACACTCTATAAACGCTCAACCAAGTCATCTTGGCGGAAGGGTAGAAAGAAAGAAGGCGAAAATAAGTAAACACGCCGGAAAACCTCACTTCAATTCCAAATAAGAGATATCGTCCAAACAACCCGTAGTCAACATTTTCCAATAAATAGTTCAAGCCGTGACAAAATATTCTCCGTGAAAATGTATAAACCAAATTGCCAGCGTGTCAACCCGTACATCACAACAAATTTCAACATCAAAACCTATCGTCAAATATCATAACCCGGATCACATAATCAATACTCATTATCAAAAGCCTCATAAAATCTCAGTCTCATATAATCAATTCTTCATCAAAAAATCGTTTCAACAAATCTCATAAAAATTCAAATCTCATCTCGTCAAATCAAGCCCATTACTGGCATAAGCATTGTCATATCATTTGAATAATCCAAATACTTAAGACAAACCGAATAAGTCCAAGGACCATGTCTAAATGATACAACTCATGAGATCAAGATGACAACATGAGACTTAATCAAAAATACCATGTATAAGTCCATGCGTTTTAAATTCTCATTCAACATCCAGCTCATACGAGTTGAAACATGTTGCGCCCATATCCAATATAAACAACACACATAAAGCCCAAGGTCCAAGACATAAACTGTTCCGACCATGTTGAATTTTAAGCTTAAAGCCCATGATCCAAATGAGAAATAAGTGTCCACGGATATAAAACTACACTCATCCTAAATATTAGGTCATTTTAATTAACCTAAACCTACTCATAAAAATCCGCCCCATCTCGTAATACTCCCATCCGATCACCAAAACTCAAATATCACATCCTTCATTGGATTTAATCCTTCACCCAAATCTCTTCAAACCCTAATCAACCTCACAAAGAAAAAAAGCAGTCGCCTACATCAAATATACCAACACCATTCCACCAAGGCGCATACACATGGTGATGTACCCTCCATCTTTGATAATCATCAAGACCTCACCACGGGGATGGTTCGAGGTCATGAAACGACCGAGGATGGTTTTGTATATGGACGAGGCATCAAGATCATTGAAAAATTACGGGTAGGTCTTAATTGATGTTGAAGTCTATTTCTTTTCTTTTGTGAGTCTTTTAGTTAAAAAGAAAAACCATGGATCTGTGATGAATACTTCTTTTGTGTTTAGATATTGTAAGATTTTTGAGAACCACACAAAAGAAGTGAAGTGGCGAGATCGGACCCTCTTAATAAGAAATGAATCGACACAAGGTCATGAGCTAACATATTTGTTGTGTTCACGACCTTATATTCGAATATTATCAAAAGATTAGATTTATGATGATTTCTAAACTTGCATTAGACCTTTGGTCTTGATGAGACTCTTGAGTACCACCAAGTTAGAAAGCGAGATCAATCGAATATGAGTCGAGTCTTAACCATTGTAATCGTTGTTTAAGACATAGATGAATAATGTTTTGTTGAGGTCTTGTTGTTTGGTAAATGTAAAATCTTAAGGTCTTTTGTGGTCTAGGTCATGGTATTTTAATGACATCATCTTATCCTTCCTTTCATGTCAAGTCAAGTAGGCAAGTCGCTACGGACATATACCAAGTCGTTAACCCTTTTTCAAAACAACTCGCTAGCTATAGCATAGCCCAAGTCGCTAGCACTTTTTCCAAACCAAGTCGCTAGCACTTTTTCCAAACCAAGTCGCTAGCACTTTTTCCAAACCAAGTCGCTAGCACTTAAAGCACACAAGTCGCTAACTTGTTCAATAACAAGTCGCTAGGTCACCATTACACAACTCGCTACATAAGTCGCTAAAATGAGGTACAATGAACACGGACAACATAAACGACCAACTCGCTAACTAGAACTTGTACAAGTCGCTAGTAAGATGTTTTAGTTTTTCCGGCGAGTTTTCCGACTAGTATTTCCGACCATCTTCATGATAAACCCAGAAAAACAGTTTTGACCCCTTACTGTTTGGACAATAGCAGATAAATGGACTTTAGACACACAAACAGATGCAATATTTGTAATGACCATTGGACTTTGACACAAAATGTAACTTTTTGACCAAATCACCACTTCGAAATCATAGTATGACCACATACAAAAAGAGTTAAAAAACAGTTATACCACATATCAAAAACCAAGAGATGAACATCAAATAAAACTGGATTAGACCACGATAAAAATGACCATACCAACAAGCATAAAAACCATATACACGAATTCATAACAAACTGCATAAATATCGTGTGTTAAACCACAAGAATCACCATAAACAACACAACCTTGCTCTGGTACCAATTGTAGGATCGTTATATTTATTGTGTTGATGATTCGGGTGGTCTTGGAAGATCAAAATACATGTTTTCCATTTTAGAGAGAGAAAGTAGAGAGAGAGAGGGTGTTCTTGCTAGAGGTTTACACAAAGGTTGAATATTAGATTATGAGAAGCACCACCCCTTCCATGGATGGAAGGGGTATTTATAGTTACAAATACACGACCTCCTATCGGCCTGTAGATCAGGGATACAGTGGGTAAAGACCCGTCCTTCCTCCACGGTGTTGCACTACGCTAAACTAAACTAATAACTAACTAATAAACTGATAAATAACGTAACTAACGACAAGTCTACGAGCTAACTTAAGCTAGATAACATTTGGGGTGACCGACACTTCACTCTGGAATTTTCTAATTCCTAACATTATTCTATCATCTGATCAAGTGTTTATACACCAATTCATCCTCCGTGGGACTTAACGACCCAGGAATCCACTATATTCCTCTGATCTTAATTGCATTTGGTGTGTGAACTGTTTTGAGTTTCTTACGGTTGGTCATTCACAAGTGGCTAGCTTGTGTGAGATAACTTGACGGTTTTGCACCGACCAAAACTTTGGCGCCGCTGCCGGGGAGGCTGTAAGCGTGTTTTAAGCATTTCCAGATCCATTCTTGCACATATACCACAGTTTGTAAACAGTTTTTGTAAAGTTAATCAAAATCAAATAAAAGTTCATTAACACTTTTTCTAAAGTGTTAACAACACCAAAAATATTTTCATTCTTTGTTTTTATGGCATGTTTTTCAAAAATCCAAAAATATTCATCTTTACCCTCTTACCCTTTTTGATTCTTTATCTCTTTACCCTCTATCCATTTGATTCTAACTTCTTCTATTCTCATGGAATCGTTTATTCCTTGTGTCGGTTGTGGTGAGCCTCTTTTTGGTTCACCACAGTCACTGTGTACGTGTGTGCAGTGTGGTAATGATATTCGGAATGGGAGTTGTTTGTTTTGTGGTTCGAGGAATTCATTTGATTATGATCTAATCCGAACTCATTTAACGACCCTCAAATTTTCCAATTACCCACCACGGCCCGACTTATCTAGCGCTTGTGAATACGTGGAGGTCTCCATTTCACTCGATTGTCAAACAAGGAATCCATTTCCTTGTGACAATTCGACTATCCATACGACCAACCTCCACGGTGTCAAATGACTCAAATTCCTCTCGTAAGCCCAACAAGACACTTATCTAGAGCTTCGGAGTTAGTGAAAAGAGTCGAGGAGTTGAGTAAAGCGACATTCGTAATGTTCCCAGTTTTCTTGTGTATATTGTGGGGTCCTCATGATGATTATCAATGTCAACCTTCGGTTTGACAAATCTCCACTCCACAATGTTCCATCATTCAAAATTCACATGAGAAATCCATGGAAGAATTGCTAGTGAAGAGCGGTCGCTAAAATAAATTCCCAATTGCCTTTGAAAAATCATTGGGAATCAATTGCAAAAGAAAAGCACGGATCTAGCTCTCAATTTCATTTTATTCACGATGCGGTGATGATGAAGATACACTGAAGATTCATCAAATTCATCGATTGATATCGATGGTTGAGATTCATTCTCAAACAAGCGCTATCACACTGAGGTTCACACTCGCTCTACGAACATGGGGATGAGCTCCTTGACACTTGTTCACGAAAAGGAATCGAGCGAATTCATAAAGTCTAGTGTCGAGAACCTTGTCCCAATCCCAAGAGAGTCACAGGAATTCTCGAGCATTTGTGTGATATCCCTACCCTCTTGTCTTCAAAGTAATAATATTGAGATGTGCTCGATTCTAATGATGACGATTCGTTATCTTGTGGAGACATCGGTTATATGGAAGATTTACCTTCCGAGCTTGTTAGCTTAGAAGAAGAGAATGATGAAGTTCTCGACATGAAATCAAAGATGAAGCTCTTGAGCAACATTATTGAATGTCGGTCTTCTCATTTCTAAAATCGAGGCTTTCAAAGAAAACCCATTTCATCTCCTATCCCATAAAGGATAGTGACATTTTTCCGATGATTCTATTAGGAAATGGAAGCCTTGTTTTGATCGGATGGAGAGAAAATTAGTGGTAATACCACTTCTCATTTTCATAATTCTCTCCCGATTATGAATCATTTACATTGGAGGAGTTCACCGGTGAACCCATCGATACCAGTCGAATATGATTCATTCACCTTCAAGGAGTTCTCCTGTGAACTTACTCATATCATATCTCATTGGAGTATAATAATTTCTACTTTGATCTAGACACACCCATAATATGTCTTGATCAAGTGAGTTTAAGCGAGGAGATTCATGAAACTATGAATTCTCTATTGAGGATGAAGAGTTAGTCATGATTTTTATCATGATTTTCTTTCTTTTCTTCATATATCTGTCACTTCTCCTGTTCTTCACTCCTTCGGAATGAAGACATTATCTTTGACCCGGCATTTTCATTTATCATTTTGAGCGGTTCTATGTATATCTCATCGGTGTGGAACTTTCACGTATTTCAATGTTTATACAAACATCTTTAATGAAAGTCCGATGGAGATTGTCTCTTCCACTCACTTCCCATGAACCAATTAATTCGGGTCGAGTCAAGCTAGCGACTCGGTAATCAAAACGATGAGTTAAACATGGGTTTTCACCGTGTGTATCACCATAGTGTGGGGAGATGCCCACATGTTGTTTATAGACCTTAAAAATGAATGAAAATTGTAAATATTAAAAAGAGAATAATTGTTGTGTTTCTACACTTAGCTAGTAATGTTATCTTTTACGTTCTAAGTTTGGAATAACGGTAGGTACTTTGAATATTGAGGACAATATTCATTTCTAAGTGTGGGAAATTCAGCGAATTTGATCATAAATGTACCCTTTTAGTCCCTTTTTCCCCAAAATGGCCAAATTTTAAAAAAATTTATTTAGTGGAAGTACTATGTACTAAACACAACAAATGGTGTCAGTCCACCATGTCTAACCCACATAAGGATTGGCTAATCCAGAGCAAAGCGGCTCTTGGTAAAGATATCTCAAATCCGTTTATGGCTTACAATTTGCCTAAAATTGTATGGTGTTATTCACCATATCTTTAAACTAGTGAAGAGTTGGCTAGCCGCAAGTTTATAGCTTGTGGTAAAGGCGATTGAAAATCCATAATTGGTAATCGGCTCACCAAAGATAATATTGATAATTTATCTAAGAGTTGGCTAGTCGAGCAAGCGGCTTCGGTAAAGACAAATCAAATCCGTTGAAAGCTTATGATTTGCTCAAAATCATTTGGTTATCATTGTACCAAAGTTCTTACTTGAACTAAAATAATTGGCTACTCGAGTAATGGCTTTTGGTAAAGAGATAAAATCCATTAACTTTTCATAAATCATTGCTAGGGACTAGCAATATCTTAGTGTGGGGATTGATGAGTGTCAAATACTCATCATTTTGTACTATCTAGATCGCAAAAACATCGAAAACACTCGAAATGCTTCAAAATGATGAAAATATCACAAACAAGTGTTTTATATGTTTTAAATGCAAAAACATCAAAATCGATGAAAAGCGTATCAAGTTTGCATAATTGGCGTTTAGTCCCCCAAGTTACAAAAGTTGTCAAAATTAGTCCCTGGTAATTCAAAAACTTGTCAAAAGTCATTTAAGGTCCATAAGATTCAAAAGTTGTCAAAACAAACCCTTTAAAGTTCAAAAATCACAAAATGACAACTTTAGTCCCTCAACTTTGAAAATTGTCAAAAATAGTCCTTGGTTAATTTAAAAAAGTGAAAATTATCAAAAATAAACCTTGTACTATTAATAAATGACAATAATGGTCCTTATGATAAACTTTGGAGAAATTACATCTTTGGTCCCTCTAGTTTCAAATTTGGCGATTTAGTCCACGGAAGGGTAAAATGGAAATTATCAATTAAGGTCCTTATACTATTGAAGCTTGGCAAAATTCACCCTTGAAACTTTGGCGAGTTCGGTCCTTAGCTTTGCGAGATATTACATATATGGTCCTTGTGTTGTTAAGCAACAAACGGATCCTTTATTAAAACCAAATCCAATCCATTACCCAACCCACCCGGTCAAAGCCCAAACCCGATATTTAAATCAAATACCGCCACCTTTGTTCCTTGTCTCTCCCCCCCCGCAATCCCAAAACCGAGGTAGTTTTAACCACCTTTTCACCTCTCCGCTTTCCACATCACTCCACCGCTGCCTAACCCCTCCACCTTGCAAGCCAACTCATTACCTCAATTAATGCGAAACCAACTCTATGACTTTTGGCGCAAAATGACAAGTGTACAATTTTGATGAAGCCAACGGTGAGATGAAGTGGGATATGTTCAGATGTCGACAAGGAACCTAAAGGATCTATAAAAATGGGAAAAGAAGCTAGAGAAGGCAAGTAGTGTAGTTTTAGTTTAGTTGATGTCGTTTTAATTAGTTTTCAAAATTCCAGTGTTTGTTTAAGCTCTCTAGTACTTTATTTAAATGTTTTCAGTGTAAATGAATGTATTTTAGTTATCAATTCCAAGTTTTAATCTAATTTTCAAGTTTATGAAATTTCCTTGTTCAAATTCTTAATATATTCCACTGTTGATTGTAGTTGTTTCTAAGAACCTTAAAGCTCATATAAGCTCTCTCTTAAGCTCTTATAAGCTTTAGAGAATCTTAAAAGTCAGTTTACATTTGTAATTCAAAATTACCAAAAATACCAAATAAATTAGCTAAAAATAAAAATCTATGGGGCAATGATCAAGAGACTGAAGCAGTGTTGAAAATGGATTGCTTTTGGGTATAAAGCTTCTTGGGAAGCTATAGGAAGTTGTTTGGACCTTGGTTCTCGGTCTTACCTTGAAACCAATTTGTAAGCCTTTTGCTCAATCTTGGTACTTCACTTATCTATGTTGTTAATGTTGTTATTCTATGTTTCTTGATCTTAATAAATGATAAAATAAGGTGCATGATCCATGGCAATGTCTTAATCTGTGTTTTGCTTTGAAAATCATCAAAACAATTTCATAAAAACATTTGGATTTACTCGATTAAGCGAGCTTAAGGCGATTGAGTTGTTGCATACTTGTTTCATGTCACTTTAGTATTAAATAGCTCATTTCATGCATAAAACATAGTTCTTGTTTGCTTAAAAGTCAAAAGTTACTTGAATTGCACTTTACAGTCCACTGTTAGAAAACATAAGCTCAAACTCAGCTTATTAGTGATTTTTAAAAAGTCTTAGTTGTGAAAATTGCTTATTACATAGTACTTAATTAGTTTGTAAAATAAAAATTCCAAAAATAAAATGTTTACCAAAAAGGGGGTAGGCAGGCTCGAACCTGAGACCTCCCCCTTTACGAGAGTGTTAGAGTGTGTACCTGTAACCATTGCGCCCTTGGGTCTTTCTTGGTTATAGTTTGCATAATTAAATACATAACCACACTTGTCCAAATAAGCTTAAACGAGCTTATTCACTTATTTCGACTTATTCTTACTAGCTTTTTGGTTTTGTATTTTTATAAAAGTGTATTAGTATTAAGTATTTTATAAAAAGTTTGATTTTTATCAATAGTTTTACTATTTTTAAACATTTAATTAGTATAAAATCTTATTTAATTCATAATAAAAAATATAAAAGTCTAAAAAATATAAATCTTTTTTCTAAAATTTTCTTTTGTCATATAGTACGTAATAAAATTGGTTTTACATTCATAGGCCTTTTATTTCATAAATTTTACGTTTTATCTTGCGCTCCAGCGTAATTTTTGTACATAACGTACGTTTTCATTTTAAGTCACGTTTTAAGTAATTTAAGTTTACGTTTTAGTTAAAATAGTTTATTTAAGTTATTTTATTTTATAAAATCATAAAAACATCATTGTAAAAATAGTGATAGCGTTTATTTAATATATTTTAACTTTTAATTTTCTTAATTTGCATTTAAGTCATTTGTAATTTACAAATCTTTTCTTTAGGTAATTATTCATCAAAACCCTTCGATCACTATCCTTAGTGATTATTCTATCATCTGATCAAGTGTTTATACACCAATTCATCCTCCGTGGGACTTAACGACCCAGGAATCCACTATATTCCTCTGATCTTAATTGCATTTGGTGTGTGAACTGTATTGAGTTTCTTACGGTTGGTCATTCACAAGTGGCTAGCTTGTGTGAGATAACTTGACGGTTTTGCACCGATCAGCAATCGATGAATCGATGCATGTGGCTCACCTTATACAGGTGAGAGTCTTAATTAAACATATACGTTAATTCAAATCTAGAATGGATTATTAAAATGATTTATCAAAAAGGTTTGCATGTGGCCATTTGATATGCATGATTAATCGTTAAGTTATGTATTCATTGTTTATTTGTTTATTTTTCAATACTTGCTTGTTTGTTTTGTGTGACAAGTTGAAAACAAGGGTATTTTTTATAAGAAAAATAAATTGATCTAAACAATGGTGAAACATGTTTTTAAGCACAATAGTCATAAGCGTTTAATTGATTGATGTTTATGCACAAATAGGTAAACGGCGCACCCATTAATGACAAATTGTGTGAGGGGTATAAGGTTGGTACGCATTAAATTGTGACCTTAAAGAAGAGGGTATATAATATGCTTCACGCTTACCTAATTCTCTGCTCCTTTGTGCGTCTTAATGGAGTTGCAAGTATTCCTATATAATGTGCATAGCATCTTAAGGGTGAATTGACCTTAAATTCTACGCGCCACTTTTGTGGTAATTATCCGAATAACTTAGGTCTTATGACTCATGCAAAGTATGATATAGTGATAATTAAAGGTAATTCTTTAATTGGTGTAACCAATACCTCGATTAAAGCTTGATGATTAAAAGCTTAAACATTAAAACAAGGATATAAATGTTTTAATAAAACCTTATGCTACAAAGATGAATGCATGACATCTTTGTACATATTTAATTTGACACCAAAATCAAATTTATTACCTTTAATTTAAGTTAGACTAAAATACACCGTTGGTCCCTAAACTTGTACCAAAGCATCATGATGGGACAAAACTCGGCCTTTTCATCGCCACATGTCCAAAACATGGCCTTTAAATGCCAAATTAGTCCTTTGACAAAGTCAAAGTCTGATTTTTGTTTTGTAGTCGAGGGTATTTTAGTCCATACCATTTATACTTTTATAACACATTTATATTTTACCCCTTCATCTTTCATCCTCGTCATCATCTCCCCAAATAATTCATCTCCCCGACATGACCGTCTTTAAATACCCTCGACTACAAAACAAAAATCAAAATACATGTCTTGGACCTGTGGCGATGAAAAGGCTGAGTTTTGTCCCATCATGATGCTTTGGTACAAGTTTAGGGACCAATGGTGTATTTTAGTCTTTAAGTTATATGCCATCCAATGAAAAGGAAACACTTGATATTGCCATTTATTTATGTGAGAACATGACCTAGATCATAATCAAAGGGTAAAATATCCACTTGTCATGAGAACGGGCATGGATGATTTTGCAGTTTCTTAAGTTGGACAACTTAATCGAGTTAGGCGGTGAGAACTGGCAACTCAAGGCATAAGATGGGGATCAAACATGTTTACATTGCAACTTATGTTGGCTAGATGTGAATCCCATAAATCTAGAAATTGCAATTAAAATTGGCAATTGAGCAATGGCTCATACCATTTTGTATAATTTCATTACTAGCGAGATCATCGATGTGATGAGATTATGACAATTTGGATCCTAGTTTTCAATGAAAATTAATTGGTTATATGAATATGAACCTTGGGTATTTAATTTTATTGAAAAGAAAAATTATCAAAATACTAATTATGGTTTTTTGAACTTTTTCTGTAGATGGCTCATCAACCTGAAAACACTATGAGCTTAATGAGCGATGCTTTCAAAGATATGATTGGAAGAGACAAATTGAGTGGCCTAAATTTCAATGATTGGCATTGTGCACTTAGGATCATCCTTAGTGTTGCCAAAAGACTTGATTATTGACTTAGCCTGCTGCACGGAGCTCTATTTGAAGCAGCTCGCCTTTGAAAAGAGGAGTATCGTGTCGAGTATGAGAAGCACAATGATGTGGCTTGTCTTATGCTTTTGGGTATGAATGCTCAATTTCAAAAACAATTTGAGCACCATGCGCCAATGAGCATGCTCGATGAACTCAAGCGTATGTTTGAGAAGCCACCAACAATTGAATTGCATGAACTAATTGAAAAGGTTCACAATTGCAAGCAAGAGGTTGGTAAATCAGTATCCGACCATGCCCTTGAGATGAAATATCACTTGGACCAATTGGAGAAGCTCGGTGTAGTTATACCCAAGATGTGTGTGTTGGCCTCATCAATCACTCCCTTAATCAGGAGAGGTTTGGTGATTTTGTGCGCCAGTACAATATGCATTGCACGGGGAAGACAATGAATGAATTACATGCAATGCTTGTAGACTTCGAGAACAGATTACCTAAGAAGGCACCTACACCTTCGGTATAGCAATATAAGGTGGTATGGTATCTAAGCCAAAACCGCAAGCAGGTAAGAAGGGAAAAGGAAAAAGAAAGGGGAAACAAGTTGTGATCCTGACTCCTAAAATAACCCTCCAAAGAAAAGGAGAATCCTAAGAAGGATTCGGCTTGCCACCACTGCAACAAACTAGGCCATTAGAAGCGGAACTATCCATTGTTGCTGAATGAGTTACTTCAGAATAAAAATAAGATGGTGACTAGCATCTTAGGTATTTTTATGTTTGAATTATTTTCTTTTCTTCATATGCAAAATTCGTGGATCTATGATACTAGATGTGGTACTCACATCTGTAATTCATCGCAGGGAATTAGAGGAGCAAAGAAGCTGACCTGTGGAGAAAGATACTTGTACGTTGGCAATACCTGTGGAGAAAGTGACAACATAAAGCTTCCAAAGACACGCCTTTGGTAGCTAAAGTTCACTTATCCATTTACCATTCGGATTCGAGCAACCAAAAACAATTCATGTAGCATCCAACAAGCTCGTTTGGTGCTCCATAACAACTAATCACACTCACTAGCCATCAACTTACTTACCATTTTTCTAAATCGCATTTCGCATCCCATTCCTTAGCACATCAAGACCTCTCTTGTCTTGTGTCATTAGTGCGGAGTTTCTCTCATGCAAGACATCATCGATACGCTATGGCTAGAGACATTCTTCTCAAAGTACTCCATATAGAATTTGAGCAGGGCCTATTTGCCATGATAGTCACAAACTCACAATACTCATCCAAAATTGCATGCAGGGTATATTTGTTAAAAGCGAGTAGTTCAATAATTTCGACATTTAAGTAACTCTGTTTATAGGGGTCTGGAAAGGTTTATAATGCTTGAATTCAATAGTGAAGCTAAGTTTGCTTTTCGTGTGTTACTAAGAGTGCGGTCTACCTGTCGAAGAGGTGGGTCAAATGGGAGACACCATTGCCACTCAAAACCATCTGCTTTTATAACTTGTTCTCATCAGCTATCAGATTGTTGATGTCACTTGGGACTTGGTAAAATGAGCGATGTTGTTACCAAATACTACAATACAATGTTCTACTTCTGACTTGCTAAGTTTAGCGATTCTATTAACAAATATTGTTCGATCTTCACCTCCAATGTAAGCGACTTAGTCTTTGTTATGTATGTCACAAGATTGGGTTTGGTTCGAGGCCTCATCATTTGGTTTTGGCGAAGACCATTTAACCATTAAGCTGGTCACACCCTGCGAGTCTAAGGCTACATGCAACTCAACCGGTTCACGTTCAAAATTATTTATGCAGGGCTACATATGCCTGGCATAATGTTTGGTCGGTTGTGGCTGTCGTGTTTATATATATAGAAACCCAAATAGGCACAATTTTCGTCCTTGACTTACAGTGAAACCCTTTAAAATCTTGCCTTAGGATATAAAGCGTTAGCGGTTAGCAACCAACATCGACAGATAATACCAAACATTAACAGTCCATAAACACATGATTACATCAGTTGTATGTAAAAATAGTTGTGCAACTAATCCTGTTGAGTTTTGAGGGTAAAAGAAAATTTTCAAGTGAATACATGAAACGCTGACACTTCAAACTTCAAGCGTATTTGGCTGGTCATAAAGTTGAGTCAAGTCCATATGAATTCTGCTATTAGGGGGTTTTTCAATTAAATGGATAATTGGGATGCTAAATCGCTATGTTTCATCATTGATTGCGGTTTCCTACTATTAGCACCGCTTTGAAAACTGACAACTTACAGGACATAATCTACTCTACATGATCCAAATAAACAAGTAGCATGGGCTATCCGGGCTACCCTTGGTCCTTTGTAAGTTCACCTTAATCTTTATCAAATAACCCAATCTCTTAATAAAATATTACCTACACAACATATACATACAACCAATCAATATTTTTTGGGTTATGTGTTTTAAACACCACCAACAAACTTTTAGCTGAGACCAATCATTAATATATTTTTTTAATATTTTAATAAAATTCTTCATTTTGAAAAAAAACAATTACACCTAACTTTACAGTGGGACTCAATTTTCATGCTCACATTTCACTAGGATAAATTTCTCTCTCTCTCGCTCTCATACAATTTATTCAGTTTCTTTCTTTTTAAATTGTCTTCACCATTCATGATTCAACCTCCAACCAAGTCACCGTCCGACACCATCAGGCCATCACCACGTTGTCTTCGCCAAACGACCGCCTAAAACACAAAAATACATAAAGAAAACCATGAAAACATGAAAAAACATCCAGATCTGAGCCCAAAAAAATAGAGTGGTCCGGCCACCATCGCTGATGTGCCACATAATTTGAAGTGACAGAATGGGTAAATACGAAGATGACGGTGGTAGTTGAAAATGCCGGAAAAGGTGGAGGGTCGGGTGTTGGCTGAGGAAAAGGTGGATGAGAGGTTGTGGAGGTTTGAGATTTGTGTTTTTTGTTTTGTGTGAGACAGAGTGAAAAGGACATTACAGATATACAAAAACAAAAAAAACTGATAAAGTAGTTACTAGTTAGGGTAATAATGTGTGATGGTGTGTGCATCCCAAATTGATGGTGTTTGTACCCATGAAGCCTATTTTTTTTACCATTTATCAACAACCAACCTAACATATAATATTATTTTTTATATTCAATTTAATAACTTAAAGTTTTTTATAAACTATATATTTAATAAAATATTTATTTTATAAATATATATTTGAAATAGTAAACGGTTTGATTAATAAAAAAATAATAATAAAATTTTCACTTTATATTTTTAGGTTTTAATTGAAATAAAATACGCTTTTCATTAGAAAATAAAATTACAAAACATGAAAAATTAAAAATTACAAATTTTAGTGATACAAAATGAGAATTGAGAAGGTCTATAAAAATATGTTGATATTAGACTATATTTATAGAGAATTGAAAACTAAAATTATTAATATATTTTTTATAAGTTTTAATAATATAGTAAATTGAATTTTTGCACACATCGAATTATAAGTTTTATAAGTTTTAAAAGAAAATGGGAATACTTTTAGTTGGAAATCTTACCATAACGGGAATATTTTTGCCTAGATCGAATTACAAGTATTTAACTATCACTTGCATATTAAACAAATAGAATTAAAAGTAACTATGTTTCATGTGCATGAAGTCACCAAATAAAAAAAAGGGTTGGAAAATAAATTTGCAATTACCAATGATAATTTCACATGTGTCGAGGTTGGGCATGATATTTGGAGATCACATTCGATGAGATTGGCAATCCAATCTTCCATCTTTTAATTACTTCTATTATTATATACAATTTTTTTGTCTTTTCTCATCCAATAGGTTGTAAACCCATCCAATAAAGGTACTTTAAGAGCATGGGAATGGTTGGATGGTGAGGCGTGCTTACGCCCCCGCGCATGATAATGAGGCGTGGAATACTCCCTCCTTAATTAGTTGACAACCCCATCCCTTCTCGTGTTGAAGATCATCCGGTGGTTAGCAAGTCTGCAAGTGGTCTTGGAATTCTATATCACATGTCATTTTTATATAATATATAGCCAAATATCTAGACTTTTGCATGCAAAGTGTTACTTCTCATTACTAATCTTTACGAATCAGTCGTTGATATACTTAAATGTTCGTTGCTAGTTCCTTTCTTTTTTAAGTTTGTCGACTAAAGGCTTCTACTACATTTTGTTTCCAGAAACCTTTCATCTCGCTGCGACAATTCGCTTACTATACTGAGTGCGGAAGAGTAAAAGAAAAAAAAAGAGTAAATTGCAAAATCGTCCCTAAAGTTTGGCCAAATTGCACGTTTCGTCCCAAGCGTTTGGAAAGTGCAAGGATCGTCCCATGGGAAACTTTTGGGCAAAATTGTCCTCGCCTAGATCAAATGACTAAAATACCCTTGTCTCTATATTACTTTTCGGTTTCTTGCGCAAATGGTCCACGTGTTTCGCGGATTACGCAAATTTAGTCATTTTTTAATTAACTATTAATATTAGTATTATTTTTTACGTTTTAAATCCGTTTTTACGTTTTATACATTTTCTCATGTTTTTCCGTTTTCATACGCTTTTCTTACGTTTTTATACATTTTCCTCACGCTTTTGTCCGCTTTTCCGTTTCGCACGTTTTGTCCGTTTTCTCACGTTCTTCCGTTTTCATAAGTTTAAATCGATTTTTACGTTTTCTTACGTTTTGTCCGTTTTCTCACATTTTATGCATTTTCATACCTTTTGTCCGTTTTCTTACGTTTTGTCCGTTTGTCCTATTTTTACGTTTTGTCGGTTTCTCACGTTTTGTACATTTTTCTCACGTTTTTCGTTTAAATGCGTTTTGTCCGTTTTCTTCGTTTTCCATTTCACACGTTTTCTAACGTTTTTACATTTTCATCGTTTTGTCCATTTTATACGTTTCGTCCGTTTTCTTATGTTTTTCATTTTCATATGTTTTTATCGTTTTCTTACGTTTTCATCCATTTCGTTCGTTTTCTTTAGTTTTGTTTGTTTTATCCATTTTGTCCGTTTTCTCACGTTTTTTCGTTTTCAAATGTTTTGTCCGTTTTCTTACGTTTTGTTCATTTTCTTAAGCTTTCATCCGTTTAATAAGTTTTCGCCTCGTTTTTACATTTTGTTTGTTTCTCTTACGTTTTTTGTTTTCATCGTTTCACCCGTTTTAAGCGGTTTTCATCGTGTCACCCGTTATAAAAGCGGGTGAAGCGTGTAACGGAAAAACGTAAGAAAATGAACAAAAGCGTGAGCGATAGAAAATGTGAAAATGGATGAAAGCGTGAAAAATGGCGAAATGTATAAAGCGTGTGAAAATAAAAAAGCGTGAAAGACGGACGGCGTATAAAACATAATAAACGGAAAACGTATAAAATGAGCGAAATCGTATAAAAGACAAAACGTGTGAAAAGCGAAAAATGTGAAAAGGGACAAAACGTATGAAATGGATAAACGTAAACAAATGGACAAAAGCGGAAAACCCGAGAAAATAGACAAAACGTTAAAATGGACAAAACGTATGAAAACGGAAACGTGAGAAAACATACAAAAACGGAAAAGAACGAGCGAAACATATGAAAGCGGAAGCGTGAGAAAACGGACAAAACGTAAAAAGGGACAAAGCGGACAAAAACGCGTGAAACGGAAAAACATGAGAAAAGCGGACAAAACGTGAAAAAGGACAAAAACTTAAAAAAGCGGACGAAAACCTATAAAAAAATAATAATACTAAAGTTAAATTAAAAAAATAATAATAAAAAAATAAATGACTAAATTTGCAAATGCGGCTAAACACGGGGACCATTGGTGCAAAAAGCGAAAAGTAATATAGAGAGAAGGTATTTTAGTCATTTAATGTAGGGCGAGGCGATTTTGCCCAAAAGTTTCACGGACGATCTTGCACTTTCCAACGTTGGGACGAAACGTCAATTGCCTAAACTTTAGGGACGATTTTTGCAATTTACTCAAAAAAAATGAAGGCTCTATGTTATACACATATACATATGGCAGGTGATTTGTACACTCATCAAATTAATTGGTACACTCTATTTTAGAGTTCTTTGATATTTATACCCTCATATTTTTACTCTGTGAGGGTATAATTGTCAACACACTCTAAAATGAAGTGTGCTAATCAATTTAGTGAGTATACAAATCATCTCTCTATACATATACATGTACAGAGGGCTTTTTAGAACTTCCCCTAGAACTTGGGACCTAAAGCCTTAATTTAGCATTCAAGCAGATTTATGCGTTTCTTCTCTATGAAGCGATGCTAATCAGGTCTTTTTGTTTTGTAGCATGTTAATAATCACTTTTCGTGTCAAGATCCAAAAGACGTTTATAATTATTGTACGCTCTTAATCCAGCGAAACTTATGGTAGTTCATTTGGCTAAACAAACAGCTAGCACGGATCAACATTATAAGTTAAGTCCATGGTTAAACAATGATTAATCTATTAGGTGCTTTGACAATTCAAGTGGTGATTATCATACACTTCTGGTACGTCGAAAACGTGAGCATATTATAAAGGGTTTTTCTAACATGTGCAGCGCGTATTAAAATATAAAGAACGGCGAGACCTACGAAAAGGACGTCCGGACACACATATTTTATTTGAAAAGGTGTATTTTTTGTAGGTCGGACGTCCTTTTGTGGGTCTCACCGTCTTTTTGTGTCTTAACGTGCTTGCAAGGCACGTGTTAAAAACCCTATTATAAAAGGCAAATTCAGTTGAAATAATTGTTAAAAAACAATATCTGGAGTACTAGGAATCACGCGTCGACGTACATCAGCCACGAATATTGTGAACAGATTCTAAACTTTACATTCTAATTATAGTCTTTTGGTTAAATATTCCATATTGTATTTTTTTCTAGTAAATGAGTAACTTAACCACCTAAGAACGCATAAGGATATTGGGTTTTAGTACATCTTTGTATATTCATTCTGAGCATGGGGAATGGTTGGATGGTGAGGCGTGCTCACGCTCCCCACGTGTCGATGGCGTGGACCACTCCCACCTTGCTTGGTGTATCGGGCCTTATCGGTGAAGAGTGTTGGTTTTATGGATATAAATTAATAGGCGTGAGTTCGGATCGAATTCGAGATCGCGGGATTACTATTTTTCGTATGAGAATTAAAGTTAATAATTAAATGTAATAGTTATATTTATTTATTAATTAAGCGAAATAACTATAACGGACGTTAAGTAATTAGTTGTAATGGACTAACGATCGTTAAATGTAATTGGAAAGGACTAGATTGCAAATATTGGGAAGGTTAGGAATCCCTTGTGGGATGTTACAACCGATCGGCCAAGGAGACCAAACCCAACCCAACTCAAACTCAAACTTGTTCACCAAGTTTAGTTTAAGATATATATCTGGTAAGGGTCTTGTGTTTTGCATCTCTTGTACTCATAAGCTAAACCTAAAATTGTTTGTGTGTTTTTCTTGCTAAAACCGATCGACTAACACCCTTGGGAGTCGATCCAAAGCTTTTCCAAAATCAAAGTTATTTGTTTGATTAAAACTAGCATTCCTTTAATTCGGTATAGTACGTGTGTATAAGAAAGTGGTACTAACACATTATTGTTAGTATTCTTGGATTGAATTACAAAATCGGTAAGGGGTAATTCACATAATCCTATAAACCCTAATTAGGGTTCATCCAATTGCTAGTTTTTGGATTTGATTCTTGTTCGGCTAGAATCAAGAAAGGTACATATATTCTTGTTTATGTTAATTAATTATTCGTTAACCTTTCCTATACGCTTCGCATGTATACTTTGATGTTTTGTGTTTTATTTATTGAATGTCATGTTATATAATTCCAACAGTGGCATCACGAGTCATTGGTTTTAATGAGTAATTAATTACTAAACGCGTAAAAACGAATAATTGTATGTTGTTTGATATGGTTAATCTAGGTTTTTGGTTTATTTTTTTTATATGTCGATTTTTTTTTAATATGGGGCGTACCCCTAAAATTTTTTTAGTCGACATCTTTAAAATTTTTTAGGGTTTTAAAATTGTTTGTTAACCTTATCGAAACCTAGAATTAATATATATGTTACGTGATTAATTCATGAATAATATGTTATGTGACATGGAATTATATGCGATCTTGTGACTAATTGAATAATTGTTATGATATATCCATGATGATACATGCATGTTTGTCATGGATAGTTGCTTTAATATTGTTTAATTGTTAAGATATTTTATCACATGTTTATTTATGATAAATCTTGAATTGGGGAAAACTCCAATTATATATTAATGAATCAATTATGTGTAATTTGGTATATTTTAGTTATGGGTTTACACAATCGATTCGTCGATGTATGTGGCTCACTTTGAATTGAGAAAGTGAAAGCCCTAATTAATATATACAATAATTAACCTAGATATTGATTATTAATAAGATTTTATCGAATAAGTTGCATGTGGCTACTTGTTTACATGTATTAATTGTTAGTTATGTGCACATTGTTTTTAGTTATTTATTTTTATTGGTTTACTTGTTTGTTTATTATGTGTGTGCAGTTTTAAGCAAAGGGTAATTTTGAATAGAAAAATAATACGGACTAAACAATGGTGAAATTTGATTTGTTTTGAAGAGTTAAGTTTTCAATAGTTTAATTGATTGATGATTTTGGTACAAATGGTGCGAGCGGCTCACCTAATTTGACGGACTATGTGGGAAGTACTAGGAGGAGCACATTAATATTGTGACCCTAAAGAGGGAGGTTATTGCTTGATTGACCAAACTCTCCGCTTGCTTATGAGTCAAATTGGAGCTACTAAGTAAGCCATAAATGTACAAAATCATCTTAAGGGCGAATTAGCTTTAATTCCATGCGCCACTTTGGTGGTAATTACCCGAAACACTAAGTGTTTACACTTATGCAAAAGTACGGTATAATGGACGATAATTAAAGGTAAATTCCTTGATTGGTGAACCCAATACCTCAATCAAAACTTTGATAATTTTATCTTTATGAATTGGTAATAAAAAGTTTTTTTATTAAATTTATGCTACAAGATGAATGCATGACATCTTTGTACATATTTGATTTGACCGCATAAAATCAAAACTAGTACCCTTTATAAATTAACAATATGCCATCTAATTAAAAGGAACACTTGAAGTTGCAATTTACGTCATGTCAGAACTTGGCGAGATTGTGATGGAGAGGTAAATCTTTATGTAAAGTCAGACCTTATATGAACATATTTGCAGTTCTTTAAGTTAGACACTTAAGTTGAGCAGGAAGTGAGACCTGGACTCAAGGCATAAGATGGGATGAAACATGTTTATATTTGCAATAGCGTTGGAAAATATAAATCTTATAATGATCTAGGAATTGGGAATTGTTTGCCAATTATTGTTCGACAGATTACCTTATTATATACTTTCGTTACTAGCAGATCAACTGATGTAATGAACCTATGATAATTTGGATCCTAGTTTTCGAGAAAATTATATGGTTATATGTTTATATTTCCTTGGGTATATTTTATTTTCTTGAAAAGTTGTATTATCGAAAATACTAATACTTGAACTTTTTACGTAGAAATGGCTCAAAACAACGATAACACTAACATGGACTAAGTTCTGCGTTCAAAAGCTTTTTGATCGAGAAAAGTTGGTAGCTCTAAGAATTTCAATGATTGGCACCGCTCTTTGAGAATTGTCTGTAGAGTTCTTGATCGGTTGAATAATCAGACTCGCCTTGTCTGCTTGAACCAACACCGACGCGCCTCAGCGGAAAAGGATGCTTGGAAAATTGAGTATAAGCGTCATAACGATGTGGCATGCCTAATGTTGGGAGCGATGGAACCCGCTCTTCAAAAGCGGTTCGAAAATTACTTCCCATCCGTCATGCTCGATGAACTTTGAACTATGTTCGAGAAACCATTCTTTGTCGAAATTTATGATTTGATCGATCGACACACGGTACAAGCGGGGAGAGGTAAACCGTAAGTGTTCATGGACTAGAAATGAAAAGTTACATGGACCAATTAAAGGCACTTGGCAAAACTTATGAAGATGACATTGTTGTAAACTTGATTAACGGATCCTTAACAAGGATTTCAATGGTTTTGTTCGAAATTTCAATATGTAATTGCGTGGGAAGGCAGTTAGTGACCTACATGCATTGCTAATTGATTATGAAAAAGGTTACCTCGAGGCTCCTACTCCCCATGTACTTGCTATTCGGGGTGGAAGGATAAATAAGCCAATACCGCGTGCGAACGAACAAGAAGGTGAAGGGCAAAGGAAAGTTGATAAAGGTAAAAGGTTATGGCCTATCAACCAAAACCCAAGAAGTACCTAATCCTAGGAAGGAAAATCCTAAAGGGATCAAGCATGCCACCACTGCAAGGTCGTTGGGCATTGGAAGAAAAAGCATGCTCTCTATCTTAATGAATTGCAGGAAAATAAGATGAAGTATAGCGGGTCCTCGGTAGCGGTTCTTGAGTAATTTATTTGTGATTGAATTATTTACTCTAAATCATAAAAATTCACGGGTATATGATCTTGGATGTGGTATTCACATTTGTAATACACCTGCAGGGTTTAGAGTGGAGAGGAAGCTAGCCTATGGGGAGCAATATCTGACGTGGGAAATGGCGCTTTATGCGGTTGTTGAAACCATAAGAACGTTTAGTTTAGTATTGCCTTCGGGCTTAGTATTGTTATTGAACAATTGTAATTACGCACCTTCTATAATTAGAGGTGTTGTTTCCTTTTAGTTTTGTTGGATGATGGTTTTACTCATACTATTTCATGTAATGGAATTTTGTTTCTTTAAATGGTGTATTTTATTTTAATGCGACATCGTGAATGGTGTGTTTGAAATTGATGTGATTGGAAATGAATCTAACAAATATAATAATTCGATGTTTAGCATCAATAAGAAAATGAAGTTGGACTTGAATTCTTCTTATCTTTGTCATTGTAGACTTGCTCATATAGGCAGGCTCGCATGCAAAAGCTACAACACGATGGGCTTTTGCAAAATATCAATGATGAATCATTTGATAAATGTGAGTCATGCATTTACGGGAAGATGACAAAGAAACCTTTTCATAGCAATATGGAGAGGCATCGATCTACTTGGTCTTATTCATCTTGATGTGTGGACCACTTAGACATGTGTCAAAGAGAGGTGCTAGCTACTTAACATTTCTTGATGATTTGGCCGTTATGGTTATGTTTATTTACTTAAGCATAAACATGAGGTGTTTGAAACATTTAAGGTTTTCAAAGCATAAGTAGAAGCGCAATTGGGAAAGAAGATTAAAGCTCTTGATCCGATAAAGGAGGCGAGTATCTAAGCCAAGAGTTTAAAGATTACTTAGGCGAGAATGGAATTGTCCGAATCTCACTTCTCCATATACTCCACAACAAAATGGTGTATCGAGAAAAGAAATCGTACATTGTTGGACATGATACGATCTATGTTTAATCTTACTACTCTACCTTTATCCTTTTGGGATTATGCTTTAGAATCGTTGTTCGCATTCTAAATATGGTTCCCACAAAGAAGGTTAAGACACCATATGAAATATGGCATGGTAAAGCTCTAACTTGTCTTATTTAAAGGTGCGGCGTTGCGAGGCATATGTTAGGCGTGACTCAACAGATAAAATCCAACAAAGATCGTAAAGTGTATCTTCGTGGGATACCCTAAGGAAACTATAGGTTACTACTTTTACTATCCAATGAAAATAAAGTAATTGTTGCTAGGTATGGAGATTTTATTGAAAATGATCTCGTATCTCAAGAATTCGATGGGAGAGTTTATGATCCGGAAGATGATCAAGAAGATGCATTACCTTACGAAAACACTAACGTACTTCGGTAGAACACCGCTAGTCCGGGTCCTCCACCGAAGTTGAAGTGATTCTGTTAAGAGATCCGTAAGGTCTACGCGTGCACTGACGTCTATGTCTTAACGTAGAGGTTGAGGAAACTATGTTAGGAGATCTTGGAGAGCCTACTAGTTATAAAGCGCCATGGCAAGTCACGAAAAGGACAAATGGCAAGTTGCAATGAATGGGGAAATGCAATCCATGAGAGATAATGAAGTCTGGGAAGAGGTCGACTTACCTCGAAACGCCACAGTGGTTGGGAGTAAGTGGCTCTATAAAATTAAGACTGACATGGATGGCAATATGCACATCTATAAAGCTCGTCTAGTTGCGCAAGGTTTTACTCAAACTTATGGCATAGATTACGAGGAGACCTTTTCTCCTGTAGCGGACATTAGAGCTATTAGAATTCTCATAGCTATAGCAGCATAATATGACTATGAGATATGGCAAATGGATGTCAAAACCGCCTTCTTGAATGGTCGCTTAGATGAATACATCTATATGAAGCAACCTGAGGGGTTCGTGGATCCACAATTTCCAAACCGTGTATGCAAACTTCAAAGGTCCATTTATGGATTGAACCAAGCATCAAGGCAATAGAATAAAAGATTTGATGAAGAAATCAAAAGGTATGGATTTATTCAAAATCTTGATGAGCCATGTGTATATCACAAAGTTAGTGGGAGTGATGTAATTTTTCTTATCCTTTATGTCGATGATATATTAATTATGGGAAAAGACATTCCAAGTTTGCAAAATGTTAAGGCATATCTTGGGAAGTATTTTTCCATGAAGGATTAGGAGAAGTCTGCATACATTCGGGAATCAAGATCTACCGAGATAGGTCAAAGCGGTTAATTGGTTTAAGTCAAAGCGCTTACATTGATAAAATATTGAAGAGATTCAATATGCAAAATTCCAAAAAGGATATTTGCCGATGGAAGTAAAGCATGGCTTATGTAGCGATATGTGTGCTTCAACACCGCTTGAGGTGGCACGATGCGAAAGTTCCTTATACTTGAGTGGGATCTATTATGTATGTTGTGAGATGCACAAGGCCGGATGTGGCGTTCGCTCGAACATGACGATCGATATCAGCAGAATCCGGGTGAACTTCATCGGATGGCTGTTAAACATATTCTAAAGTATCGAGGAATACGAAGATATTTTTAGTGTATGGTGGAAATCCGGACACGAAGCTTGGTGTTCTGAGTTCTTGTGATGCGTCTGGCGGTGTGATAAAGATGATCTGAAGTCTTAGGCGGGTTATGCCTTTGTCATCAATGGAGAGCGATTGATTTGGAAGAGTAAGAAGCGAGTATGATTGCGATGTCTGCGACGAAGCGAATACATAGTTGCTTTGGAAGATGCAATGGAGGCTGTTTGGATTAGGAAGTTCATTTCGTGGCTTGGTGTTATGCCTTCAATTGAATCGCCTATTGATATGTATTGTGACAATTCTGCGCAATCATATTTGCCAATGAACACGAGTCATGAAGGGCACGGACATTTTCTCTCAAGTCAAATTTATTTGAGTTTATCTTCTTTGGGCCCTCGTAGGGTGAGACTTAAAGAAAACCGCTCAAACACAAATACAATTAAGATCGGAGAATAGATTGAATTCCGGGTCGTTTAGTCCCAAGGAGACTCAATGGTGTGTTAAACACAAACTCAGAGGATAGAATGATCACTAAGGATAGTGATCAGTAAAGGTTATGATTAGAAATTACACTCACCGATTGATTTGGAAAGGAATTGGACACGAATTGGAAAGCACAACAACCGGATCAAAGAAACGTAAACGTGAGTTTTAAAAACTACGCAGACGCACAAAATAAAAAGTGAAAACTAAGAAATAAAAGACCTAAAAATATAAAATGACATTTTGGAATCCTAAAAATAAAAGAAAATTATTAGAAAAGAAAATTATTTTAACTCTATTTAATTAATTACTATTAATTAAAACTATTTTAACTATTTAATAAATACTCTAAAATGAAAGAAAATACAAAATAAGGCTAGAAAAATAAACTTATGATTCTGAAAAATCTAAAATACTATAAAACTAATTTTAAAACTAAAAATATATTTTTCACACTTTTATTTAATTATTACTAATTAATTATTATTTAAAATACACTTAAATACTAGAAAATAGAAAATAAACTTGGAAAAATAAAATTTTAACTTTGAAAATCTAAAATATGATAAAACTAATTTTAAAACAGAAAATATATTTTTAGACTTTTAATTATTTATTACTAATTATTTACTATTTTTAACTAATTAAAATTATAATAAATACTAAAAGATAGAGAAAAATCTGAAACTTTTCTAAAATCCTAAATGATAACAGAAACCTAAGAAAAGAGAAAACAAGTTTTGCTTATTAAAAAGTTGAAAAGAAAAATCAAAAGCTAAAAACCTTAAATAAACACTATCACCGATTTAAACTTGATGTTTTTGTGATTTTCTTTTGAAAACTACTTTACTAATGATATTATGAAACTTTAATAAAGACAAAAATTTACAAACTTCAAATAAGTCGATTTGATTAGCTTATGATCCAACGATTGGTTTATGAGCTTATTTGATGGAAATAAGCTCAAACAAGCTTGAACACGAAACAAAAGCTAGATTGATATGAAGATAAGCTAGAGCAACCAACTAGAAGCTAAAAGACACAAACACTCAAGCGCTAAGCTCAAATAAGCCAATAAGCACTTTGGTGATTGAGATGAAAAATGAAATGGGGATGACTTTGAGCTTATAGCAACCCTAGTAAACAAGCTCAAAAGTGAAAAATAAAACTTGATACTTCAAGAGGACTAGGTTGGCTTTCCAAAGAACCAGATAACACAAGAATTGGACAAGTAATAAGCTCGGTGTGAGCTTTTCAATTTGGTGCCAAGCGTACGCATGTGGCGTTTCACGAGCAGTGCTCTCAAGCGGTTGAAAAAGCACTCAAAAAATGAAAAACTAAGAACTATTATTTTATATTTTCTACACCAACTAGACTACAATATCCCAAGAGATTATAGACTGAATCCTACTAATGAACCCTCAGTGAAATTCCAAACTTTAATCAAAAACGACCTTTTTGAGAATTTTGACTTTTTGAGAAAACTAAAAAGTTGACTAAGTTGGATTTTGATTTGATCTAAAGTGCTTAATATGTTGTGTTAAGGTGATATAAGACTTACTTAAGCAAAGTTAACAACTTTAGAACACAAAATGATGATCTTGCTTTTGAAAAATCCCACAGTGGACTGCCTAAGGTACAAAGACATGGGATTTTGACTTTTTGCTAAAGATGACTTGATTCTTGACTGAACTAAGTTACTTAGACCTGTTTAGACAGTTTTCCAACAAAACCAAAGACCAAAACACCTTTGAACACACTAAACCAAACACACCTTATGTTGACTGTATTGAAGTTTTTTCAAACCAAATCACAATTGTAAACCTCAAACTTGATTTAAGACCTTGTATTATCATTAACTAAGACTAAACAAGCTTGAATCCACAGAAATAATGACTTAAAACTAAGGATTTAGACTTAAACCATTTTGACTGCTCAAATGATATTTTCTCAAAACACAAATTTAAATTAACAAACTACTGATTTTAATGATCAAATATACTAAGTTATAACTAGTAAACAAATAGAAATAGGAATTAGAGCTAATGAACAAGCAAAACAGTAAAATGCTAAAATGATCAAAAGAGCTTACAAAAGCTTCCAATGCTTAAAACTGAGAACCAAGATCAACTAACACCCCTATAAGCTTACCAATAAGCTACTAACCCAAGGCCATCCATTATATACCCCGCTCCCAGCTGTGAATACTTCCATAGATCCCTTTTTATTTTCAAGTATTTAATTGGATTTTGGTGAATTTTGACTTTTGAGTCTAAACTGATTTTTAAGTTAACTAAAAGCTTCAATGAGCTTTCTAGGAGCTTAAGTGACTTATTCTAGTCCAGATAAACAACTGAAATCAACATTTGATACAACATGAAATTTTGCTTAAACATAAAAATTTGCATAAACTGAAGTTTAACTTGGCACTTGAATTTAAGGTTCACAAAAGCTTTATCATAACATAATTACTTGAAATACAAAGTTTTAAGCTTAAAATATAAACTGAAAATGGAAATTACACTAAAACGACATGAAAAGTAAAAATTACACTAGATATCTCCAAACATTGCATAACTCCTCTTCTTTATAGACTTTTCATGCATCCCACGTGTCTCTGAGACTTTCCCACCACTCTTGAGCCCTTGGATCACTAGAAATAATCAGAACCATACACATGTAATTTTGGCGCCAAAATTTCTTTAAGCAGGTATTTTGCTTTAATGAGTTTGGTTGAAGATAATTAAAGAATTTTGGAATGTAGAAGGTGGAGGAACATGGTATGGAGGGGTTGAAAATGGGTGAAAACCACCGGTTTTGAGGTTTCGTGTTGAGAGAGAGTGCTACAGTGTGAGTGGTTTTGAGCGCGTATTTCCTTTTTGACTTTCGTTGACCGTGTAATAACAAAGGGGGTCAAAATAGATGTGGGTGGGGTCTTTTCAATCGACCAGGTTGAGGACCTGGGGTCAAGGCTCAAGGGTCAAGGGGCAGTTGGGTTTGGGCTTGTAATAGGATTGGATTTGGGCTTTAGCACATATATTGTGTCCGTTTGGTTTGTGAATTAAACAAGGACCAATTTTGTAATTGACCAAACTCCAAGGACTAAAAGTGATATTTTCCAATGCTCTCATAAGGACCAATCATGACAAACATTTATAAAACAAGGGCCCTTTTGCATAAAATCCATTTTAAAGGTCCAAGGATTAATTTTGTAATTTTCCAAAGTTTAGGACCTTTCTTGCCAATTGACCAAAGAATCATTCAAGGATCATTTTAAACAACTTAGAATACTTGAGGACCTTGAATGATGAATTTCCATATTTTGAATTTGTGGACTAGATTTGACAACTTTTAAAACTCGGGGACTAAAGCGCCAATTTTGCAAACTTGATACATTTTTCATCCGATTTTGATATTTTTGCAATTAAAACACATAAAACACTTGTTTGTGATAATTTGATCATTTTGATGTGTTTTGAGCGTTTCGGATGAATTTGCGCTCTAGATTATGTAAAATGATGAGTATTTGGAAACTCATCAATCCCCACATCGAGATATTGCTAGTCCCTAGCAATGATTTGAGAAAACTTTGATGGATTTGAAAACTCTTTACCAAAAGCCATCACTTCGAGTAGCCAATTGTTTTGATTCAAGTAAGAATCTTGGTACAACGATAACCGATGATTTATTGGCAAATCATAAACCATATAACGGATTTGATGTGTCTTTACCGTAAGCCGCACTTTCCGGACTAGCCAACTCTTAGATAAATTATCAAGATTATCTTTGGTGAGTGAATACCAATTATGGATTTTCCATCGCCTTTACCACAAGCCATAACCTTGCGGGCTAGCCAACTCATTATCTTTTGAGGATGATGGGAGTCAAGAACCATACAATTTTGGGCAAATTGCAAGCCATATAAACGGATTTGAGAAATCTTTACCAAGAGCCGTTTGCTCTGGATTAGCTAATCCTTTTGTCTTACGACATGGCGGATCGATAACCAAATGAGAAAGTGTAAACACTTACTCCAAAAAAAATTTTGGCCAAAAACGGGAATTGGGTAGATAATATATGAAATTCGTGAGAATTCCCCACACTTAGAAATGAATATTGCCCTCAATATTCAAAGTACCGCGGTTATGCCGAAACAAAGAACGAAAAGGGAAATATTACGCCTTTTATTAAGAAAGGATTTTTTTTTTTTTTTTTTTTTTAGAAAGATTGAGAATATACAACGGTGTGGGAAAACTCCCCACACTGGGTGGTAGAAAGGGATAAGAAGATGAATTATGGGTGAAAACCCATATGATGCGTGCTAATGTTTTTGATTACCGAGTCACTAGCTTGACTCGATCCCCGCATTCATTTGTTCATGGGGAATGTTTGTAAACCGGACAACCATGGGGAATGTCCTCTCCAAAGTAATGCTTAACTCGATGACCATTCACTTTAAAATTAGGACCATCGGGTTGAGATAACTCAACGGTACCATAAGGATAAACCTTAGCGATAGTGAATGGGCCGCACCAGTAGGGACTTAAGCTTTCCGAGAAAATCTTCAACTGAATTGAAAAGAAGGACTCGATCACCAACGTTGAAAACGCGGTTCTTGATCTTGGAGTCATGGATCTTCTTTGTCTTTGCTTGTAGATCAAAGAGTTTTCATAAGCTTGATCACGAAGTTCATTTAGTTCATTCATTTGAACTTTTCTCGTGATCACCTACCGTCAGATGTCGAAATTAGCATGCTTTAAGGCCCAAGAAGCCTTGTGCTCTAGTTCAATCGGAAGATGACATGCCTTCCGTACACTAGCTTGTATGGAGTACACCCGATGGGTGTTTTGTAAGTGACGGAAGGCCCAGTGCGCCATCAAGCTTATCCGACCGTGATGCACGATTTTCGCCACCGTCCTTTCAAGAATCCTTTTAAGACCACGGTTTGAGACTTCCACCGCCCACTTGTTTGGGGTGGTATGCGAGAGAGACGATGGGTAACACCATATTTTGCATGACTCTTTCAAATTGGTCATTACAAAATGTGTACCACGATCACCGATTATCGCTCGGAGTTCCAAACCCGCAAACAGAGATTTCAAAACTTCACAACAACTCGGGCATCATTGGTGGGTAGAGCTTTTGCTTCAACCCATTTTGACAGATAGTCAATGACCACGAGTATGTACTTGTTACCACGAGACGAAGGAAATGGCCCCATAAAATCAATACCCCATATGTCAAATATCTCACAAACTTGAATGGCATTTTGTGGCATTTCATTCCTTTGAGATATATTACCATGACGCCGACAAGCGCCACAAGTTTTGACATAATCGTGGGCATCCTTATAGATTGTGGGCCAATAGAACCCGGAATCAAACACCTTTTGGCGGTGTAGTTTGGACTATGATGGCCCCGGTGGGTCCAAAGATGGCAAGTCGTGAGAATATCAATAGCTTCCTCGTCCATAAACACACCGTCGGATGACTTGATCCGCACAGATTTTGAACAAGAAAGGATCGTCCCGTAAATAGTGTTTAACATCCTTGAAGAATTTATTCTTCGCTGGGTCGACATCCCTTTCACAATGAAGTTACCCGCATGGTAATTTGCAAAGTCAAGAAACCATGGGGTGGTAGAATTTCCACGAAAAGAAACCGCATTGAGTGTCTCGAGAGGAAATGTTTCATTTATATCCTTTTCTCGAAAACATCTTGGTGAGGGTTTTCTAATCGACAGATGATCGCCGCTAGATTCTTGGCTCCTTTTTATCACGTATAATGATATCAAATTCTCGGAGGAGGAGAATCCAACGAAGCAATCTCGGCTTTGCATCTTGTTTTGCAAAGAGATATTTAAGAGCCGAGTGATCCGTATACACTACGCATTTGGTCAAGATAAGATACGCCGAAACTTCTCAAAAGCATACACCACGGCTAATAGCTCTTTTCCGTGGTGGTGTAATGAGTTTGAGCCTCACCATAGTTTTGCTTATGAGTGAATAGGGTGAAAATGCTTATTTCTTCGTTGCCCTAGGACCGCACCGATAGCAAAATCACTTGCATCGCACATGAGCTCAAAAGGCAAGTCCCATCGGGAGCAACGAGAATGGGTGCTTCATTAGCTTTTTCTTCAATGTTTCAAAAGCTATGATGCACTCGGGTGAGAAGATAAAAGGAGCATCCTTTTCAAGAAGATGGGTCATAGGTCAGGCGATTTTGGAAAAATCTTGAATGAATCTACGATAGAAACCGCATGACCCAAAAACTCCTAATACCCTTGACGGTGGTAGGATGAGGCAATTTAGCAATAACATCGACTTTTGCTCTATCTACCTCAATCCCGTTCTTTGAAATCTTATGGCCAAGGACAATGCCTTCTTTGACCATAAAGTGACTTTTCTCCCGTTTAGACAAAGATTGGTGTCTTCACACCTTTGAAGCATTTTATCTAAATGGAGAGACATGATTGAAAAGAATCCCCAATGACCGAGAAGTCATCCATAAACACTTCCATTGTTTCCGATCATGTCGTGGAATATGGCCATCATACATCGTTGGAACGTGCGGGAGCATTACATAAGCCAAAAGGCATACGTTTGTAGGCAAAAGTCCCGTATGGGCAAGTGAATGTGGTCTTCTCTTGATCCTGTGGATCAATAGGGATCTGAAAGTAACCCGAGAAACCATCAAGGAAGCAATAGTACTCATTCCCTGCTAATCTCTCAAGCATCTCGTCCATGAAGGGTAGAGGAAAATGGTCTTTACGAGTGGCGTCATTCAACTTACGATAGTCGATGCAAACACGCCATCCCGTAACCAATCGAGTTGGAATTAACTCGTTATCTTCATTTGTGATAACAAGAATGCCACCCTTTTCGGGACACAATGAATTGGGCTAACCCAAGGACCGCCTCGAGATCGGGTAAATCAATCCCGCATCAAGAAGTTTGATAACCTCTTGTTTGATAACATCATGGATTTTTGGATTCACTCGCCTCGATGTTGAACTGCTGGTTTGAAGTCATCCTCCATCAAGATTTTATGAGTACGTAACTCGTGGTTTATACCTTTGATGTCGGAGAGTTTCCAAGCAATTGCTTGCTTGTGTGACTTCAAGATTGTAATGAGAGCACTTTTTCATCTTTACTCAAATCTCGAGCAATAATGACGGGTAATTTATCATCACCCTCAAGGAATGCATACTCAAGATGAGGAGGTAAGTCCTTAAGCTCAACCTCAGAAATTCTTCGCTTTTCTCAACCGAATTGACTTCCTCGTTATGAAGCTTGATGGGAGGAGAGGAAGAGAAGTATCCAGATTTGACACTTTCTCAAGAAGAATATCTCCTCCGATTAATCTCATTTTGATTAATCTCAACCGGGATTGAATCACTTGGGATGAGGGTTGATGATGGATCATCATTGAGCAACTTCTCAATAAGAAGTATGTCCCCTCAATATCAATTGGAGCGTGATCAATTTCCCAAGGTACGTAATCACTAGCCAAATATGCTTCAATCTCATCTAAGATGAAGTCGCCTCAAACGGAGTGATAGAAGGAGTAGAATTGGCTATGATAGGTTGAGAAGATGTGGTGGAATCCCACTCACGTAATTATGAGAATAACCAAGAACTTCTTGAGAGTACTCGCCGAAGCAACATCGATGATATCTATTCGGTTAACCGATTCGTAATCATAATTTGCGGAGTACCTCAAGTTTGGTCAAGATTGAAGGTGACTTCATTACCAACACGCAATGTGATTTCTTGCTCAAATACATCTATGAGAGCACGGCCCCGCTCGTGAATCCTCGACCAACAATGAGAGGAACCCGATGATCGGCATCAAAATCAACAACCACGAAGTCACCGAAATGGAACTTTCCTACTTTACAAACACGCCCTCAAGAATGCCAAGAGGACGGATATGGAACGATCGCAAGCTCGAGAGTCATGCATGTAGGAGTGAGTTCGAAGAGAAAGTTTCTTCCACATCGAATATGGCATAAGGTTTATGCTTGCACCAAGATCCGCTAGGGCAAAGCATTCAACCATCCCCGGAATACACAAGGTAAGAGAAATTTCCCAGATCTCCAAGCTTTTCAGAAGCTTCTTCGAATAATCACGAAAGCGCTCGTTAAGAGGAGTCTTAGCCATTTCAAACAACTTTTCCTTATTGCTTAACATGTGCTTGAGAGTAGATGCGAACTTGGGCATCAAGATGATAGCATCCGCAAAGCTTATGTCAAAGTGTAACTCTTGGAAAATTTGGAAAAATTTATCCATTTGATGACTAGCTTTCTCATGAGCTTTTGCTCATTCAAGCGTGATGGGTAAGGAATAGAAGATTTGGATTTTGATTCTCAACAGAGCTATAGGAGGTTCAAAACAACTCCTTGATTTGACTTGGGTTTCGGACCACTTGAGGTTGGACTACCAAGGTTGGACGTGCTTGGTACCGTGGGCTAGAATAATGCACTTTGTCCGTAGTATCCTTGGTAACTTGACTCATTGGCACCGTGGAGGTGGCATTGGAGTCGAGGTCCATTATGTTTTGGAGGTTCACCGTCCACTACCTTAGGAGAGAAGAAGAAGAAGAGGTAGTAGGAACAAGCAGTCCCAGGTATGAAACACCACTGGTTGTGATCGCCTTGGCATCGCCCCTCGGGTTAGCGATCGTGTTGCTCGGTAAAGTACCGAGCCCGAGGGTCGATCATTTAAAGACTTCTTGGATCGACAACTGACCGACCAACAACCTGTTCATTTCATCTTGGGATTTCATAAACCGCTTCAAGAACTCATCGATGATGGTCCCGGAGGAGTAATGACGGAGGAGCTGGAGGGACAATTTGAGGTCGTATGTTTTGATTATGACCAAAATTCCCTTGATTAGGATTCATATTCCCATGAAATTGATTCCTCGATTGAAATTGTTTTGATGAAGGTTTCCCGATGTTGGAAACCTTGATTGGGTCCAGGATAGAAATTACCTTGGTTTTGATAACCTTGGTTCATTCTTGGTTGGTTCGATTCGGTTTTGCATGTTGTGATTTTGGTTAAAACCGGTGGTGCTCGATTAGTGTTAGCACGGTAGTGTGGTTCAAAGATGTGGTCGGTATTGATTATGGTTTACCAAGCTACGGGCTTGGTAAAAGGAAGCATCGGTTGCTTGACAATCATAGTACGCGTGTGGACCACTACAAGTTTCACACACCTTGTTTACGGCTTTGACCGCTCAGCTTATGAATTTCGCTTTGATTTCCTTAACATCCTTAATCATACAACGGATGGCATCCGTTAGAGCGATTTATCGAGTCGCTAACTCGTAAGAGTTCTTGGATGAAGGAGCAGGAGTGTTAGGAGTATTGACTTTGTTGCGAGAAATAGGAACTTTTGATTTTGCTCGCAAATCTCAATCACATCTTTAGGTCTACGATTCAAGATATTGCCGCTGTCGCATTCAAGGAATCTTGATCATTACCGCTCAACCCATTGTAAAAGATATTGACTTGTTGAAGCTCGTGAATTCATGATGGGGCATTTCGAGGAGATCTTTGAATCTCTCCCATGCCTCTCCAAAATTTTCATCGAAATTTTGACGAAATCCGAAATTTCATTTTAAGATTAGTCGTCTTTGATGGAGGAAAGAAGTAGTTCACAAACTTTTGAACAAGATCCTCCCAAGTTTCGATAGATCGAGGGGTTCTTTTTCCACCAAACCGGCCGTCCCTCAAGAGAGAATGGAAAAGCATCAACTTGATGACTTTTGTGGAACATCCTTGTAATTGATAGTTGAAGTCAATTTGTTAAACCAACGGATGTGTGCATACGGGTCTTCACGATCAAACCCGTGGAATTGATTTGTAGACACAAGTTGGATCAAATGTGTCTTCAATTCAAGTGATCGAATTGATTACGGGTAAACGATGGCATCTCCATAACCCTCGGTGGGTGCTTGGAGCATTTCCGCCATAGTACGTCGCCCCGCCATTTCGACAGGAGGTGGTGGTGGTAGACGCCTCAGTCACGGTGAAGGAGCCGAACGCCCTCACGCTCACGAGGAATCTTGCCAAGTTCTAAAAGTGGACTTGTAGAGCTGGAAGAACAGAAAGCATGCACTATGTATAAAACCAATTTTCAAAACAAATGAGGCAAAACACAAGTGAACTTAACCAATAATCACAAATGAAATGGCTTCTTTGAAAAGGTACACCAAATCACAAGTGACACAAAGGCAAGTTTTAAATCGATGTTCGGGAACTTATTAATGGTCGCACCCCAGTTAGGTAGTGCATCGCCTTGATTTGCGGTGGTTGATTTTATGTATATTTTAAGTACCACCGAAAAGACGAGGTAAGATTGTGCGAGATGGGTTCAAAAACTTTTGGACAATATTTTTGTTATCGTCCGCTTAACCAAATCGTATCTCTTCAAGAATCACCTTAAAAGAGAATACAAAATAGAAAACGTTCGATTGTTTTGTTGTTTTATATTTTTTTTTGGTGTTTTAACACTTTAGGAAAAGTGTTAATGACTTTTTGATTTTCTTATAACTTTACAAAACTTTTACAAATGGTGGGTATGTGCAACAATGGATCCGAAAATGGCTAGACACACGCTAAAGCCTCCCGTGGCGCCTAAAATTTTGATTCGTGCTAAACAGTCAAGTCTAAAAGACTTAAACCGCTCAAACACAAATGCAATTAAGATCGGAGAATAGATTGAATTCCGGGTCGTTTAGTCCCAAGGAGACTCAATGGTGTGTAAACACAAACTCAGAGGATAGAATGATCACTAAGGATAGTGATCTGTAAAGGTTATGATTAGAAATTACACTACTGATTGATTTGGAAAGGAATTGGACACAGAATTGGAAAGCACAACAACCAGATCAAAGAAACGTAAACGTGAGTTTTAAAAACTACGCAGACGCACAAAATAAAAAGTGAAAACTAAGAAATAAAAGACCTAAAAATATAAAAATGACATTTTTGGAATCCTAAAAATAAAAGAAAATTATTAGAAAAAGAAAATTATTTTTAACTCTATTTAATTAATTACTATTAATTAAAAACTATTTTAACTATTTAATAAATACTCTAAAATGAAAGAAAATACAAAATAAGGCTAGAAAAATAAACTTATGATTCTGAAAAATCTAAAATACTATAAAACTAATTTTAAAACTAAAAATATATTTTTCACACTTTTTATTTAATTATTACTAATTAATTATTATTTAAAATACACTTAAATACTAGAAAATAGAAAATAAACTTGGAAAAATAAAATTTTAACTTTGAAAAATCTAAAATATGATAAAACTAATTTTAAAACAGAAAATATATTTTTTAGACTTTTTAATTATTTATTACTAATTATTTACTATTTTTAACTAATTAAAATTATAATAAATACTAAAAAGATAGAGAAAAATCTGAAACTTTTTCTAAAAATCCTAAATGATAACAGAAACCTAAGAAAAAGAGAAAAACAAGTTTTGCTTATTAAAAAGTTGAAAAGAAAAATCAAAAAGCTAAAAACCTTAAATAAACACTATCACTGATTTAAACTTGGACTTTTTCTGGATTTTCTTTTTGAAAACTACTTTACTAATGATATTATGAAACTTTAATAAAGACAAAAAATTTACAAACTTCAAATAAGCTGATTTGATTAGCTTATGATCCAACAGTTGGTTTATGAGCTTATTTGATGGAAATAAGCTCAAACAAGCTTGAACTCTGAAACAGAAGCTAGATTGATATGAAGATAAGCTAGAGCAACCAACTAGAAGCTAAAAGACACAAACACTCAAACTGCTAAGCTCAAATAAGCCAATAAGCACTTTGGCTGATTGAGATGAAAAATGCAAAATGGGACAAGACTTTGAGCTTATAGACCCTAGTAAACAAGCTCAAAAGTGAAAAATAAAACTTGATACTTCAAGAGGACTAGGTTGGCTTTCCAAAGAACCAGATAACACAAGAATTGGACAAGTAATAAGCTCGGTGTGAGCTTTTCAATTTGGTGCCAAGAAGCGCAGGCACAGGCGCTTCACACGACAGTGCTCTCAAAAGCAGTTGAAAAAGCACTCAAACAAGCTAAAAACTAAGAACTATTATTTTTATATTTTCTACACCAACTAGACTACAATATCCCAAGAGATTATAGACTGAATCCTACTAATGAACCCTCGGTGAAATTCCAAACTTTAATCAAAACGACCTTTTGAGAATTTTGACTTTTGAGAAAACTAAAAGTTGACTAAGTTGGATTTTGATTTGATCTAAAGTGCTTAATATGTTGTGTTAAGGTGATATAAGACTTACTTAAGCAAAGTTAACAACTTTAGAACACAAAATGATGATCTTGCTTTTGAAAAATCCCACAAGGATCGCCTAAGGTACAAAGACATGGGATTTTGACTTTTGCTAAAGATGACTTGATTCTTGGTGAACTAAGTTACTTAGACTGTTTAGACAGTTTTCCAACAAAACCAAAGACCAAAACACCTTTGAACACACTAAACCAAACACACCTTATGTTGACTGTATTGAAGTTTTTTCAAACCAAATCACAATTGTAAACCTCAAACTTGCTTTAAGACCTTGTATTATCATTAACTAAGACTAAACAAGCTTGAATCCACAGAAATAATGACTTAAAACTAAGGATTTAGACTTAAACCATTTTGACTGCTCAAATGATATTTTCTCAAAACACAAATTTAAATTAACAAACTCACGATTTTAATGATCAAATATACTAAGTTATAACTAGTAAACAAATAGAAATAGGAATTAGAGCTAATGAACAAGCAAAACAGTAAAATGCTAAAATGATCAAAAGAGCTTACAAAAGCTTCCAATGCTTAAAACTGAGAACCAAGATCAACTAACACCCCTATAAGCTTACCAATAAGCTACTAACCCAAGGCCATCCATTATATACCCTGCTCCAGCTGTGAATACTTCCATAGATCCCTTTTTTATTTTTCAAGTATTTAATTGGATTTTTGGTGAATTTTGACTTTTGAGTCTAAACTGATTTTTAAGTTAACTAAAAGCTTCAATGAGCTTTCTAGGAGCTTAAGTGACTTATTCTAGTCCAGATAAACAACTGAAATCAACATTTGATACAACATGAAATTTTGCTTAAACATAAAAATTTGCATAAACTGAAGTTTAACTTGGCACTTGAATTTAAGGTTCACAAAAGCTTTATCATAACATAATTACTTGAAATACAAAGTTTTAAGCTTAAAATATAAACTGAAAATGGAAATTACACTAAAACGACATGAAAAGTAAAATTACACTAGATATCTCCAAACATTGCATAACTCCTCTTCTTTATAGACTTTTCATGCATCCCACGTGTCTCTCGAGACTTTCCCACCTCTTGAGCCCTTGGATCACTAGAAATAATCGAACCATACACATGTAATTTTGGCGCCAAAATTTCTTTAAGCAGGTATTTTGCTTTAATGAGTTTGGTTGAAGATAATTAAAGAATTTTGGAATGTAGAGAAGGTGGAGGGAACATGGTATGGAGGGGGGTTGAAAATGGGTAGAAAACCACTCTGGTTTTGAGGTTTCTGTGTTGAGGAGAGAGTGCTACAGTGTGAGTGGTTTTTGAGCGCGTATTTCCCTTTTTTGACTTTCTGTTGACCACAGGTAATAACAAAGGGGGGGTCAAAATAGATGTGGCTGGGGTCTTTTTGCAATCTGACCTGGGTCAAGGGAGGGGTCAAGGCTCAAGGGGGCAAAACAGTTGGGTTTGGGCTTGTAATAGGATTGGATTTGGGCTTTAGCACATATATTGTGTCCGTTTGGTTTGTGAATTAAACAAGGACCAATTTTGTAATTTGACCAAACTCAAGGACTAAAAGTGATATTTTTCAATGCTCTCATAAGGACCAATCATGACAAACATTTATAAAACAAGGGCCCTTTTGCATAAAATCCATTTTAAAGGTCCAAGGATTAATTTTGTAATTTTCCAAAGTTTAGGACCTTTCTTGCCAATTGACCAAAGAATCATTCAAGGATCATTTTAAACAACTTAGAATACTTCAGGACCTTGAATGATGAATTTCCATATTTTTGAATTTCGAGGACTAGATTTGACAACTTTTAAAACTCGGGGACTAAAGCGCCAATTTTGCAAACTTGATACATTTTTTCATAAAACACGATTTTGATAGCGTTTTTTTGCAATTATTTGGAAACTCACATAAAACACTAAATATGTTTAGAAGATTTGTAATTTGTGATAATTTGATCATTTTGATGTGTTTTTGAGAAATCATTAAAAGGTTTTCCAGAGCCTTTCGTATGATCAAGTGTTTGCGATGTGATCACTCTATTAAGATAGATTATGGATATAAAAGTGATGAGTATTTGCACACTCATCTATATTTATTTATTAATTCGTCCAATTGCTAGTTTTGTGGATTTGATTCTTGTTCGCTAGAATCAAGAAAGGTACGCATATTCTTGTTTATGTTAATTAATTATTCGTTAACCTTTTCTATACGCTTCCGCATGTATACTTTGATGTTTTGTGTTTTATTTATCGAATGTCATGTTATATAATTCCAACAAAGACCATCCTGGTGGTTTGAAGTCTGCAAGTGGTCTGTGAATTCTATATCAAATGCAATTTTATATACTATATAACCAAGGATTTACATTGTTGTATGTAAAGATACTTTACATTACTCATCTTTTGGAATCAGTTGATGATATCACGTGCATGTTTGTTGCTAGTTTCTTTCTAAGGTTTTTACTCCGTAACATATTTTGTTGTGAGATACTACATCTTTTACTGATACAGCAATTGTTGCACACATCTTGGAATAAAAATGAAGGCACTATTATATAGGCCCACACGTATACGAAGGACCCTTTCAATTAAAACATGGTTCCTAAAGTCTACCTCTCTTTTATCCTGGAAGCAGCTGTGTGCACACCTTTCTTTCATATGAAGCGATGCCCTTTAGGTCTTTTAGTTTCGACGTGTTAAAAGGATCCAGCGAATGATTTATTCGCATTTCTTGGTCAGTAATCACTTTTCTTGTCAAGAACCAAGACAGCTTACAAATTTGGAATAATAGAAGTTCATTTTTCAAAACAAACAGCTAGAACGGATCAACATTCTACTTTTCTGGCATGGTTACCTATTTGATGATTTGACCATTCAGATGTTGATTATTTTACACTTTTCGTCCAAAACGTAAGCAACTTTTTGACATTCTAATTTCCTGGCATGGTTACCAATAACATTTTAAATGTATATCAGTTAAATTTTTTCTTAAATAACAATATCTGCAGCCTTAGAAATCAGGCGTAAACATCAGCCACGAATATTATGAACAGATTATAAAAATGACATTCTAATTATAGCCTTTTAGTCGGATATTCTGCATTATAAGCGGCTAAGAATGCATGTACATTTTCTCTGTATATTCGTTCATAGGGAATCACCAAAGATCCATTGTATAAAGTTCATACTTCATACATACGTATGCCCTTGACTGCGTGTCTGTATATGAGAAAATGTAGATACACGTTGCTAGCTATTTGCTGCATGAAATTGATCAAAGTCCGAGCTTTCAAGGCGTATAAATGTTTTCTGTCAAACAAAACTAGCAAGAAGTATTTGTATTAAGCTAAACTATTGAGAGAATATGTTATGCATTTGCAAATCATATATTTACAGTTTCAGAATCACATTCAAATTAAACAAACATTGTGAATACTACATTTTTTTTTTTGTTAATTGAGCTAGCTTGGACAATAGCGTTTAAGCAATTTAATCACATACTATTTCGGACATTCGAATCTTGTTTTATGAGTAAAAATAAAGTCTTAAAATAATATAAATCAACTAGCTAGCGCGTATTGGAGGCACTCCTAAATTGCATGGTGATATCATCAAATAGACTAAAAACCATGTCGATATATCCCGTATATATTACTCATTTATTTATCGCATTTACATAAGTTATGGTACGGATTTAGTTTTTATAACCATATAAGGTTGAAAATGAAGCAATGGACCAAGAAGACGAGGAAATGTGAAAGAATCAAATGAAGAAACGAAGCAGAAAGTTGAAATCAAGTTTAAAGGGTGTCTTTAAAAGTTGTTGAAGTATTTTGCCCATAACTTCTTTATATGCGCGACTTTTTAGGCAAAGACTGACCCAAGACTTTTTAGAAAGTGTTGCACACTTTTATATTTTTTTATGATATAAGTATTGACGTTGCACCATAAGGATTTTATTAGCTAAAATAGAAGGTTGCACATATCAAAAAATGACATATTTTAAAAACAATAAACACTTTGTGATCTAAAATCGGGTGCGGCCCATGCCACACCTAGATCTCAAGTGGGTCCGTCCCTGTTTTTAGTTGATTCAAGTGGCCATGCAAATAGAAAAAAGACATACAATTACCGTGTTTTGAGCTAGGCCTGAAAATCAACTAAAATAATTCAAATTTGAAAGTGATACAGCGTATCCAACAAAAATGGATACGGCATATTCAAGCCGGATTAGGAAAAAATCTATATAAACAAACCCTAACGCGACCAATTCTTAATCCCCCACTCTACCATTCAACTTCTAGAGGTTCCAAAGTATTATTCATATTCAAGCTGGGTTAGGAAAAAATCTATATAAACAAACCCTAACGCGACCAATTTTTAATCCCCCACTCTACCATTCAACTTCTAGAGGTTCCAAAGTATTATTCCATGAACATTCAAGCTTAAAACATCAAGAGAAGAAAGAGCTTTCATCGTAAACACTTGTTTAAATTGGTTTGCTTATCAAATTCATTATGAACTCAATTAGTTTTATCGACTTTTAACTTTGTTTCATGTTAACTGAATTCATGGGCTAAACACCTTTAGTGTTTGCCTAGTTATGATTGAACTTATGCCATAACATGAGTTGATACGTTTAATTGATTCTTAGTTGGATACTTATTTATGTTCGTTGATAGATCCTCTCATCTATGTGTTTGATATTGTTTAACCTATTGCTTAGTAATGAATGTTAGGTAATCAACTCAATATTTATTACTTGCATCACGATTGTACGATCATTACAATTAGTGGCTACAAATAGATCATATCCTAGCTAGGTTGAACATATTAAAATTATCAGGTTAGAGACTATGGAGTGTTAATGTTCAATTTACACGAAGTTAGGTGATTTCTAGTACTAATTAAGGTCACATAAATGAATCACATAAGTTAGTTGATGTCCTTAATGCGTGAATGTTAATGATTAATATCCATAATGCATCAAATTAATAAGCTAATAGACATAGGTTTAGATCTTAGATATCAAAACTAGGTCTAGGTTACCTTAGATTCACCGACTAAGTCATCATTGTACATTGCACTAGTCGAATCTTGTTAAGAGCATAAGTGAATGAACAACTAGGTAAACATGCATTTATCTTGTTGTTTGAAGGTCTTTATCTTTTATTTCTATCGTTAATTTATTGTTTGGGCATTTTACTTAATTTGTCAACTCACTAAGCTCGCTCAAAACTAAAACGCCCCCCTAACCACCACCACTCCCAATTTACATTGCTTTCACAGTTAATTAGGATTTTAATTAAACAACTTAAGATCACATTGCTTCCCAAGAGTTCGACACTCAGCCGAACCTATACTACTACACGATATGTTACACTACTCTTTATTATGTAGGATTAGACATAGGTTATTTCTAGCTTATAAATAATAAACGTGATCCAGCACATCAAGTTTTTGGCGCCACTGCCGAGGCGCGATTATATTTTTGGTTGTTTTATTGAAATTATGTGTTTTTGTGAAATTTTTGGTTATTTGTTTGGTTTTAGTTTAAGTAAAAAAATGTCTTCAGAACTCAAATCCAATGTATCTGTTGGATTGGGATACGACGTATTGGATTCTCTAGGATACAACGTATCCAAGTTCTTAGACATAAAAAATATTTTTTTTGTATTTTTTTTAAATATTGACTAGTGTTCCTTTTTGTTTATTTCTTTGTGCTACTTTGTTTTCTTGGTTAGTGTATATTTCATGATTTCATGGAGAACTTGTTGTACGAATTTGAGAGGTTTAGGAAGAATGAAGAAAAGCACGCCAAATAAATTACAGAGATGATTAAGTTACTTGGCAAGGATGTAAATAAATAACAAGATGAATATAAGAGTATACGAGTTATCCTAAATATGATTCATATGGTTATGAAGACACATCCAGATTTTACGAATACCCACTCTACCCACCAAGTCCACCATTGCGAAGAGAGGAGCGTTAATTAGAGGAAATCTTGTCTAAGTTTATCAAGGATGGTGAATAAAGGGATATTTATAAATAGACTGAAGAGATGATTAAAAGCATTGAGAAGTATGATGAAAAACGCTTAGGGATCAAGCGGTCTCATTACAACGAATTGCAGAATATACCAAATTTATTGGTGACGTGCTAAGTTTGAGACAAGATGAAAAGAGTGTGGTTGAAAAAGTAAGGATGTGGAAGCATATGATGGGAGTATTGTGGAAGAAATGAGAGATATCGAGCTCAAGGATGTGGTTACTCATACCTGTTTTGAAAGAAGCAGATACTGTGAAAGATGAGGTGCAAGTTAAATTTTCACAACGTACCGTGGAAATATCTATTACTTATTAAATGATTACCATCTTCTTAGTTAGGGGTGTTCATTATTCGGATTAAATAGATTAACCAACCCAATCTAATTGGTAGTGAGTTATTTGGATTTGTTTATTCAATTTTGGTTTGGTTTTTGGAAAAAAAAACAAATAAGGAATTGGTTTAATGATTTGGATTTTGGTTCATGTCTTCTTAATTGGCCTCTCCCGAAACCCGAATAAGGATATAACGGTTAAAAAATGTTTTACTATCTGGTAGGAATAACATATATGTAAGTTTGATTCTGTGAATGACATTATTAGAATAATCAAATAAATATTACTTTATCCAAACAAGATTTTATTAACAGTAAAATGGTATAAACCTTTTTGGGTAAAGATTTTATACCCGATGAATAAAAATGGTGTAAACTTTTATTTGAGTCATTCAAAGTATTCGAATAAAGTAAGTCAATTTCCTAGGTTAACTGAAAATCCGACCAAATAAACCGAGTTCTAATTTGGGTGGTTTGGATTGGGACAACTTTAGTAAATATGATTATGTAAATTCGATAAATTCTAGATATGGAATAAAACCAAACGTCGGTGCACTATTTTATTAGTTTTATAACGATATTTTAATTTATGCGTCAAGTTTAGTGGTAGTAATGTTGGGCTGTGACCTGGGCCAAAGTTTGGGCTGGAAAAACTGATCCAAAGTGGTATACCTTTGGTTTTTGTTAGTGCGTTACATATATGGCTATTCGTTTCCTTTCTTTGAAGGTTTTCACACTTTTCTTCTTTCTGCGTATTTTGACTAGGTACACCTATTTTTTTGTTAATGTTTGATTGTTGCATGTTTCGTTTTCTTGCTGCTGATTTGTTGTTGCATGTTTATTCTTGGTTGTTTCTTATGCGGTTTTCATTGCGAAAGTGCTTTATGATGTTTAGGATGTTTTGTGTTTTTAAGTTTTTTGCTATTTTTCTGCATGCATTTTGTTTTTGTATTGGCTTGATTGTTGCATATTAGCTTTTGATGCTTCCATTTTGTTGTTGTATGTTGGTTGTGGTTGCTTTTTTGTGGCTGTTTGATTGTTAGACGTTAAGAGGTTTGGGGTTTTTAATTTTTTTCATCCTTTTTGCATGCATATTAGTTTGGCTTTTTTTTGTTGTGCTGTGTGAAATATTTGCTTTACCGTTGCTTCCTTTAGGTTAGTTTGTTGTCTAGCAGCTTCAGTAATTAGTGTGAGTACTAAGAGTGCTGCTTGCAAGAGTTTTGGTAGGATTTGTGGTTGTTTAGAAACCTCAGAAAAGGTTGGGCATTTTCAAACTTTAGGGGATGTTGTTTTTTATGCACATGGTTTGGTGAACCTGTGGTTTTGATGGGAGAAGGTGGTATTAAAAGGAAGACCGTTTGTTTTGATGGTGGCGTTACACAGGAATGTGGCCCATATGGAAAGAGAGCTTGTGCCTGACCTTTTGCTCCGAAGTTCGCGTCTGGTGCTGATCTTGCCTCTAAAGTGCTAACAGGTTCTTATCCTGACTTTAGATTTATGTGACTCTCATTATTATTGTAGTCAAGTTTATATGGTGTGCCATATGTTAGTATCGTGTTTGTTTTTGTAGATGTGTTGCCCAGAACTGTGGCTTCATGTGATCGGTTAGTAGTTGAACGCTTGGAAGCAAACTGCGAGGATTTTACTGTTGGGTTGTCGGGATGTGGTGGTGTTCATTTAGTTGTGCAGGGAGTGTATGCTGGAGATGGTGGCATACCAAACGTGTATGCTGCAACACATGCTACTGCTTATGTGCACGAGGGACAGCGTTGTCACGGTTCTAAAAGGTTGAGTGGTATGTTTTATGAGTGTGGGCAGAGTTCGGTGCCTGAAGCTACTAAAAGAAAGAGGGTTTTAACACTAGACGGTATGTAGGAAATGGAGAGTGAGTTTGACATAATATTAGAAACTCGTTCTGGCGAACCACAAAGGTTTAGTAGCCTACATGCAATTTGCATGTCTGCTCAATTTCCGTTGCTGTTTGTATTTGGGGAGCATGTCAACCATCTAGATTTGCAATGTCTGAATGTTGGGATTGTGTTGCGATATTATACGTTTTCTTATCACCATTTGTATCGTTTGCAGAACTATGGCAGACAAAGAAAAACCTAAGCTATCAGAAACATGTGCATCACAGCGCGCGATAGCAGGAATCGGTGCTACAAGTGATATCAAAGGCATACAGAAATCTGTAGTACCAGAGCCAAACGCTCAGGGTATCCAGGTTCTTAAATCTTCGGAAACTTCTGGAGACACTGCTACTACTACGACTGATGTGAAAGGCAAAGGGAAGCACACTATTTCTGTCAGCACCTGCATTGAGAATATTGAGCCAAAAAAAGGCGTGGTGGAAACCGCGATTATGCAGGTTGGTGTTGCCAGTGGTACCAAAGATGAAGGAAAGGCTATCGTGCAAGAAATGGGTGTGGTTGACATCACGAATGTTCAGCCACAGGACCTCCAGAAAAATTTGTGTGTCACAGTTTATCGCAAATGGGCTTTGAGAAACGTTGCAGATCCAAACCCCACTGGCCTATGTTTCATATTGCTTGACAAACGTGTAAGTTAAGAAAGATCAAAATATTACTAAACTTATATAGCTAATATCCTAATAACCGCCACGTTTTTTTCCAATATAGGGAAACGCGATTCAGGCAGTCGCAGACGTTCAGGATATTCAACAGTTTCAATCGGCTTTGCACATTGGTTCATGTTACAAAATTACTAGGTTTGGCTACAAAAACACAGATTCCTGGCAACGCACGCTTGAGAATAACATTACACTACTGCTTGTCAAGTACACAGACGTTTGTCCAATTGAAGACGATGGCTTCCCAAACCACTTCTTCAATTTTGTTGATTATAACCAGCTTGCAACCATAGTTAATGTGCGTGATGAAATACTGATAGGTATCACTATCGCATAAATACATGTATCACTTCTTCAATTTATCTAGAGTTTAGAGTGTCGAGTCTTGGCTTAGCAACGCCATTCTTCCCATGCTTGTAACATAAAGATTTTTGACTTGCCACCACTAAATCGCCTATCCCACGAAACCCTTTGTTTCCCTACCGTAAGCCTAACGTTACAACCCTTTAAAAGACCTCTTGGATAGTTTTTCTAGGTGCTTGCGCCAAAAGCGATGGAGGTTTGATCTAGTCTCAAGCCTATGGTAATCTATGTACTAGGACCGGTTAATGAGTGTTTATCTTCCATTTCCAACTTGATATATTTCATATACACCCGAGAGATGAGAGTATCCAAACACCACTTGTGAGGTGCTAGTATGTAATTTCCGTGCTTGTTATGACTTTTGCGGGGCTTATATGTGTTGTGAATTGTTCTAAACTAATGCTTCATGACCCCTACTTATAAATTAATTGGCCAAAAGTACATTTTCTTGAGGACAAGCAAATACCAAGTGTAGGGATATTTGATAAGGATTTAAAAGGTACACTTTTGAGGGGTCATTTAAGCCCTTAATTGATCACTTTTGTATCCGTTACTACTTAATTTTGTTCCTTTTCACTTTTTAGGTCTCTTGAAGGCAAATTGCTTGAATGACACTTATTCGGACGAAAAGGCGTGAATATACGAAGAAAATGGCCAAAGTCAAGAATCAAGACACTCAAGCTGCTAGAACTGAAGGGGACAACATCACAGCTTAATAGCGACGCCGTCGCGACACACCTTGAGGCGACTAAGAGAGCAAATTGCTATTTTATAAGTGACGGCATCAGGTTTAAAAGAGTAAGGCGTCACAACTCAGACGACCTAGATTTGGATCCCGACGGCGTTAGAGGTTGAAGCCGACAGCGTCACAAGCATAAGGTGACGCCGTCACAGAGTTGGCGTGGCCAAGACGAAACCCTAATGGCGGTGACCCGACGGTGTCACAATTAAAGAGTGACGCTGTCGCATATTGTAACTCTATATATAGAATTAAGAGAGGTAGTTTTGTGGAGTAAAAACCTAAACCGAACATAGGCTATCTTGGGCAGTATCTTAGGGTTTCATACCCTATTTTACAACAAGATAAGTGATTTACTTCATTAGTTCAATTATGTCTTCAATTGTTTGTGTGTATGCTTGCATGTTTTCCATGTCCAGCTAATTTACTTGTGTGTTTGCTTAGATCTATGAAACCTAGGTATTGAATATTGATTGGTTGTCTCTTATCTTAATTGTGATTGACCTAGTATTGTGATTGGTCATTCGTTGTGTTTTTAATGCTTGAGTAATCTTTGTGAACATTAGTTTATAATCACCTAGAGTTATTGTAGTCTAAACATCCAAAGATAAACTTAGAGTTAGTTTATGAATCCTAGAGATTTCGTAGGCAATAACCTTAAAGTAGTCTCAAAGAGTTAGGGAAAAACGCATACCCTACAACCTTAGAAGACACACCGCGTTAACAATAAGGACGTGACAATTCAACCATCAATATGAGATAACTAGGGAGTAATAGCATCTAAGTAAACACATTTTTAATCATCCTAAGAGCACACAACAATAGACATAGACTACACTCACCTTAGTTCAGATAATTAGATAATTAGATAAGTAGAGTAATCGGTAGAAATACCACCCCCCAAATTGAATACCACAAGATTCTTACCTTTTCATTTTCTAAAAAACATAAAAAAGATAAAAAAATAATCTTCCTCAACCCCAACTTTAGCGTAGTAATTTCTCACTAGCATTCCTATTCCCCTAGAGAACGATATCAATTCCCGAGGCTTACCCTAATGCTACACTACAACGATTAGGTTCACTGCCTAGGGTGTTGAAAAACTTGCTCGACGAAAAGGAAGTTCCTTTGAACCCGAACGCGCGTTGTACGCGTATCAATACTCCATTTTGGAGACTTAAGTTTCAGGGATACTTTTGCCTCAACTTCAACTCGAACAATCCATCCTCATCCTTAACACGCATCAGCTGACCTGATTCATATCAGTCTATCTGATAATACAACATATCAGTTTGTTGTTATACCTCACTGATTGTTTTTAATCAGCTTCAACAGTAGATATTGACACCCTGAGTCACGATCAGAACCTGATGGCTCTATGCAATGGTCTTTATAACCTCCTAGGCCATAATCAGCTACTGACCCGAATCGATAACATACCCACTCTATGTGATACTTGATTCTCACCACACCCTGAGCATCCTTCTTAACATTCTCATGTTAAGCCCGACAATGAAACATACCAACCTCTGATCTTTATTACACACTGATTCACAAACATCCGCTGACCCTAATCATACCCACTCACTGATCTTTATATCAACAATCACAACTTTAACATAACATCACATACACATGAAACTATCATACACCAAATATCACAATCTTAATCTTTATCACACTCTGACATTTATAGACCACAAATCCGAATAAAACCCTTTTTACCATCGCATCTACCTACCCCTTTTTGGATAACTCATCATTATTTTAACTCGACCCCGAATATGAGTCAGTTTATGACCTGGGTTCGATGCTTCACTCCGAAAAAGTTTTGATGGTGTTGATAACCACCATCGCTACAACTGTTGTATTCGCCGATGTAGACTTTTGTGTGTGTCGATTTTGTGTGAGAGATTATCGGTGTAGACTTTTGCATGTGTCAATTTTTTTTAGTGATGAGTTTTTTTCTTTTTGTGGATTAGGGTTTTGACTTGTGTTGTGTGATGATTTTGTGTTGGGTATTTTGTGTGAGTGTGGATAAGGATCTGATCTTTATGGTATTGTTAGAATTTTTGTTGTGTAGATGAGTAAATCGAGAGGTATGTGTTGTGAGTGGTGGATTTTTGGATTTGTTTGTGTTGTATTTGATCCGAACGTGGTATTTTTGTGGTGAGTGTGAGTTTTTTGTTAGGGTGTGTGTTATTTTAGTGGGTTTTTGGGATGGGGTAAAGTGTTATTCAACTGATTATTTCAATCAGTGAGTATTGTGTGGGTGGTGTTTTTGCCATTTAGTCAACATCGGTTTCTTTCTCCCCTAAAAATTGCTATTACAGTAGCAGTTTTTGAAAGTTTACACTTGATTTTTTGACTATGAAAAATGTTATCAGCAGCCATGAACGGGTCTGGATTAAAGAAAAATCCTCCCGCTCTGATACTACTTGTTGGTCCAAATGATTGAGTAAATCTTGATATATTAAAGAACAAATTCATTAATAATGAAGAACAATTGTTACAAGATTTCTCAATACAAACTAGACTACATGATAACATCTTCAACTTTTTACGGGGATAATTTCGGTATATTATCCCCATTAAATGACAAATAAACTCTCATTGATCAAAACTATGCTTGTGTTTCAATGAGAGGATGATCCTATCAACTAATACTAAGTATTATGTGTTTGTTTAGGAATGCATACCTATCTCTATTACATTTACAGACATATATAGGAACGAAAATACAAAGACATGTGGTGGTAGGTGAGATGTCATCCATCATGTGGTCCATCTTCATCTTCCTCTTTTGGAAAAGCACTAACCATCCTTTTGGAATTGTCATAACTAATATTCTCACTTCTTTAGTAATGTCTTGTACTTGTTTGACTTCTTCTCTTAGAAGTTCCCACCCATATTTTTCAGTCTGTATGTAGAGATAGTGTCTTGGGATCACCGAGACATTTGTCAAATCTCGTGTCCTTGGTGTTGTTTGTAGCTCATATATTTTACTCACGGCACCGTATCGATAAGTAAAGAAAGATCGAACAACACTCACCGATTTCTTTATCGATGAGTCACTCACTATTTATTTAGTGAGCTAGGCTATTTTATTTTCAAATCTTGTTCGGGGTGATTGGGTCAATTTTGGACCCACGGTCTCCCCCTATTTGAATATACAAATAGCCTAAGGTGATTGGTAAAAGGTGTAAGACTGAGGGTTCAGGTTGTTCAGTGACTAGGGTTCAGTGACTCAGTGACTAGGTTCAGTGACCCATTTCAGTGGGTTTAGTGGCTAGTTCAGTGAGTGAGGGTTCAGGGTCCAAGTTCAATGATCAGGTTCAGTGACCTTGGGGTTCAGTGACCGGGGGTTCACTGACCAGGTTCAAGGTCTTGTGTTCATATGTTTTGTGTGAATATGAGTCCTGGTTCAATTTTGACACATCAGTGACCTTCTTCTTTTTCACACTCTATCATCAGTATTCCCTGATACAAATTAACTGTTAAAGCTAATTAGGGACCTGGTTCAATTTGATACATCAGTGTCCATTGTCCACCCGCATATATGCTTTTAGTTACAATATGAATTTCCCAGGTAAGTGATAAGAATTACATTTCATTTTAGGCTAAGCCTAAAGATATTAATCTATTACACTTACTGACACCACCAGGGTCTCTGGTTATCAGGTCTTCGGGTTCTCATTTTTTCAATGACTCGGTTTCAGTCACTACGAGCTCAGTGGCTCGGGTTTCAGGGACTTGGGTGTTCAGTGAGACCATGGTTCAGGGTCTCGGGTTAGTTGAGAGTCTTGCATCATGACTGACTCCATATCAGGTAGTCTCTCAGTCTCTCTGTATCAGGGACTCTTCAAGTCAGGGAGTCGATCTTACGCTAAGCATAGATGTTTCATAACTCCCAGATGTTGCAAAAGCTCAGCCCAAAAGACCCATTAGCACTCCCTGATGTTGCAACCGCTGTGTATACCTCTAATTCATCATTCCCTGAGTCACTAACAGACAACATCATAAGTTCATCATGGATTAGGAGACTCTTTATGGACTCCTTAGGGATTCCATATTCTTCAGGATCAGATACTTGATAAGGATTTAAAAGGTACACTTTTGAGGGGTCATTTAAGCTCTTAATTGATCACTTTTGTATCCATTACTACTTAATTTCGTTCCTTTTCATTTTTTAGGTCTCTTGAAGGCAAATTGCTGGAATGACACTTATTCGGACGAAAAGGCGCGAATATACGAAGAAAATGGTCAAAGTCAAGAATCGAGACACTCAGTGCTAGAATCAAGGGGACGGCGTCACGACTTAATAGCGACGCCGTCGTGACACACCTGAGACGACTCGGAGAGCAAATTGCTATTTTACAAGTGGCGGCATCGGGTTTAAAAGAGTAGGGCGTCACAACTCATAAAGCCTAGATTTGGATCACGACGGCGTCGGAGGTTGAAGCCGACGGCGTCACAAGCATAAGGTGACACCGTCACAGAGTTGACGTGGCCAAGACGAAACTCTAATGGCGGCGACCCGACGGCGTCACATTTAAAGAGTGACGCCGTCGCATATTGTAACTCTATATATAGAATTCGAATTTTCATTATTTAAGAGAGGTTGTTTTGTGGAGTAAAAACCTAAACCGAACATAGGTTGTCTTCGGCAGTATCTTAGGGTTCCATACCCTATTTTACAACAAGATAAGTGATTTACTTCATTAATTCAATTATGTCTTCAATTGTTTGTGTGTATGTTTTTATGTTTTTCATGTCCGGCTAATTTACTTGTGTATTTGTTTAGATCTATGAAACCTATATATTGAATATTGATTAGTTGTCTCTTATCTTAATTGTATACTATATAGCCAAAGGATTTACTTGTGTATCAAATGCAATTTTATATACTATATAGCCAAGGATTTACATTGTTGTATGTAAAGATACTTTACATTACTCATCTTTTGGAATCAGTTGATGATATCACGTGCATGTTTGTTGCTAGTTTCTTTCTAAGGTTTTTTACTCCGTAACATATTTTGTTGTGAGATACTACATCTTTTACTGATACAGCAATTGTGCACACATCTTGGAATAAAAATGAAGGCACTATTATATAGGCCCACACGTATACGAAGGACCCTTTCAATTAAAACATGGTACCTAAAGTCTACCTCTCTTTTATCCTGGAAGCAGCTGTGTACACACCTTTCTTTCATATGAAGCGATGCCCTTTAGGTCTTTTAGTTTCGACGTGTTAAAAGGATCCAGCGAATGATTTATTCGCATTTCTTGGTCAGTAATCACTTTTCTTGTCAAGAACCAAGACAGCTTACAAATTTGGAATGAGTTATACTATATGAACCCTCCCTATCGGTCAAATCATAGGGAATATTCCCTATCACACTTTTTCGATCTGTGCGGTTTTTGTGGGTTTACATTACGTATTTTGTGATTTTAAGCGTTTGACTTATTAAGCGTTATATTCTTATTAAGTATTTTCAGGTTTATAGCTTTTTGATATTAAAAAAAAAATAAAAAATAGGGAGGATCAATATAAAAAAGTAGGCACCGTCCATATAACCCAACCCATTAGGAATAATAGCAGTTCATTTTTTCAAAACAAACAGCTAGAACGGATCAACATTCTACTTTTCTGGCATGGTTACCTATTTGATGATTTGACCATTCAGATGTTGATTATTTTACACTTTTCGTCCAAAACGTAAGCAACTTTTTGACATTCTAATTTCCTGGCATGGTTACCAATAACATTTTAAGGGTTGTATTATTGGAATCCTCCTATCATGTCACATCATAGGGGAATATTCCCTTTATCCCTCACTTTTTCAAGATCTGTGCGGTTTTTGTCGTTTTATTCCATATTTCGGCAGTTTTAAGCGTTTGATTTATTAAACTTTATATTCTTGTTCGCGTTTTCGGGTTTATAGTTTTTGATATAAACAAAATTATAAAAAAAAAAAAAAAAAAAAAAAAACAAAACAAAAAACTAAGGGGTCAATCTAAAATTATAGGGGGGTCAAAATAACCCAACCCCATTTTAAATGTATATCAGTTAAATTTTTTCTTAAATAACAATATCTGCAGCCTTAGAAATCAGGCGTAAACATCAGCCACGAATATTATGAACAGATTCTAAAAATGACATTCTAATTATAGCCTTTTAGTCGGATATTCTGCATTATAAGCGGCTAAGAATGCATGCACATTTTCTCTGTATATTCGTTCATAGGGAATCACCAAAGATCCATTGTATAAAGTTCATATATACTTCATACATACGTATGCACTTGACTGCGTGTCTGTATACGAGAAAATGTATATACACGTTGTATTTGCTACATGAAATTGATCAAAGTCCGAGTTTTCAAGGCGTATAAATGTTTTCTGTCAAACAAAATTACTAGCAAGAAGTATTTGCATTAAGCTAAACTATTGAGAGAATATGTTATGCATTTGCAAATCATATATCTATAGTTTCAGAATCACATTCAAATTAAACAAATATTGTGAAAACTGCAGTTTTTTTTAATTGAGCTAGCTTGGACAATAGACGTTTAAGCAATTTAATCACATACTATTTCGGACATTCTAATCTTGGTTTATCAGTAAAAATAAAGTCTTAAAATAATATAAATCAACTAGCTAGCGTGTATTGGAGGCACTCCTAAATTGCATGGTGATATCATCAAATAGACTCAAAAACATGTCAGATATCCCGTATATATTGTTCATTTAATTTATCGCATTTACATAAGTTATGGCACTGATTTAGTTTTTATTTCCATATAAGGTTGAAAATGAAGCAATGGACCAAGAAGACGAGGAAATGTGAAAGAATCAAATGAAGAAACGAAAGCAAATGGTTGAATTCAAGTTTAAGCGGTGTCTTTAAAAGTTGGTATTTTGCCCATAACTTCTTCATCGCTATCCTTTTTAGGCAAAGATGGATCCACAACACTTTAGAGGGTGTTGCACACTTTTATATTTTTTTTATGATTATAAGTATTTACGTTGCACCATAAGGATTTTATTAGCTAAAATAGAAGGTTGCACGTATAAAAAAAATGACATATTTTAAAACAATATACACTTTGTGACCTAAAATCGGTTGTGGTAAACGCAGCACTTCAATTTCCGAGTGGGCGTCGCATTTTAGTTGATTCAAGTGGCCATGCAAATAGGAAAAAGACATACAACTATCGTGTTTTGAGCTAAGCCTGAAAATCAACTAAAATAATTCAAATTCGAAAGCAATACGGCGTATCCAAAAGAAATGGATACGGCATATTCAAGTCGGGTTACGAAAAGATCTATATAAACAAACCCTAACGCGACCAATTCTTAATCCCCCACTCTACCATTCGACTTCTAGAGGTTCCAAAGTATTATTCCATGAAGCTTAAAACATCAAGAGAAGAAAGAGCTTTCATCGTAAACACTTATTTAAATTGGTTTGCTTATCAAATTCATTATTAACTCACTTAGTTTTATCGACTTTTAACTTGTTTCATGTTAATTGAATTCACGGGCTAAACACCTTTAGTGTTTGCCTAGTTATGATTGAACTTATGCTATAACATGAGTTGATGCGTTTAATTCATTCTTAGTTGGATAATTATTTATGTTCATTGATAGATCCTCTCATCTATGTGTTTGATATTGTTTAACCTATTGCTTAGTAATGAATGTTAAGTAATCAACTCAATATTTATTACTTGCATCATGATTGTACGATCATTACAATTAGTGGCTACAGATAGATCATATCCTAGCTTGGTTGAACATATTAAAGCTATTAGGTTAGAGACTATGGAGTGTTAATGTTCAATTTACACGAAGTTAGGTGATTTCTAGTACTAATAATTAAGGTCACATAAATGAATCACATAAGTTAGTTGATGTCCTTAATGCGTGAATGTTAATGATTAATATCCATAATCAGTGGCGAACGTAGGCGGAAATCCAAGGTGGTTCCTTAATTTGGTCAAGTTGAAAAATGCGATGAGTCAACCAACTCAACCGATCAAAGTTTCGGGTCGGGTCGGGTCGGGTCGGGTCCAATTTAACAAGATGCGATAATGAAAAAAAACAATAAACATAGATTATAACATAATAGTTACTGCGATTACACATTTTTGAGTTTCAATTGCGTCTTCCTAGATTTCATAGCTTGAAAACGAGCAATGATTATATCATTACTAATACCTTCTAATATATCTTTTTCAACATACGACACTAAACAATCATGCATAAATTCACCCCCATCTTATTCGTAGATCACTCTTAATCGACTTCATTGCGAAAATGCACGCTCCACAGTTGAAGTTGCAACCAAGCAAAATCAATACTAATTTGATGAGAAGATATACATTTGGGCAAATTTCATTTTTCTTTGTTTCAACCATCTTCTTGCATAGATCTTTAATATCTTTCAAGGTAGCAAACTCTTTATCTCCACTCACATCTACAATATACCGTTTAAATTCTAATTCAAGTGAATCATAAGGTGTTGGAAACTCTTCCGGATAAAAAGTAGCCAATTCTATTAGATCGTCGACTTTAAATGCTTCAAATGACTTAGTTGGGCACAAAGAAGACATACAAATAAGTAGTCTCGTGTTCACCTCATTAAAACGATGATTGAGCTCTTTAAGTTGCATATCAATAACTGAGCAAAGTACATCAACCCGGTAATGGTGCAAGTTGTTAACCTTAAAAAAGTAGTTAAAATCCAAAGTGGTTCCCGGGCACCACCTATACATAACATAAGTCCGCCACTGAATGCTTGTCTCAATAAGAATCTAACAACATCAATTGAACAACATAAACGGATATAATGTTCATTTTTCTCTAGTAAAGTTTGATTATCAAATGCAGTTGTGATGGATTGTTTTTGGTTCATCAAGCTTTGACATTTTCATCGCAAGAATGTGCGGCTTTCCTCCATTATGTTCATCTAGCCCCGACTTCCTATTCCAAGCTCTAAATCCACCTTTAACAAAATTATCCGACCCCTTGACATTTTATCTCGGTTTGAATAGATATGACATAAGCAAAAGCGACTTCCTCTTTTATACTATATTCAACCAATATTTATAATCAAGAAACCATGAACTAACAAATCGACGAGGTTTACCTCCAATATCTCTAACTTGGAAATTATGATTTTTAGGTTGGAAAAGCCCATCTATCAAATATGCTCGTCTATTCTCATCTCGTTGATTTACATGGTACTCGTCTATACTTTTTCGATATTTCGGATCAGCAGGTAGATCTTTTAAATCAATTTTCATATACTTTCTTTGCTCCTTATCTCCATCTTTTGAGGTTGAACTAGATACTCCTTTTTTGGTTAAGAATTTCAACATTTTAACTAGAACAAATACCAAAATTCAAACATTTAATCAATAACCATTTAATCACATGCATGATACAATGACACATAACATCTTAACTTAAACACTAAACCCTAAAATCTAAATAAACAATCTAACAATTATAGTAAATTAGTAATACAACAATACAACTATATAAAAATAACAAAATTACAAGTACATCAAATAAGCAAATCAACAATACAACTATTCAATAGGTAAATTAGTATGGCAAAATCAATAATACAACAATAGATAAATTAGTATGATACAATTAAATATATTTAATTTATATGAGAGATCTTAGAACTCACTCACTTTAATTTTTATTCATCCATCACTCAGATCAAGATCATGCCTATTCGAGTATTGGTTTACCACTTTTCCACGTTCAATTGGGATTGCCGGCCAATGCTTATCTTTTTTTACAGTGTATTATAAATTTTTATTATTAAATGGGTTAATTTTGTTGGGCTAATTGGGTTTGGGCTAAAAATATTTTATACTAAAAGTAAGTTTTTTGTCCAATTTTTTTCTAAGGTAGTTCCCAAATAATTTCTAAGGTGGTTCCTAAATTTTTTTTCATCGTTTCTCAAAGATTTTGTCGTCCAAGGTGATTCCCGGACACCACCTATACATAACATAAGTCCGCCACTGTCCATAATGCATCAAATTAATAAGCTAATAGACATAGGTTTAGATCTTAGATATCAAAACTAGGTCTAGGTTACCTTAGATTCACCGACTAAGTCATCATTGTACAATTCACTAGTCGAATCTTGTTAAGAGCATAAGTGAATGAAAAACTAGGTAAACATACATTTCTCTTATTGTTTGAAGGTCTTTATCTTTTATTTCCATCGTTAATTTATTGTTTAGGCATTTTACTTAATTTGTCAATTCATTACGTTCGCTCGAAACTAAAACGCCCCCCAATTTACATTGCTTTCACAGTTAATTAGGATTTTAATTAAACAACTTAAGTTCGCATTTGCTTCCCAAGAGTTCGACCCTCGGCCGAATCTATACAACTACACGATATGTTACACTACTCTTTATTGTGTAGGATTAGACATAGGTTATTTCTAGCTTATAAATAATAAACGTGATCTAGCACACCAAGTTTTTGGCGCCACTTACTGCTGAGACGCGATTTTATTTTTGGTTGTTTTATTGAAATTCTGTGTTCTTGTGAAATTTTTGATTGATTGTTTGGTTATAGTTAAAGTAAAAAACATCTTCAGAACTCAAATCTAGTGTATCTGCTGGATTGAGATATGACGTATTAGATTCTATAGGATACAACATATCCAAGTTCTTAGACATAAAAAATAGTTTTCATATTTTTTTTAAATATTGTCTAGTGTTCCTTTTGTTTCTTTCTTTATGCTACTTTGTTTTCCTGGTTAGTGTATATTTCATGATTTCATGGAGAACTTGTACGAATTTGAGAGGTTTAGGAAGAATGAAGAAAAGCACGCCAAAGAAGTTACAAAGATGATTAAGTTACTTGACAAGGATGCAAACAAATAACAAGATGAATATGAGGAGTATACAAGTTATCCTAAATATGATTCATATGGTTATGAAGACACATCCATATTTTACGAATACCCACTCTACCCATCAAGTCCAGCATTGCGAAGAGAGGAGTATTAATTAGAGGAAATATTGTCTAAGTTTATCAAGTATGGAGAATAAAGGGAAATTTATAAATAGACCGAAGAGATGATTAAAAGCATTGAAAAGTATAATGAAGAAATGCTTAGGGATTTAGCAGTCTCATTACAACGAATTGCAGAATATACAAACTTTACTGTTGACGTGCTAAGTTTGAGAAAAGATGAAAAGAGTGTGGTTGAAGAAGTAAGGATGGTGGAAGCATATGATGGGAGTATTGTGGAAGAAATGAGGGATATCGAGCTCAAGGATATGGTTACTCATACATGTTTTGAAAGAAGCAGATACTGTGAAAGATGAGGTGCAAGTTAAAATTTCACAACGTACCGTGGAAATATCTATAACTTATTAAATGATTACCATCTTCTTAGTTAGAGGTGTTCATTATTCGGATTAAACAGATTAACCAACCCAATCTAATTGGTAGTGAGTTATTTGGATTAGTTTATTCAGTTTTGGTTTGGTTTTTGGAAAAAACCAATTAAGGAATTGGTTTAATGATTTGTATTTGAGTTCATGTCTTCTTTATTAGCCTTACCTGAAACCCGAATAAGGATGTAACGGTTAAAAAATGTTTTACTATCTACTAAGAATAACACATATGTAAGTTTGATTATGGTCATGTTTGACAACAAGCATTTGGAAGCGTTTAGGAGCGACAAGCGGTAAACATTATAGATGAAAAGCTTGTTTGGTAAGACCTCAACAAACGTTAGAATATTGTCTTACCGCTCCAATCTAAATGCTTCTTGATTAAGCATTCCACAATTGCTCCAAGCGTTTAGTTTATGAAATTACATATATACCCTCATTTGTTTAATCATTTATTTTATTTTAATATGTATATGACCTTTTTCGTAATTTTACAATTTATAATTACTGTTACAGCTACGTTACCAAACACATTTTTTAAACAAACAACTACAATTTACTGCTTACTGCTGCTGATATGTGTCGCCAAACATAGCCTATGTGAATGACATTATTAGAATAATCAAATACATATTACTTTATCCAAATAATATGGTATTAACAAATAAAATGGTATAAACTTTTATTTGAGTCATTCAAAGTATTCGAATAAAGTAAGTCAATTTCCTCTTATTTGGTTAACCGAAAATCCGACCATATAAACCGAGTTCTCATTTGGGTGGTTTGGATTGGTGACCCTATTTTCGGAGTAGGAGTTGTGTGGATTGATGATTGAAAACAACCTGAATAACACAAACAATATAACCCGACTAAACCGAAACCTGACCGAACAAACACCTCTTTGTAACTATGTTCGATAACAAGGTAAAAAACAGTAAATTGTTATTGTTTGAACATGTGTATCTTAATGGTTTGGGACAAATTTAGAATAAATATGATTATGTAAATTCGATAAATTTTCATGAAAATAAGACGGGCCATGTTGACTAGTATATAAAATAATTTTGTCATACTAAGGCCGGACACAACAAGGGGAAGAATTTGACTTTCATTTTATCTATCACATCAGCTTTCTCTCTCCAACGACTTACAGACGATTGGTTGCCACAGTAAGAGCGACATTCATTTTTCTTTTAATTTTTTTTAAACATTTTTAACAACCAAAATTATATTTCATTAATAATTAAAACATTACATAATAATTCAAATAAAAATTAAAACATTGCTATACTTATTAAAAACTTAAACTAATAATCTAAATTGTAGCGTGCCTTGATTTCTTGCATCTTTTGTCGTTATTTCAGGAAAAGATGGGTCGATTGGTGTGAGATAAAATATGATGTCTTTTCCCGCTCAAATTCAAGTTTTTGACATTCTAGTTCAATTTCCTTTCCTCTATTTCCGCTTCTGATCTCTTCTTGCTTGCATCTCTAACCCATGTTTCCGTTGCTCCAACTCTAGTTTCTTCAACTCGAAGTATTCGTCTGTTGTCTCATTCTTCTTTCCCTATGCTAGCGACTTAATGGTTTTCCATTTGTCGGCTACCCCTTCAATATACGAAGATTTGGAATTCTCGAAGGAGAGTGATTTTTTATTTTATTTTATTTTTATTTTTATTTTTTTATTATTATTATTTTTTGCTTTGTCACGACCCATTGGTCGCACATCTCAAGTCTTTTGAGGAACAGGCACATCCGCATCTTCGTTCAAATTGAAACCAGCAACCGAGCCGGTTTCAGAAGTCTTGGCTTTCTTTCGACTCGCATCTTGGCTCTCAAAATGAGGTATCTCAACTTCCTTCCAAGCAGCATGCTCCCTCAAAACTTCCCAACAATGATCCCATACAAAAGCATGGTCATACACCACTAGGTATTATGCACACGCTCTTTGGTAATTATTGTGGTCATTCTCACCACTTGCGCGATTCTTACTAACATTGTTGTAAATGGCATAAAATGCACCAACTCTAGGACGAATATTATTTTTTCACTTGCTAATGATCGAGTTGTAAGTTATGTTTGCACCAACTTCTAACTTATATAAAAGAAAGTGTATAAACATATAAACAACCACTAATACTCCCTCCGTCTTAAAATTATGATTTTGATTTGACCTTTGATGCAAAACGTGTGTTTTTTGAAATACAAAAAGTATGTTTTTCTTTTAAATTAATACTAGCTGGGTACCCGCGCGATGCGGGGGCGGGTACCCTAAAATTAAATTTTAAGCGAGTAATATTTTTAGAGTAGTGATAATCATTTTAAAGATGATGATTATTTTATGTTGTAATTAGTGGCGGATCTAGAATTTCAGAGTAGGGTATGTACAATTTTTAGTAAGAGTTACTCAAAAAAGTTACGGGTACGGCTTTCTTTGGTCGGGTTTTCCGGGTCGGGTTTTTTGGGAAATTGGGTTAGGCGTTGTTGTTTCATTTTTTGAATTGTACTATATATTATAGTTGATCTGCTTTGTCAAAAGTTTGAATGATATTGGTGTTATTTTAACTAAAGTTTGAATGACATGGAATTGGTTAATTATAATAGAGTATTTTTACTAAACTTTGAATGATATTTGTGTTATTTGGATAAGATTATAATAAAAACACAATTCTTAAACTCTATGTAGCAATCCTAATTTTTGATTGTAAATGAAAGTACAGCTTGTTACATTAACGAAACAAAGCAAAAAAAAAAAAAAAAAAAAAAAAAAACTTGAGCATATTTATTGTAGCATTGTCAATTGTGCAAGTTGTAGTGTCGTACTTAAAAGATTAGTTTGGGCCTTCGGTAGTATAACATCATAATTGGGCCGCTTAAAGACATGTTATCTTAATTTGACTTACTTCAAAACCTCATTTCCTCCTTCTTCGCTAAAAAACCTGCAGCTGCAGCTGTCTTCTTCAAAATAACAATAAGTCCATAACTGCTTCTTCTTCTTCCTTTTTTTCTTTGATTAGGGTGTGCACTCAAAACTTTCTTGTATTTCAGAGGGTGTGCACTCAAAAGTTTTTAAGGTATTTTGTTGTCACTTTTGAAAAAATACAAATTCTTTACACTACTAAAAATTTACGCAAGGTATGCACGTGCATACCCCACATTCAAGCTAGATCCGCCCCTGGACACTGATATGGTGTCTAAATATGAACTGGGGTTATGCTAACCATGTGGTTATTCGTAGTCTTGGTTGTCAAATGAGATAAAATGAGATCTTGTTTTATTTATTTTTTTTCTTTTTGTGGTTCGGACATGGTGATGGGTTTAGGATAGATTGTGGTCTCGAGTAGGCTGTTTAGATCACAAAATGGCCACAGTGATTGGTTCGGACATGGTATTTTTTTTATTTATTTTTTTATTTTTCGTTAGTGTTCTTGTTCGAATCATATAGGTGAGGGCGGTTGATTTGGAGTTGGATTGAATATTCTGTGTGTTTGTTTCTCAGATTTATTTTTTAGTGTTTGCTTGGCTTAGTTGCTTGATTAGATTTTATATTGTGATTAAATGGTTGTATATTTTGGTGAAGGGGTGAATTAAATAGTGTATTAATTGTATGTGTTGAATATTGGGTTTTTAGTTGTATATGTGCTTCAAATAGTTGTAAATTATGTTTTGTTACTTGTATTTGCTTAAAATCTATATTAAGAAATCTTAAAAAATTAATAAGAGGGAAGTGCTTAAATGCATTATAAGTAGTATAGATAGATAATTGTGTTTTTGAAAAGTTGTCAAATTTAAAATTAATCAACTTTAAGATGTATTAAAAAAATACTTAAAACAACATTAATTTAAATTTTCAAGACTCGAGGTTTTTTTTTTTTTTTTTTTTTTTCTAAAAGTAGTATAGATAGATATTAAGTCCTAGTGGATACAAAGCCACAACAAGTATTAGGCCAACTACTAACCTATTGTCTATGCCCTCGAGCATTGAAGCTAATTTAGCTGTTTCCCTAACAAATGAGAGGTGAACTAAGTGACAACTAGGGGTGCTAATCGGGTCGGGTTGGTTGGGTTCGGGTCAAACGGGTCGGGTCCAAGTCGGGTCGAGGCTAAAAATAATATACCCGAACCCGACCCTATTTAAACTCGGGTTAGTCGGGTTCGGGTCAAGTCGGGTCGGGTCAAGTCGGGTCGGGTCAGGTCGGGTTCGGGTCTGTACCATTTACAAAATCATAAAATTTAATTTCTAAAATAACGCATGTATAAATGACACATTTTTTTGGTTGAATTTGTTTGTTACATATTTTTTTGATACAACTTTTTTCTTGTTCCTTATAAAATGGAAAGAAACACACTCGCGCTGTCAAATATAAGGTTTTAATTCATATATGTGTAATGTATGCATATTCAACGTTCATATAAATGTTCATATAAATGCCTTTAAATATATTTTAAAACAACATTAATTAGACTTTTAAAGAATACATTCAACAATTAAAATTAAATAAAGATTTACAAAAGTTTAAAAAAAAAAAAAAATCCTAAGTCGGGTTAGTCGGGTTGACCCGAACCCGAATAAGCAAAATATTTGAACCCGATACCCAACCCTAGTTCGTACTCGGGTTAAACGGGTTGACCCGATGGACCCGAGTTAGACTTTAGACCCGAGTAACCCGACCCGATTATCTTTTGTCGGGTTCGGGTCCGGGTTGGGTCAGGATTTTTGACACCCCTAGTGACAACACACCCTTGTGCAATGAGCAACTATATCTAAGTTTATAAGGCTCTAAAAGTATCTACCGCGAAAAAGGAAAATAGTTGCAAAAGGGCTCTTAAATCTTAACCTTTACTAGAATTATCACAAAATCAAAACCATCTTTTCTCGAATTATCTCCTCTTTTACTATTTTTAGCTCTTTACTAGTTTTAATACAAAATCATTGTTAAAAAATATGTACATGTAAAGAAGTTAGAAAAGGGAAAAGGTATATCGAACAAGCATTATGGTTTTCAGAAAACTTGGTGAGGAGATGATGTTGAGGATTTTTTGGTGATACACAATATCAAAATCTTTCCACATTAGGCAAAAGTGCCCGTATATCTATATCTGGGGCACATTCTTCGAATCAATATTCATCTTTTGAATACCTTATAAAGGGCATGGGAGATGAACAATCGTACCTCAAGCAAGTTGTGATCCATTATGGTGTTTTTTACCATTAGGTCAATATAGTTTACCCATAAGGTTTATCTATATAAGCAAGTTTTATAAAGTCAAGCTCAATTAAGTTTTCAAGACAAGTTTAAGCTTTTTCAAGCTCGATATATGACAAATGTTTCAAAATTTCAACCTCAAACTTCATGTTTAGTGGTTTTTGTTGTCGATTTTCTATTGAGTATATCACTTTTCAAGATTTCTTTAGCTCATTTTTAGTGTATTTTTAGCTACCAAAAATAACACATAAAAAAACCACACGGAAGAAAACCGACTTAATATCTGTTGGTTTAGCAATACCTGTAAAATCCATGCAAACCCTTACCATAACTAACGGTACATTTTTATGAATATACTTGTACTAACCCATAGACTCGTGAGTTGTATGGACATATAACAAGTGGCAAAAGTCGCATATAAATATTGAGCAGAAAACGATGATTTATAGCTTTTGTAATTTATTAAAGATGCCACGTGAAGCTCCAGCCTTCATTCCTGAACCCTCATATTCCGCCAAACAAACCGCTTTTTGCCTTCTTAGTTACAACGATACAAAAACGCTTAATATAAAAAAATTTGTGGCTTTGAATGCCTGTACGCAGGCATAAGCTTATACAACCAAAATAAGAAAGATTGTATTTTATGTCACTTGTTTGTTATATTTAGCATTACGTAATTCACTGATCTCTATAGATAATTTGAACATATGTCTTACATCGTTCGCAGGTTATTCTTTGGGATTCAAATAATTCCGCAAGTCATTTGTAGAATGGCATATATGTTAAAGACTGCATCCCAATTTTTGTGTTAAAATAAATTTTCCGTTTTTCCAAAAGAAGAAAAAACTCAAGTCAAAGATATTCACGTACAAAATCCAAACACAAATTGGCGATGTCGAAGACAAGTCTTTAAAAGGTTCTCAAAAGATAGATATTTGATGAGATTGATTGAATATAGAGATAGTAAAGCAAGGCGGCAATGAGACAAAAATAATTATAATGAGTCATTGACGATAGTTGACAATTGCAAATACGTTTATTGCGTCTGTTACATGATTAAAACGATATGTTGTGCTAAAAAAAGAACAAATTTTTATTTTGTTCAAGTCATTAATCAACAATAAAGAGGTAAATTAGTAAATTTTCATATTGAATTTAAGGACACTTTAGTATTTTCTGTACTCAATTTTAAAACTTGAAAAAAAGGCCATTCACACTTTATATGTACATCACATGAAGATTCAAGGGTGGGGATCATATAAAATTCTTGGCTGAGTTGGTTGATTTTCAACCATTATATTTAAATCGATGGTTAAGATTAAAGATTTAATCTTAACCATCGATTCATCGATAGTTAATCAACCAATTTGACTCAAGTTGATGGGATAACTTGAGAGGATTCAAGTCCAAGATTCAAAAGATTAGATGCTGTCATCTCACTACACATGATATCAGGCTAACAAGCACCTAATTTAAATTTTCTTTTGGGGTTTGTTCCTTCAAATTTGTTCTTATATTGCCACTGGATTTTAATTATGTTACGCTTATAAGTTGTTTTTACTTAACAAGCACCTAATTAAATTTTTTCTTTTGGTAAATAGATAATGATAAAGTTTTTCCTTTTCAAATCCATTGTGATGGACGAATGTTTTAACTAAGATGTACGCAACCTTACATATATGTTCTTAACCACTAGGCCATTTCAATAAGCCATCTCCTTGTCCACCCCAAATATGTGTTCTTAACCACCAAGCCATCTTGACGATCATTTAAGAATGCCTTGAAAGTTAATTTGAGTATTAAATTACGTGTAAGATAATTTGCATTCACCTAAATCTTTAAGGCTTGGCACAGTCGATTCAAAATCATCGGTCGGTCATCAAAAATTTTAGTCCTCGACCGATATTAACATCGGTCGAGTCGACTGTGGCTCTCGGTCATCACATCGGTCGAAGGACAAAAAAATTGAATATCGGTTCAATTTTCAACCGATATCAACATGCAAACTCCCAACCACTTTTTGCCCGTTTGGGCATTGAAAGTAGTAGTTAAAAAAAAAAAAAAAAAATCGGCCGTTGGTCATCTAAACTAAAAAAAAAAAAAAAAAAAAAAAAAAAAATTTAAATTTTACCGCTCTATAAATACCAACTTCAAATCTCAAACACAATTCATCTCAACTACTTCTCATCTAAATTCACTTCCAACCTCAATCTAATTCTCATCCAATTTCAAAATGTCAAAGAAAAATACCCCACAATCAAAAAACCGACGATCCCGACCACCCCAAAATCAACCGAATTTGAATTTCTCGCCGGAAAACAACTTCGAATTAACCGGCATAACACCACAACAAAACCGGCCTATTCGCTTTCGTTCACAAAATTTTGAATATCAATAACAACTAGCACAACCAAATCAAAACCAAAACCCCGTTTTACGTTAACCGTCCTTTTGTCCCACCGCAACGTCCTTACACCGATTACTGGCAACAACCTAGTGGGTCGTCGTATCATCTAAACATGGACTTCATTTAACCTCCTCAACCGTATCAACCTTATTCCCCGCTTCGAAGTACTAATCTTGACATGAATTTGGAAGATTTTATGCCGGAGTATCCGACACAAAACTACCAAACTCAAGATGCTTCGATGGGGCAAGGTTCGGGTCACGGTTCGTACCATGATTCCATTCCCGTTGAAAACGATGATGATGAAAAAACCGACGATGTTGAAGAAATGTCCCGCATCAAACCAAAGCAGCCATCAAGACATGCTTCAAAGGCCAAAGACAAAGGAAAGAAGCCCGAAGCAAGCAAGGCGAAAGGCAAGAAGATCGTTGAACCATGGACAAAGGCGGAAGAGATCGCGCTTTGTAAAGCTTGGGTTCATGTGTCGGAAAACTCGGAGAGAGGAAACGCCTTGAACCGCTTCCGCTTTTGGGAGTTAGTGATATAGTACTTTCAAAATGAAACTCGCTCAGACCGAACCTACGACTCCATCACTACCAAATGGAAGAATAGGATTCGTAATAGGGTTGGTAATTATTGCGCTATCATTGATAATATCAAGAATGACCATAGAAGTTGTGAGAATGATATAGATGACACTTCAAAAGCTTTTAGAGAATACCGTATGACGTACGGTCATGATTTCACTTTGGAGGAGTGTTGAAAAATTTTAAAGGGTCATGTTGCTTGGAAGAACTATGAGATGCCGGCTTTCCAAACGAATAATCGGAAGAAAACAAAGGGTTCTACCACTACCTCGGGTTCAACCCAAGCTCATGATCCTTTGGATGTCCAAGATGTTGATGATTCTGATGATGAGGAAGAGACTAGAGAATAACGACCGATAGGTCGTGACAAAGCAAGGAAGAAATCATCCTCCTCCTCTCGTGCTGATGATGAACCATCAGAATCATTTGTAAAATCCGTCGCCAAAACTTTCTTCAAATTCAAGAAGCCGTCAAAATGGGAGAAAGGTAAGAATAAGGAGGGTTTAGAAGATGCTTACATACGGTTGAGGGAAAAAGAGCTGGAGATGAAAAGAGAGAAACTTGAGCTCATGAGGCTATCAAAACGGGAGACCGACATAATCTTCTACAATACCCCAGTCGACCCAACTTTGACCGGACGACAACTAGAAGAATTGATGAAAGTCAAGACAACAATCAAGGAACGCTACGGTTTAGATTATTAGTTTAAGTATTGTAATGTTTATTTTAATTTAGTATTGTAATGTTAATTTTAATTTTAATGAATTTAAATTTGATGTTTAAAATGTTTGAATAAAAAAAAAAAAAAAAAAACGTCCATCGATTGTGGTATCACGATCGTATGCAGTCGTAGAAGAGAAAAGCGATGTGACACCGCAGTGGCGCAGGTCGTATGCAGTCACGAGTGTGCCCAGCTTAACTAATCAGAAAATCAACTCAATCTAGAACTACAACAATTAAACATCAAAAACTTAAAAGATATTCTAAAACTATCATCTATAGTTTCCTGAATTATAATAAGATAAAACGAAGTCTTCAAATAAAACTCCGCTAATCCCTTAGTACTATATATTAATTAATAAAAAGACATGTGTCAAAAAGTTAATGAAATCGCACTATTCTATTTTAAAATTTTGATTCTTTTTGGCATAAGACTATATTTTTTATTTTGACCTATTTAGAAAATTTTCTAAATTACTAATTCTATTACTTTATTACAAAGTGTTTCGCTAAACTTCGATGAGTGGGCACGGATTAATCTATTTATAAAAAAGAAATGTTTCAATTTATTCAATTGAAAATCATGTTCAAATACAGTAATTTACAAGTTTATTTAATATGTAGTTAATATATTTTTTAGTTAATTAAAAAAATTTGTGTTTATTAATTACACCCTATCTCACGCATTAGTCATTTGTTAGCAAAATTTAGAGGTGGCAAAACGGGTGGGCCGGGCGGACACGGGCTAAAGCAGTGCAGGGCTAAAATGGGGCAGGCTAAGCAGGCGCGAGACATGACAGCGCGTGTTATCTGGTGTTTAATAAAAGACTTAGAGCAGAGGGTGTGGTCTCGCCACCACACCGTGATGCTTTGTCGTGGCTCTCCAAACAAGCCTTCGTCATGCAGACGACAAACCAAAACGCTGACAAAGGTGGGGCCCAAGTGTGAGATTAATCATTTTTTTTCAATTTATAAATGGTTTATGGGTTGTGTGTGTGTGTAGCGTGTGTATGTGTGTGTGAGTTGTAGATGGTGGTGGTGGTATTGTATGGTGGAGAAGAAGAAGATTTGGTTTTGATATTTATGGTGGAGAAGAAGAAGATATGGAGAAAAAGAAGATATATAGTGTTTTTTTTTTTTTTTTTTTTAAATATTTTGGCAGGATATATGGTTGGATGTATGTGAAAATGTAAAAAAAAAAAAAAATTAAATTGTAAAGGTGGGACCCAAATAAAGAGGTTGAGGTTTGTTATGAGGGAGGGGGGTTTGTTGTGGTTAGTTGTGGAGGTTTGTTATGCTGATGTGGCGCTGATGTGTCAATGATGAAGAGGTTAACCTCCATCACCACACTTTCCGCTCTTAAAACGACGAAATAAATTCTTTAAACGTAATATCTTATTTATATAAAAAAACTTAAATATATTATATAAAAAAAATTTTCTTTAAAACGATCGTAATGTTTTACAATTGAGAAAAAAAAATGTGTCATTTAGTGACTATTTAAGTTTTCAATGAGATATATGTGCTCATTTAAAAAAAATAAAGCTAAATGTGTCCAAATTTTTTAGAAACATGCCCATTTTACTAATTTTTTTGCTTTTGAACACATTTTGCCAGCGTTAGCAAAATCGTATTACAAAAACCAACACAATCCATCCTAACCATTCTTTGGACAAAAATAGAAGAATGAGTCATAAAGATATTTCCATTGAAAACAATAAATAAAAGGTTGTAGTAATCATATTCTATTTGACAAGAATCCAACCTTTCACCGGCCACGTACGTACATACCCTAATAACACCGAATCTATAATTAATCACTACGTGTACGTGTCCGGAACTCAGGGGTGCTGTTCCCCGTACTTGACCGCCGAAATCATATCAACCATTTTTACGTCACGGCTCTCTACCTCTTTATAACACATGCACGTACTATCTCATTCTCTTCACACAATCAATTCGATCATATATGTTGATAATTAAACCAAAATCGAAAACATGATGATAAATAAAATGGATCACACAATACCAACATCTCCATCTTTAACAAACTGTAGACAAACCGCGAGTTATTCGAGTAAGTTAGATGTGATACTTGCTAGAAGGAAACGTGCGGAGCTTCGTAGGTCAAAAGTTTTGGCATGTGGTGATCATGATACCCTTGCAAAGCGACGACGTTTTGAGAACGTTGATAACGAGTTTCCTTATCAATCGTCCGTGATTGGACGTAGGAGAGAGATGGAGGATGCTATTAGTGTAGAATTAGGGTTTGTTGACAAGAGTTGCATCAAGTTAGATTTTTATGGGGTGTATGATGGACATGGTGGTTCACGTGTTGCAAATGCGTGCTGTGAAAGGTTGTTTAAGTTGTTGGCGAGTGAGATTGGTGATCAAGGGGAGATGGATTGGGATAAGTTGATGGTGGAGAGTTTTGTGAAAATGGATGAGGAGGTTAATGAGAGCGAGTTTGTGGGGTCGATGGGTTCGACTGCTGTTGTTGCAGTTGTGGGTGATGATGAGATTGTTGTTGCGAATTGTGGTGATTCAAGAGCTGTGCTTGCTCGTGGTGGTGTGGCCGTGCCGTTGTCTAATGATCACAAGGTAGTTTTCTTAGACCATGCATGCAAGACATATATTTATTTTTTTGAGTAACCATGTTTTTCGACCAGTCACAGGGTTTGAACTACCAAGACATATATAGATTGAGGCGTACGTACAAATTGGTTGAGATGCATGTGAAAGTTAACCATATATATTAGTTTTTAATTTGCATGGTGAAACAAAATGTTTTAAAAGTTTCAACTTATGGTAATGATTTTTACTTTGGTTTTATACCTACGTATGAAAAATAAAGACTATGAAACGTACGTCGAAAGTTAATTCAAGTTATGTGTGTCCGTCAAAGTCGTGTTGATCGATCACTAACTTGTATCTAATCGACCATTTAGATTACACAAAAGGGCATTCACAAGTCTAACCAAGAACTTTGATATAAGGTTTTAGATTATAGAGATTTTTACTAATATTTAAACATGATATGCAGCCGGATAGACCAGATGAGCTAGAAAGGATCGAACACTCGGGAGGAAGGGTGGTTAACTGGAATGGCAATCGCGTTTTGGGAGTTCTTGCTACTTCAAGATCCATAGGTACAAACCATTGAATTTAAGTTAGTTCGAAAGTTTATGCTATAATATTTGGTGAAAAGGTTACTAAAGTACATGATCTACAACTATATATGCAGGTGATCGACAACTAAAACCATACGTAATAGCAAAACCAGAAGTCGTCGTAAATAAAAGAAATGATAAAGATGAGTTCATGATATTAGCTAGTGATGGATTATGGGATGTGATATCTAACGATTTCGCATGTCATGTCGTGAGAAAATGTCTTGATGGCCGGATTTGTCGAAGGAGTTCATCAGAACAAGTAAACGATACAACCAAAGAGAAGAAATATAGAATGACCAATGCAGCCGTGGTTTTAACCGAGCTCGCAATGGCTCGTGGCAGTAAAGATAATATAAGCGTTATCGTTGTGAATCTTAAAAAGTAAATCGATCTCTTGGTGATAAACGAGGGTAGTGTATGTTTTTTATGGCTTTTTGCAACAATTATGCCATTTACGTCAACTTTGTTTTCCATTTCGATAATAGAATCAAGTACATATATTTTTTACGTTTAGAAGGTTAAAGTTTGATCTTTGTAAAATTAAAAACAATTAGTTTATAATGTGATTGAAGAATGAAGTGTGCTATTCCCAATTGTTATTCACTTTAGGTGCGTTTGGTATCCTGAAATGAGAATTAAAGAATGAATTTACATTCCAATCATGTGTTTGTTTAAGACGTAAATCTTTCAAATATGAGAATGAAATATAGATATGTTTCATACTCCATATTATTCAAAAAGGAAATGTATGGATCTTTCATTCATGATGGCCCACGTTATACTTATACCGCTATACCCATACTCATTGTAATTCAAGGTAACATACCAAACGTACCTTTAATTTATTACTATACGCAATTAGTTATATTGAGTTGGAGGCTACACAAAAATTATTGTTTATCACTTTATCTACTTCGAGTTAACAAGTACTTGTTTAATTATTGTTTCTCGAGCTGTAAAGCGTACGAATTCTAATCACCACAACATTAAAAAAAAATTAAAAATAAAAATAGACATAGTGACGGGGTTATATTGACATCAAAATATGTTATTAAATCTAGTCTTATGGTGATACTTTTTAAAAGTGTAGGCAAAAGGCTAAAAATTTTAGATTTAATGAAATTTTTTTAGAAACAAAATATTTCATAAAAGACAAAAAAATATGTAATTATATTTTTTAGCTATAAATGGACTTTTACGGATTTCACTTGCACTTTTTTAGTGAAGGGGTGCATATTAAAGTATTAGTGACACTTTTTTTTTAATTTTTAGTGACACTTCTCTAATATTTTTATACTTTTTTTATGCGTCATTAAAAAGACATTTTTTTTTTTTTTTGAGAGAGATATTTTTAGTTTTTTACGTTAAGATGCACACCTACTTAACAATGTAACAAGAGTTGAATAATACTGAAATTAAAATCAACTTCTGAATAAATAATCAACTGGATATATATATTAAAAATCTACATGACTCATGCGTATTCTAATAAATAAAAAGAAAAGCTTATAATAGGTAAGGTAGACGTCTAATTAATGACTAATGAAGTAACAATAAGATTTTCAAAGACCAAATAAGGTTATGGATAATTCCACAAAATCTGTAGCCCATTTTAGCAAAGAAAAACAAATATTTACTTGATTAGCTGTACCAATATATAAATGGCTATAACTAGTTGTGTATATGTATGTTGACATGCATATTCACATGGTCATAATCAAATTGATTATGTTTTTGTAACATCGTAATTATCAATTAAAAAAACAAATCCAATGTACAAGCATACAGAATGTGAACTGATGAGCACAAAAAGGTCTACTTGTAAGTTGTCGAAGGCGGATGCATAGACAGTACAAGATGGGAGGAGACGAATTGTTTTTATGGCGATTGTGATTTTGCCAAAACATTAACAAAGGAAGGCGTGAATCGATTCATTTGTATTTGTTAATCATGAGATGACAATGGTTCTAAGGCCAACAAAGGTATGATTAATCAAGATGGAGAATGTGAGTATTCTACAAGATTTCATAAAACAACAATGAGAGATCAAAGATAGAGTGGTCGTTTAACAAATATATATGTTATTCTCCATTATATACATTTGTTTGCTTCTGTTAGGACAAATATGCTCATCTAGACAATTTCTCGCAACATGAGAGACGCCAAATCATTGGAAATGACATCCTATAATCCACTAGCATCAAAATTTCGTCTATATCCCTTCTTTTGTGATCTTTCACCTCTCATTTTGATATCACATTTGGATTTAACGTTCTGTTGCTATGTATTTTTAAATTCAAAAGGTTAAGAAGTCGTTTCCTAGTTGGTTAATGACTCTAGTATTTACAGTAGTGAAGACTGATTAATTAGGATTACCTATTGATCCCGCGTCAATTGAATTCCGAACACTAATTGCCCGTTCCGATCAAGCATTCACTCTCTTGAGTGTTTGGCACATACGTCTCTGTTGATGCATGTCTCATATATTATCTGAATTATAATGATTTGAAAGCGGCTGTTAACTTATATGCAGAGTAGTTAGTTTAGTTCCTTTTCTTGTGTTTCGAGTTGCTCACTAACGTTAGTAATTTCATCAATATTTGAAAATAATGATATAAATTCATGAACTAAAAAAAATATATATGTAACTGGTTATATTCATGTTTGGCGAAAGAGATTTTGAGAGATTATTATAGATTTTTATTTTCAGCTAGAAACACTACACTTTTTGACTTTTTGTACATATGTTATTGGGCCAAAACTCTCTAAAAGCCCAAAAGCGTTGCTGGGCTGAAGTAAATATTAAAAAAAGTCATTACAAAACAAATATCGCTATCTCATAAAAGTGATCATTCTATATACTACTTAATCCGCTAGGTCGGTTGCGTAGAAAAATGTTTTCCATTACCACGTGTGACAAAACAGGTACTTTCCCAGCAATAAAAAATTTTACGGGCTTATGAGTATAACAGAAGCGCCCAATTTTAAGCCAGCGGGGTTGGGAATAAAGGCCGTGACTCATATATGTCGTTTGGTTACTTTCTTGCCATCTGTTAGCTTCTGCGTGAGTGTTTGCAATTTCTCTAGATCTCATCACTCCACGCACACCGACTCAAATCTTAGCTGCAGAAAAGAGCCGCGAATCAAGTTGTGGTTTTGTTGATGTGTTTTTTATATGCTTTACTTTTACCTAGAAATAATTATACCGATTGTGGATGTTTTGTAGGTGTTTGGAAGAGGAAGAGAATAAATGGATTTTCTCCAACAAAAAGGGGTTCAAACGAAAGTTATTCAAGGTAATTTTCAATTTTTTTTTTCTTTTTTTAATTTTTGATGTTCGATTAGTGATATAATTTTTGCTTTTTTGATAATTTGTGCAAAAAGCTGAAATCTTGAATGTTTGTGTAGTTAATTTGATTGTGGCGTTTGTGATTTGTTGGGTAACAATTCGTTTTAGGTGCCAAGAAAATGGAGGAGGTACTGGAAGAGTGGGTTGACCGACTTGACTCTGACAAAACTGCTTCCATGACAATACTTCAGGTTCGGGTCTTCTTCTTGGTTTTATTCTATTAATTGATTGTAAATAAAATAAATTGTTAAATTTGTATTTGTGTAGAAGCTCTTGGTGTTGGAAATCTTCAGTTTCCCATCTCTATTGTTCAGCAAATGATCAGGTTAATTTGTACCTTTATGGGTTTTCTTTGTATAAACAACATGTGATGATTCATTAAATTATGGGTTTTCTTTTTTTAATCCGAAATGGGTCATTTTGTTTATATAAAGGATTTACATGATATATAAATGTGACAACTTTTATATCAACATAAACATTCTTTGTAGCTACTTATGTCAATATATTGACCAAGGAACTTAATCTTAGGTAAAAGTTAGGAACTTTATTAGCCAATTGCTTAGAAGATTAGCTTGGTTTTTTTTTGGTTGTTAGTGACACATACGATAGAGGAGAAGCAGAGGAACAGATTATGTCATAATCTATTGGAAGTTTGTATCGTTACAACTTATTTGCATATAACTAAATTCTATCTATTTTTTTTTTTTTTTTTTTTTTATCTTACAAATAAATCGGATAAAGATCTTGGTGAGCAAAAGATAAAAAATGTTTATGAAATCAAATTTAGAGGATAAAATATCGTATCGACTAGGTGACATAGTTTTGGAGTTATAGTAACGTTTGGTAAACGAAATGACTAATCACTTCAGTAACCATGGTGGAACAATAGTAATCTAGCAAACATGTAATCTAGCATTCAAAATAAACTTATGTGTGTTTGACAGATCATAAGCGTTATACTGAATGCATTTGTCTAAACCATATGAAGTTCCAATCTTATTTAACAATATTCAGCTTCAAACAGAGCACGATTTTGGTTCAACTTTGTGAAATGCATATTGAAGTTCCATATTTCTTGGCCAAGAATTTCTATTAAATATGGATGACATAAGTTTGTCAACCTTTAGTCCCACATTGATCAAAAAGCAAAATTTTGCTACCTTATCTGTGAGCATGTGTAGGGAACAAAGCGTGTTTAGATTAGTATCAAGTTTTCAAGGGATCCTTTTGCTTTCGTTCATAAACATATTTAGCGGAGGCCTATCGATACTCTTGAAAATTTGTACAACGCCAAACTTTTATTTCTTTTGTTGATACAATTGGACCATGATTTAACTAATTGAACTTACAACATGATTTACGTGATCGGTGAAGATATGAATTTGGAGATTCAACTTTCATTCATTAATTTATTAGTTCTTTGCTCGAATTCATGGTTAATAATATAATTTCAATTGTATTTGTGCGGGTCTATGTTGAATGATGGAAATTATAAGCCTTGATTCCACAATCCCTTATAAAGATGGCTCAAGGTCAGTTACATCAGGTCCAAAATTGTTGGGCTTTAATGCTGGTGGTATTCGGGATCTTCATGAAAATTATTCTTATGACGGGATGCAGACATTTGGCAATGTTACGAGAATAGCAACCACACACACCGACCATATGCCAACGCCTTTAGCGGTATCGGCTGTAACATCTGCTGGCCTTTCTGGTGCTCATACCAGCGGCACAACATGTGCTTATCAACTTTTTGTTGGTAACAAATATGATCTGCTTTGGTCAATTAGCAATATTCATATGCACAGCCTTACACACCAGTTCTTATTTTCTTATTTTTTTTTGTTTTAGGATTTCAACAACCTCAAAGAAGGCAAAAAATTTCGGCCCCGTGTAGTAACCGCATGAACCATGCACAAACGGGTAACGTCATATTAAAAACAAAGGTCGTTATTATATTACTTTATGGTAGTACGTTAAATTTTAAGTGTGTTACAGGCCCTCCGGAGACGCCTTCCGTGGGTGCTGATGTGCCAAAACGAGATAGTACCCGCAATCAATGAGTTACTCGGGGTCAGTAACACTCGCTATATTTACTTTTTCATACATCATGTTTTACCACTGATTTTTTTTTTCACATTTATGCCGTCTGTCTTAAACTTCAACAAATTATTGCAGGCCCTCCATCGGACTATCACTTCTTTGGCAAATGTGATCGGATTTGCTCCCATTGTCATGCACTTTTTTGGTACGAAGAAAGGATCGGCCCTCATTACAGGAGTTCTAGGCCACGATATCACTGATGTTGTTTAGGAGGCAAGGTAGTTTTATGGTCGTATTAGCAGTACTCACCTTATATTCGTCTTTTGAACAGCTGGTGCAGAAATTCCAAGCGAAAATCATCAGAACGATAAATAAGCAGGGTAATCTCGAGGATGAAGAGTTTGAGCAGGCAGGTTGGGAGCGCCACCTGCCATGGATGCATTGAAACTAGGATACTGCATAAGCTGTTGCATTGAAGGGGGGCATTGGGAGTCCAGGTGATGGTCGATACAATGATTGCTGATGCAGTTGTCGAAGTCTATTTGGTGGTGGAATGTCTTGTGTTGCCTTATGTTTCGTGCATATATTTAGATACATTTAGGCGTTCTTTGGATTAACACAGTTAGTTGTCTAAAGTGGATGATAACAGGTACATAAGTAATGTAAACTTTATTTGCATCATCAGTTTTCGACCTGAAATGGTTATAGAAGCATTGCCATGACTTTTGGTAACTGAGAATCACAATTCAAGTTACAGAAGCGAATACCCAAATATGTACCTATGATCGTGTTGTGTATCTTAAAAAGGCTCTCAAGGTTCAAAAAAAGATTTAAAAAAAGTCCGCCGCAACGCGGCGGGGGTTTTTCCACCTCGTTATATATTTAAAGAGCATTGTCGGTGGGTTTTAAAAATCGTTTGCTCCTTTTTTTTTTTCCTTTCATTGTGGTCGGTTGTTTTGGGCACTGACTGTTAGCCCAGTGGCTGTTTTTGGCACCAACCCATAACCCTGGCCCGTCTCTTATTTTGACGTTGTTTTTCTATTTTGCACCGCCTCCCCAAAACTAATCTGAAACTTTCCACAACCTTCTCATACAAATGCATCTCATATTTCTGCGTTTTTCTAGCATTTGGTTTCCAGAAACACGTGGAAGAAAGGTATGAAGGTAAATCTCTTCTATCTCAATAGTTATTTATTTATTTATTTTTAATCTCAATTTTCGTTATTGATTTGCAGTGATCTTTCTTATAGTCAATTATATATGGGTTTTCAATACATATGGTGCAACAACGATGAGTAATCCTTCATACTAAGGTCTTCATATACAACAAAAAAATAACATCGAATGTTTTATACATACATTGACTGGTTTTAGTTTTTGTTTTTTCTGGCCATTAGGTTATTGTCTTCAGATTCAGCTTTTGTATTTTCATTTTGTAGATTTTCGGTTATGTTGATGTGGGTTAAGGAAGACGGAAAGTTGCTGACCCGAATTTCCTAAAGCAAAAACAACAACCACCTGAATATATAAGGTACTGTTTTTGGGTTGATGTTTTATTTCTTTTTAGTTTTTGCTGGCTTATTGTAATTAAAGATTCGTGACTTTTGGGTTTTTCTGTCAATAAATAGGATGCGGAAGGCAAAGACGACAAGGTGGAAGCGCGCTTATGGGTTTGTGTTCCCTTTAATTTTGGAGTTCTTAGACTTTTTTGTGTTTGATTATTGATATGATTTGTAGCTTTTTGATAATTTGTGAAAAAAAGATGAAACCTTTTTGTATTTAATTTGATTATTTGGTAAAACTAAATGCGGGATTTCATTGGTGAAAGTTTTGGATGTATAGGTTTTTGTTTATGTTTTTGTCTTTGTGATTCTTCTCCAAGACGCATGATTTAAGTTATATGATGGTGAGTTCCAGGATGTTGAAAAACTATTCGATCAAATGCTAATGATTTTTCTCCAGACTTTGGCAGGGAGGAACAGAAGATTGTTTTCATTAGCATTTTGGGCGTTGAAGAAGTCGAAGCTGTTGTTGTTGATGATGGAGGGATACCAGCTTTGGATAAGTTTATGAAAGTTAGTGTTAGATTAAATATAGGTATCCAGGTACAAAAGTTCTAACAAAGGTATGCCTTTATATTTGAGTATGTAATTTATAATTAAATAGGATTCAGAATAAGTCTATGTGGTAGGTAAACTTATAGAATACGAGTGTTGGGATATGAAAGTGCTGAAGAATGTCAAAGTACTGCTGTCGAAGTCAAAGTACTGCAAAGCTAAAGAACTGCTATATTCGTTTATGGAAAGCTTTGTTTATTCTAGAATATTCTTTGTTTAGATTACTTGTCGTACAAGGATACAAATTGTAAACCGACTAGGGTTATCCTTGAGCCTATAAAAGGACTCCTAGATTGGCATTAGAAGTACGAGTCTTAGATACGAGTTTTAGAATCCTAAAGTACGATTATTATTAGAGTTTTAGAGTTGTTAAAAGAGTCTGCATAACAAGCAAATTTAGAGTTATTAATAAAAGTTAAAGTTATATTCTTCTTAGATTTGTTAAGTAAATTCTGCGTACTTAATAAAGATTACTCAGTGTTTCATTGTTAATAACTTAGGATTTATCCGAAGTTATTAAACCCTTAACAAGCTATTTAAAGTTAGTTTGGTTAGAGTACATCGATCCAACAAGTGGTATCAGAGCTTGTGTAGAAACTCTGACTAAGAAGTAACCCTAAAACCTAAAGATGTCGACTGAAGCTGTTCCACCACCATCCATCACTTCACTAAGGATACCTATCATCAAGAAGGGAGAGTACGACCTATGGAGCATGAAGATGAGGCAGTACATTGCAATTCTGGACCATGCACTATGAAATGTAATTGTCAATGGTAATGAAGAAGTTCCGAACCTATTGATGTTCTGGACAACCCAAAGCACATAAGGCGGTCTTACTGCGGCAACAATAAGGAATCAAGAGAAGGCTCTCAACATTCTCTTGTCTCGCTATTCCGGATGGTCATCTACTCAAATTTCATAATGCTAAAGATGCAAAGCAATTACGGCTGCTCTCAAGACAAGGTTTGGAGGCAATGATGCTTCCAAAAGATGCTGTAATCTGTTGAAGCGGCGATTTGAAACATTCATTGTTGGAGAAAGAAAACCTTGATGTCGCTTATGATGATTCCAAAACCTTCTCGACATCTTTCGAGCTATACAAAGCGAGGTTTCGATTGAAGATGCTAATTTAAAGTTCTTAAGGAGTTTGCCATCGACATGGCATGTGATCGCTACTATGATCGGAGGACAACACAGTGCGGATGTAATGGACTTTGATGATCTTTACAATCATCTAAAGGTGTATGAGCATGAGATGAATGGACAATCTAGTTCCAAATCTCACAAGATTGCCTTTTGTCATCGAAAGAAGGCGATACTTCCACCAAAAGTATCGCTTCTCATACTCAAAGTCTTGTTGTCTATTCTACCCCACCTTTGCTCAAAGAAGCCACACCATCACCAACCATCCACTCGGATGAAGTTGTATGCTCTTTCTTTGCACACAAGCTTAGTTACTGTCACTTATGAAGAAGATCTCTCACAGTTGAAGAGGATGCTCTTGAAGAAATTGATGTCGGTGGCAAGTTGCTATGATCCTGCAAGGATAAAGAAGTTTATGAAGAAGATGGGAAGAGGCATTGACTTCAAGCCAAAACAGGGAATCACTTTTGACAAATCCAAGATTGAATGCTTCAATTGTCAAAAGACTAGACATTTTGCAAGGAATGTAGGTTTGCTAAATATCAAGCAAACAGATGATCGAGAAACCAAAGCTAGAGTTGAAAGAAATTCCTATTACGAAACAAAAGCTTTGGTTGTTCAAGAGAATTTATCGAGGTTGGTGAGTGCCGAGTTTGATGATGAACCAGTAACCTACTATATGGTAGCTGTGGAGGATTTTGTGGAAGAGTTTGACTGGAGCACAACTTTCGATGAGGAACCTGGACATGCTGCTATGGATTCTAAAGATGGTTATGGAAGCTTTGACTGGAGCATGGAGAGTGAAGATGATCCTGTTCTACTTGCTATGATGGCTATTTCATCAAGCTCAACCCTTATCTATGAGGTATGCTCAAACTGTCATGACTTTTATCAAAAAGTACTTAATAGTTATGTGATTGAAAGAGATAACTGTATAAAGGCTAGGTCTGAGGTAGCAGGTTATCAAATAACCTTAGAATCTATGGAAGCCAAAATTATAACACATGAAAATAATAAAATGGCTTGGGGGAAAAGTATGAACAACAGGATTATCGTTAAAATTAAGTGAATGGAAGTTAAATTGTAAGATTTCAAATTGAGAAACCGACTAAGGAGAGATGAATTGTTAGCAAAGTTTGATGCACGGAAAGAATCGGTCTTTCTCATGTTTCTTATGTTCAAAAACAAAGGAGAGCTTACAATAGGGTGGTCTAGGTTTTGGTATGGATTTGGTGGTGTAGAAGAAAACCCACCTAGTGATAAGGATGACCTTGATTTTGAGGATATAACCACTAGTGATGATGAGCTTATTAACTATGTTGACACATCTAATAATGAGGAATCATTTAGTGAACCACCTCCGAATATAAGAAAGACAAGGGTTATCATCTTTGTCTCACATCCCATCGGTAGTCATCAACCCATAAGGCCCGATGTTTCTCGTTTTAGTGTAGACAACCTAGAATTTCGAAAGAAGCTTATTGGTCAATCTAGGTGCGAAACCCAACAGAAGCAGTTGAGACACCTAAGGTAGATGATGCTAAAGTCAAGCGGTACTTTCACCTCAAAGTATTGCTACACCTCAAAATCTTGCTACACCTTCCCAGTACCTTTAAGAAAACCTTTTCATAATTATGCTAAACCTTTTGGGATAATTTTGGTCAAAAAATTTTAATCATTCACCTAGAAATCGGGATAGGTTTGGTAATACACATAGAAGAAGAAATTTTGGGATTACAGAACAAAAACTCATTTCGTTTGCTTTAGTCATGATGATTTGATTAAGGACTGTGACTCACATTCGAGAATACCTAAGTAAGTTCCTAAGAATGAGGCATCAACCAAAACCAAGGAGACTAGACCGACTTGGAATCATTCACATAGGGTTAACCATAGAAACTTCTCACGGACTACGAGCACCCTCACTAGAGAAGACCTTTTCAAAACCTCCAAGCCTTCAAACACTTTCCAAAGCATTGTTAAGCAAAATCGAAGACTTTCTCAAAGTCTTGCTCGGTTCACCAAACACCTCTTGGAATAGGAGCCCTAGGAGATCTAATTACTATCAATCTAGAAGGCGTTTCAACTCCAAGAAAGTAGCTAGATCAAGGGACTCACACGAAGTTAAAACTAAATGGGTTAAGAAGGAAAATCGATGATGAACAACAAGATTACTTTCAACAAATCTTGGTGAAACAGAGATTTTGATAAAGATGATTTTGTGGTAAAAGAAAAGGAGATTTTGTTGAAAAGAAAATTTTCTTGAAAACCCACCACAAGTTTTAAAACAAAAGATAATGCTTGATTACGTCTACAAAAGCGTGAAGATTACATACTCAAAGAATTTGAGTATGTTACTCTAAAGGGAACACAAGTCAATAATGGCTTGGGTTCTAAAAGACACTAACTTTTGTATATTTGTGCGGGGCAATCCGGAGGAGGAGCTTAAAGATCATCTTATTGTGGATAGTGGTTGCTCCGGAAGCATGACAGAGACAAGGAGATTCATCATATTTTAGATCTATTTGTGGAGGAAGAGTTGCATTTGGGAATGATCCCAATGGAGGAAGAATCTTTGGAAAAGGAACCATCAAGGCAGGGAGCATAGATTTTGAAAATGTTAGATATGTGAAGGAGCTCAAGTTCAACTTATTATCGCCTCTCAAATCGTGATAAAAGCATCTGTGTTATTCAACGACACGAATGTCTCATCCTTTCCACAATTCAAGCTTGTTGATGATAACTTGGTAGTTCTTAGAGTGCCAAGAACCAATGATGTATCTGATCGGATATGAAGAGTCTTCACTCTTCCGGGAGAGCTACATGTTTAGTGGCAAAAGCAACATCCGAAGAAGCACATCGGTGGCATAGAAGATTGGGCCATGTAAATTTCAAGAATATCAACAAACCGGTCAAAGGGAATTTAGTTAGAGGTTTACCTTCAAATACTTACAAGAATAATCACTCTGTTTGGCGTGCAAGAAGGGTAAAAACACAAAGCTTCATGCAAGAAGCTTGAGGAAAGGATTATTAGAGAACCTTTGGAGTCATTACATATGGATTTATTTGGACTGTTTCAATTGCAAGCATAAACAAGAAAAAGTATCGCTTGGTTGTGACAGATGATTACGAGAGATTCGGTTGGGTATTTTTCTTAGGATTTAAAGATGATAATTTTGATGCTATCCATAATCTTATAATAGCACTTGAAAACCAACTGAGACTCAAAGTTAGAGGTATTAGATGTGATAATGGGACTGAATTCAAGAACAAGCTAATGGATGAGTTTTGTGCCAACAAAGGGATCAAGAGGGAATTCAAGATTGCAAGAACACCACAATGTAATGGTGTTGAGAGAGAAAGAACAGGACTTTGATTGAAGCGGCCGAACTATGCTTGCATTCACTTTACCTATTCAATTCGGGTCAAGTCGTAAGCACCGCTTGCTATGTGCTTAATGAGTGTCATCACAAAACCCCGATGAAGACACCTTATGAGTTCTTGATGGGAATTAAACCCAACATACGATTTACGAAGCCTTTTGGATGCCCTCTCACTATTCTCAATACCATTGATAATTTGGGCAAATTTGATGGCAAGTCGGAAGAAGGTTATCTATTAGGGTATCGCACCAACAAACAAATGCTTTAGAGTGTACAACAGAGTCACCAAGAATGTTCAAGATTGTTTTCATGTTGAATTTTTAGAAGATCAAGAAAATCGAGAAGGGTAGAGGTCCCGATTGGATGTTTGATCTTGAAGTTTTGACTCTTCTATGAACTATGTACTGTTAGAGAAGAAAATCAACTGTACACAATGGAGAAGATTTACGTGATGTTGTTCATGGAGTCCATATTAGACCGATGTCGTTCTCGATGAAGAACCACTACCGTTGAACCAAAGAAAAGTACCGATGCACCAAAATCCTCATTGTCTGCTGAGGATCAATCTATTCAAGATGAACTAAGTCAGATGCTTTTTCAAGATGTTTTAGCACATTCTTATGATGATGAACAGAGAAGAGCTTATGAGGAAGCAAAGAAAAAGACAAAGACTGTAGAGTTCACTCACAGTACTATGGGTGATAGTACTTTCGGTCAAAGTACTGCTGATTACACGAATTCCAATGAAGGTGCTGATTACACGAACCTGGATGATGACTATGAAGTTCCACAGACTCCTACCTTAAAAGTTCATAAAGATCATCCTACTGGTCAAATCATTGGACCTTCTTCTCATGGAGTGCTTACAAGACACAAAGCTAAGGGTCTTTCTACACCTCACAATGCTTTACTTAGCTTTGTTTATAAACAAAACAGATTGAATCACACGGATCATCAAACATGCTTGTTCACTTGCTTTATCTCTCAAGAAGAACCCAAAAACATAGCTCAGTCATTAACTAAGGAGAGTTGGGTTGAAGCTATGAAAGAAGAACTTCTTCAATTTAAACTTCAAGAAGTTTGGGTACTATGTGATCTACATGATGGAAAGAAGGTAATTGGTACAAGATGGGTGTTCAGAGTCAAGAGAGATGAAAGAGGGAATGTCATCAAGAACAAGGCAAGGTTAGTAGCTCAAGGCTACAGACAAGAAGGAGGAGTAGACTATGATGAAGTATTTGCTCCTGTAGCAAGGATAGAAGCCATTCGAATCTTCCTTGCTTTTGCATCATATATGGGATTTCAAGTTTATCAAATGGATGTCAAGAGGGCCTTTTTATATGGCAAGATCACAGAGGAGGTGTATGTTAAGCAACCTCCTGGTTTTGAAGATCCTACTCATCCTAACAAAGTTTACAAGGTGGTTAAGGCTCTTTATGGCCTTCATCAAGCTCCTAGAGCTTGGTATGAGAGGCTCTTTACCTTCTTATTGCAACATGGTTACAGAAGGGGAGCCATTGACAATACTTTGTTTATCAAGAGAGACAAGAAGGATATCATGTTGGTTCAAGTATATGTTGATGATATCATATTTGGAGCTACCAAACAGTCCATGGTCAAGGAGTTTGAGCAGCTGATGCAGAATGAATTTCAAATGAGTTCAATGGGTGAGTTAACTTTCTTTTTGGGACTTCAAGTTAAGCAATCAAAGGAGGGTATTTTTATCAGTCAAGACAAGTATGTATCTGACATACTTAAGAAGTTCAATTTTGATGCTATGAAGCCGAGAACTACACCTATCAAGTCTATCAACTCAGGGAAAAGATGAAGATGGACAACTGTTGAAGTCAAGTTATCTGATCCATGATTGGTTGTCTTATGTATCTCACCGCATCTAGGCACGATATCATGTTTCTTTGTTTGTTTATGTGCAAGATATCAAGTCTCACCAAAGGTCTCTCATCCGAATGCGATAAAGAGAATTTTCATTATTTGAAACAACAACCTAAGTTAGGGTTGTGGTATCCAAAGGATTCACCTTTTCACTTGGAAGCTTTTTCGGATAGTGATTATGCGGTGAGAATTATGACAAGATCAACCACTGGAGGATGCCAATATCTTGGGCGAAGATTAGTATCATGGCGGTGTAAGAAGCAAACAATTGCAAAGAACATCCTCATTGAAGGAGAATATGTGGCTGCTGCAAGTGTTGTGGACAAGTTTTGTGGATGCGAGAATCAACTATTGGATTATGGGTTCAATTTCAAGAATACTCCTATCAATATTGATAATGAGAGTACTATTTGCATTGTGAAGAATCCGGTTTATCATTCCAAGACCAAGCATATTCAGATTAGGCACCACTTCATCGAGATTGTTATGAGCATAGGCTCATTAATGTTTTCAAGGTGCATCTGAGATGATAATGTAGTGACTTACTCACCAAAGGCTTTGATGTTTCAAGATTCAATCACTTGGTGGTCGAGATTGGCATGATTAATTCCTGAGTTACATTTGAAGGGAGGACTATTTAGTGTAAGTATAGTCCTATGCATTGTTTGAGGGGAGGATATTCATGTTTATCTGCTGTATTTGCTATTGAAAAGAGGAGAATGGGAAAGTATTGCTTTTTAGTTTTATGAAAGTACTGCTTGGAAAGTACTGATTTTTGAAAGTACTGCACACGTGTCGTATCTAAGTACTGTTCCAACGGTAATATTGAGGGGTAACTCCTACTAACGGTAACTTTGTTATTAAGTGCTGTGATTTTTTAACCCATATTATTCATCATATCACTTTCTGTGTACACATATCATCAATGGCAAATCGTAATACAGTTTCAAAACACAATATGGTGGAGAATTTAGAAAAGACTGAAGCTAATGTGATCTTTCATGATATCATTGATTTTCTCACTGGGTCACCGATTAGTTATGCACTTTTAGTGGAACCGGATATCATTGAGCCATGGATTCAACAATTTTGGGCAACTGCTAGGGTTCATATGGAGAATGAAGATTTGTATATTCAAGCTACAGTTGTTGGGAAGATTGTGAAGGTTACTGAAGCCTCAATTCGTGAAGATTTGTTATTTAATGATGAAGAAGGGGCTGTTCGTTTTGATAAGCAATTGATTTGGGATACATTCAGTAACATTGGATATGAAGGGTCCTTAACTGCACAAACTTTCAAGAAACCCTTATTCAGTCCACACTGGAAGTATTTAGTTCACGTATTGCTTCATTGTATTAGTACTAAAAGTACATCATGGGAGCAATTTGGTTCAAACATAGCATCTGCTATAGTGGGATTAGTTACAGATAGAGTTTTCAATTTTTCACGGCTAATTCTTGATGGAATGTTATCTCATATTTCAAATGGATCAAGATGGTTGATGTATCCAAGGTTTATTCAAGTGTTCTTGAATAAGCAACCATCGATGTGCCAAAGCCTACAAGTCTTTTACTGTTGTGGTGCAACCAACCAAGATTTTTACTTTCATGGCTAGGAAAAGTGATTCATTCACTGGAAGGAACACTCCATTGACTACTTCAATGATGGAGATTGTTCAAGCTATTCGAGATGAGGCTGAAGATAGTGATGACAGAGAAGGTCATCGCTCAAGGTACCGCATCTCAAGCACCGCTCAAGGTATCGCTTCTCAAGAAACCGCCCTCAAGTACCGCTTCACCGCCATCGATGTTAATGAAGGTACTGCAGTTTCTCCCACCTCATCCCATCATACTACTCCTATTCAGACATCAGAACACGTTCTCTCATCATCTTACGGAGGAGATCTTGCTCCTATACCACCGAAAGATTAGTGTTAGATAATTATCTTCGACAAGGCGATAGTCGATTGCGTAAATCTTTTGATAAGCAGCTACTCAGTTAAAGTTGAAGCTTAAGTTTAGAAGATTAAAGAACTTTGTATGGCCATTGGTTACTCATCACAGGTTATGGGTCAAAGCTGAAAAGAAGAAGCGAAGGCATTTAAAGAAGTCCACCAAAGGCAAAAAGGTTCAACATCATTCTTCTGTCCAATTGGGGAGGAATTTAGAAGAAGAGAATTTGAAAGAAGATGCTGAATTTCATTCCCTCTACAGGAGTAAGAAGTGACACCAAAGCAAGAGGGTCAAACCTCAAGGCAACACAAAGAATGATAGGACCTTGCATGCTAGGAATGTTCAATGGAAGAGAGTAGAAGATCACCTTAGGGAGAATTTGAATAAAACGAATCGTGTTGATTCTAGTGTTAGCTCTAGCGTCTTTGTAATTAATGCGATTCGCTACTTTTGGCAAAACATATAATGATGATTGCGTGGTTTCGTTACTAATCTTGAAAGTGGTGTGAATGATTTGATTAATCTTTGTTAAATGCCCCGTTAAGATAGTTAATGCAAAAATCATGCTAAGAAGGCTAGAAAGCAATGGCGGAAGAAGGTTAGAAAACATTGGAAACCCACAGAAGGAAATTTAGTAACATAGGTTATCAATGGATACCCTCGCCGCAAATTCAATCTTAATGAGATGTGGACTAAATTATCTAGATCAATGCCCATTAGGAAATGGATGCCTCTTGGTAGAACTATTCCTTAAGAAGTGAACATACTTTGAATAGGTCTAATCGGACACTAGCACCGCATCTATCCACGATGATTCCATTGTTTCTTCCGATGTGGGTGTTCCAATCAATGTTACTAACCAAATGGAACCCATTCTCGCACGGATCCCAATTATCCATTATCCATTCTTATCGGTTCAACCGCGGATCGCTCAAATCGTTCGTGGTACCGGACTCAGCCGTTCCAAGCATATATTTGGAGACGGTCATGCTCATGAGCTTCGTGAGTAAATTCATCGGACCGTTAGATTCGGGAACGATCATTTCGGTGCAATTATGGGTTATGGAGACTATGTTGTAGGTAATAGTGTTATCTCCGGGGTATATTACGTTGAAGGTCTTGGTCATAACTTATTCTCTGTCGGTCAATTACGTGATTACGATCTAAGTGGCCTTCAAAAACATACTTGTTTCGTTAGAGAACTTGATGGTAGAGAACTTTTAAGAGGAACACGTGGTTCAAACCTATACACCATCTCTATCGAAGATATGATGAAGTCTTCTCAATTTGCTTGTTGTCAAATGCTTCGAAAACAAAGTCATGGTTATGGCATCGTCATCTTAATCACTTGAACTTCGGCACCATAAATTATCTCTCCAGAAAGGACTTAGTTATAGGCTTACCTAGACTAAAGTATGAAAAGGATCATCTTTGTTCAGCATGCCAATTGGGAAAAAGCAAGAAGTATGCCCACAAACCCAAACCTACAAACTCACTTATGGAAGTTCTTCATACCATTCACATGGATTTATGTGGACCCATGAGGTGCAGAACATTTATGGGAAGAAATATGTGTTAGTTGTGGTTGATGATTATTCTCGATTTACATGGGTTAAGTTCTTGAGAACAAAGGATGAAACTCCATATATCATCATCAAACTTATCAAACATTGCGCAGTTCGACTTAACAAAACCGCCGTAATCATCCGAACAGACAATGGAACTAAGTTTGTTAATAAACAACTTAGTGAGTTTTATGAAAGTGTTGGAATCAGTCATCAAAGAAGTGTTCCACGAACTCCTCAACAAACGGTGTAGTTGAAAGACGAAATTGAACTCTTGTGGAAGCCGCTAGAACAATGCAGATTTACTCAAAGGTTCCAATGTTTCTCTGGGCTGAAGCCATTGCCACTGCATGCTATACACAAAATCGATCCCTTATTCACACTTCTCATAGAAAAACTCCATATGAACTTGTCCACAATCGAAAACCTAATCTTTCATTCCTTCGTGTGTTTGGTGCATTGTGTTATCCAACTAATGAGGGCCAAGACTTGGGCAAACTTAAAGCTAAAGCGGACATTGGAGTATTTGTAGGATATGCACCAAGCAGAAAAGGATACCGAATCTACAACAAAAGAACCCTAAATATCATGGAAACAATTCACGTTACGTTCGATGAGTCGACCGGTCCAATGGCTCCGGGACAATCCAGCCGGACCCGCATCATCAAATAGTCCTATCGGTTCTACTCTTGTATACGATTCTTCTCCAAGAACTCCTTATGTACCTCCTTCGAAGATGACTTGAAGATCTTGTTTGATCCAATGTTTGATGAACACTATGAGCCAATTGCTAATGATCATCAAATCCATCAACGAGGTCGCTCTTATCCACATCAATGAAGTTAACCTTGATGTCTATGTCATTAAGTCAAGAAGCGCTGCTTCTTGATCACTCTGTCTCATCAACAAATCATCATTCATCGAGTGTACATCATGGAATTGTTTTGGCACCCTTGATGGAGAGAATCCTTTGCTACTCCCGAAGATGCCCCATTTGAAAACATATTTGCTCTCGAATCATCTTCGTAACCATCTTCATCGAGAAATCGACACTCGCTACTTACCGGTTCCTCAACAACAACCACACGAACACTTTAGAAAATGGACACATGATCACCCATTGGACAACATCATTGGAAATCCCTCTCATCCAGTATCCACTCGCAAACAACTTGCAACTGATGCCTTATGGTGCTTCTTCAACTCCGTACTATCCAAGGTCGAACCAAAAGATGTTAAAACTGCCATAAATGAAGACAGTTGGTTCAATGCAATGCAAGAAGAAATTCATGAGTTCGATCGACTAGATGTATGGGAATTAGTACCTGCTCCTGACTATGCTATGATCATTGCTCTAAAGTGGATCTTCAAAGTAAAACTTGATGAGCATGGTGATGTTTTAAAGAACAAGGCTCGATTGGTTGCAAAAGGATACCGACAAGAGGAGGGTATTGACTTTGAAGAATCATTTGCTCTAGTTGCTCGTATCGAGGCAATCAGAATCTTCTTGGCTAATGCTGCAAGTAAGAACATGGTGGTCTATCAGATGGATGTAAATACGGCTTTTCTTAACGGAGATCTTAAAGAAGTCGATCGCCGCTAACTGAAGGTTTTGTGAATCTGAGCATCCTAATCATGTCTATCGCTTGAAGAAGGCTCTTTATGGTTTGAAGCAAGCTCCAAGGGCATGGTATGATCGCTATCAAAGTTTTTCTATCTCTTGGATTTAGAAAAGGAGAGTTGATCCGACATTGTTCACCGTAAAGTCGTGCAAACATTTAATCCATGTTCAAATCTATGTTGATGATATTATTTTGCCTCGTGACCCCAATGAATATGACCGTTTTCAAATGAAATGGGTTCCAAATTTCAAATGTCAATGATGGGACAAATGTAATTTTCTTGGGATTACAAATTTCACAAAGTCCCGGAGGCATTTTTATAAATCAATCTAAATATGCTAATGAAATTTTAAAGAAATTTGGATTTGACTCTTGTGACCCGGTTGACACCCCCATGATAGAACGTATTGCTGGATGAGGACCACTCGGGGATCATGGTAGATCAAACGAAATATCGCAGTATGATTGGATCCACGATGTACTTCACACGATGAGACCGACATCTTGTTCATTGTATGCATGTGTGCTAGATATCGTGCTAAGCCTATTAAAAAGCACCTTGAAGCGGTTAAGCGGGTCTTCGGTATCTCAAGGAACCATCAATATGGGAATTTGGCACCAAGGACACCGGTATGTCACTAACGACCTATGCAGATGCCGATCATGCGGGATGTCAAGATACACGTCGAAGCACGCCTGGAGGTGCTTCGTTTTTGGGCGATAAGCTTGTGGTGGTCTTCAAAGAAACAAATGAGTACTTTTATATCCTATCTGAGGTGAATACATAGCCATGTCATCTTATTGTGCTCAAATCCTATGGATGAGATCCCAATTATTTGACTATGGCTTTGAATTCAACAAAATCCTCGTACTATGATAATAAAAGTGCTATTGCTCTCATGCAACAACGTTCAACACTCAAGAGCAAAGCACATCGACATTCGACATCATTTTATCAGGGAGCAAGTGGAGAACGGTGTGGTGGAACTATATTTTTTGAGGACTGACTACCAATTAGCAGACATCTTCACCAAAGCTCTTCCTAGAGAACGTTTTGAGTTTATCCTTCCATGACTTGGTCTAAAGAGTCTACAACCCAAAACACTCAAACGTCTTCAAGAGGAAGACGAGGAGTAAAGGTCTTTCTTCATCCATCTCTTGTAAATAGTTATTCAAACAGCAAAATACAAAATTACAAAACCAACAAAAAGCAAATAGAAAAATATAAAATTTTCAAAATCCATAAAAATTAGAAAATCTTGAAAATTTCCAAAAAATTATTGTTATTCTGTCATGTTTTCCCTATTCGATATCATCTACGAACTTTGTGTTGACATTCAAAGAATGTCACGGGCTTTTAGATGCTCTTCGAATGTACATAATTTGTTTTTTTTTAAATAATAATAATAATTTTGGGAGAAAGTAAAACAATGGTTTATTGTCATTTCAGGCAGTAACCCGTTTTAAAAAGAAAGAACAGAGCCATGCGTAATCTTATTTTTTCAAATCTCATGCTGTGATTCTTAAAACAAATATTTGTCACCAAAAAGACAAATGTTTTCTTTCCAAATATTTTTCCGTCTAATGATTCTTCTGAAAAATATTTGTCATCTAATGAAAACAAAATTGTTTTGAAAATACCTCGTACTCTATTATTCTTGTAAATCATCTGTGCTTATCATCTATCAAAATCTCTATCTCTCAATCAACAACTTGTGTCATTGATTGAGGGGGAGAATGATTTCAATCGAATTAAAAAGAGTATTTTTAAACAATTGGCACGTAAATGAGCAAGGTTTACTTTTGGAAAATCAAAATGAACAATGTTTTATACAATTGATTCAAAATCTTTGCTAATGTTATGTTCTCAAAAGATACTCATGCATGTCTGAGCAATGGAGTTTAAAGTCTCAAGATTTGATCCTTATCAGTTAAATATTTTCATAAGCAAGTTACAATTCTTCTCAAAAGCTTTCAAAAACAATTTAAATCTATAAAGATCACAAATTTTAAATGATTTGAAAATTGTGATCGGGGGAGAATTTGTGATATAAATTGGATTTAAACTGATAACTCGATAATTGGTTTTATAATTGTTTAGCAAACTCTCCTCCATTCATGTGCCAAACGATTTCAAATTTTTCATGCACATGTTAAGGGGGAGCATCTATTTTAAACCAAAAGGGATTGAAACGTGATTAATTTATTCCAAAGTGTAAGCTTTCCTAATATGTGCAAAACTCTTTCAAAACTCGATGCACATATTGAGGGGAGCAATTTTATAGAAACCACATTCTTTCCGAAAATATCTTTAAGCGTATGTGAATCATCGATTTTGATCGGAAAGTAATGTCGATATTTTAGAAAATATTTACCAAAAGAAGTGAATTCTTCCTCTTGCCTCCATGTGCCAAAATGGTTTTAAACGTATGTTGCACATGTTGAGGGGGAGTCGTTTTTCTAAAATATCAAAAACAATTCAGGTACAAAATGCCTTGATAATATATCACAAGTATCTGGATTGATTTTCAAATGGTTTTCAATTGGTTCCAATGGCAGATGAACAATACCAAATAGACCGACCAAACTTACTTTATGTATGGTGATATAAGGATGATAAGGTTAGGTATTAGTTCCCATGATCCGCTAGAACCGGAGGGATCTACCCAGGGACAATCCACTAGATAGTGTAGAAGTCCTTAGGTATGATGAAAAAAAAGGAGAAAAGTGAGATATGGGAAGAGTGCGGACTGAGATAGAACTAGAACTGGAATAAACCCAACAAGGTTCTAGTTATGAAGTCTCGATAGCTTGAAGGGTTGAAGAATGAAAAGAATTGAATGAGGAAAGAGTGAAAACAAATAGCCCTCAAATATCTCAACCTTAGGCGAAACCGGGTTCAATACATATACTCTTGGTTGTTACTAAGGTAACACCGGTATTGAAGACAAGATGTCATGGACCCGATGGACGCATCATTACATCTTCCCAAACTACTCAAGTTCCTCTTAAAAGGACTTGTTTCATTCTCACAAGGGAACCGACATCATCTATCGACTTTCTCTTAGAGATGGTTGATATTGAAGAAGGAGACCCTCTTCCTAGTCTCCGGCATAGGAACCAAATGTGCACAATTGAGTCTAGAGCCTTGAGATCATCAATAAATCTCATTAGGACACTGTCAATGAAGACTCTCTGTTTCACACAATGTGGAAAGAGAGAATATATTTTAAGAATTATCCTTGTGGTACGAACATTGATAAGGTTTTAAAGGTACCATTTTGAGGGTCGTTTAAGTCCTTATTTGATCACTTTGTATCCGTTATTGCTTAATATCGTTCCTTTTCACTTTTTAGGTCTCGTGAAGGCAAAATCTTTGAAATGACACTTATTTGGACGAGAAAGCGCGAATATATGAAGAAAATGGCCAAAGTCGAAATCATGACACTCACGATCATTGATTGTAGAAGGCGGCGGCGTCGAGTTCTATTTGCGGCGCCGTCGGAGAAAGTTGCGACGGTCGAACTCAAAACTCATGTTTTCAAGAGGCGGCGTCTAGTGTAAAAGAGTAGGCCGTCGCTACTCGGGCGGCCTAGATGCGATCCGACGGCGTCGAAGCTAAAGAGGACGGCGTCACGGACATAAGGTGGCGCCGTCGCAAGGTTAACGTGGCCAAGCGAAACCCCAATGGCGGCGACACGGCGTCACTAAACATAAGGTGACGCCGTCGCAATTGTAATCTTATATATAGAATCCGAATTTTTCGGTCTTTGGGTGGAGAGTCTTTGGAGTAAAACCTAAAACCGAACCTAAGGTGTCTTGTACGAGTATTTTAGGGTTTTAACCCTATCTTACACCAAGATAAGTCTTTGCTTCATTAATTCAATTATGTCTTTGATTATTTGTGTGTATGCTTGCATGTTCTCCATGTCCGGCTAATTTATTTGTGTGTTTGCTTAGGAAGTATGAAACTTAATTATTGAATATTGATTGGTTGTTTCTTATCTTAGTTGATTAATGATCTAGTAATGCGATAGGTCATTCGTTGTGTACTTAATGCTTGATTCATCTTTGTGAACCCTAGAGTATGATTACACGAGTGATTGTAGTCTAAAACATCCGAAGAGTGCCTTAGAGTAGGAGTCTATAATCTCATGTGGATTTGTAGACAAGACCCTTTGGTAAGTTCAAAGAGTTAGGGAGAAACGCATACCTACAACTTAGAAACACAACGCAACTAGGAATAAGGCGTGACACTCAACCATCAATAGGAGATAATTAAGGAGTAATACAAACTAAGTAAACACATCTTTAAACTATCATACGAGCACATTAATTAGACATAGACTCCCACAACCTTAGTTTAGATAATTAGATAATAGTAGAGTAATCGGTAGAAATACCAACCCCCAAATCCAATACCGAGATTCGTACCTTTCCATTTTCACAAAACATAAAAGATAAAAATAATCTTCCTCAACCTTAACCTTAGCGTAGTAACTCCTACTAGCATTCCTATTCCCCAGAGAACGATATCAATACCGTGGCTTACCCTAATTACTACACTACAACGATTAGGTTCTTTGCCTGGGGTGTTATAAAACTTGCTCGAAGAAAAGGAAGTTCCTTTGACCCCGAGCGACGCGTGTAGCGTTATCAAGTTTTTGGCGCGCTGCGGGAATAGAATAGCTAGTTAGTAGTCCACCTCGTTTAGGTTTCTTTGCTTGATTCCTATCAAGTAAAATTTTTCTCATTTTAGATTTCTCTTAGTCTATCCCCTTCTTCGTAACCTTTGTTCGTAACCCCATCACTCTTCATCATGGAGAATGATAACCAACCACCACTTAATAACCCAACACAAAAATTTCAATGTCACTCAAAACCCAACCCAATAACCAACACAACCGTCGAAGCCGATATGTGAGTAGGAACACCGACCTTGAGTTTGCGAGAAAATATTCGATAGTACAATTAGGGAAGCTGTTGAGAAAGTAGTCGGTATTTGCTATAGTTGGCTCAATGATTATGATGGTCGGAAAATGGCATGATAAACAACAACGTGGATGTGGAAAATAGTGCTTACTTCAATCTTTACCCCACTAAGGAAGAGGTTGCATACCATCAATACATAATCGATAATCCACGATCACCCATCATTAGGATATGCCCAAAGATTAGGAGAGAAATCCACGGAACCTAAAAATCCCTTGTATGATCGGATATAGGAGTGTCGACCACGCTTACATAGATCGGAATCCCCATCAACGTAATGTCATCTGCCGTCTACAATGACATTATGAATGAGCGACTCAATATTAGGAGAGACCCTAAGTACCCGGAGGAGTTTGCAACTTTGTGGGAAGAGTCAGGGCGTGCATGTCTTTATAGGAAATTTCACTTACCTAGTTGATTTTATGGTTCTAGAAGATGTAGGATCGTCATTGACTATAGTTTATCCCAAGTAGTGCTAGGAAACCGTTTGTTGAAACATCTAGAATGAGCCATAACAAGCATGAGGGCAGTTAGGTTCAAGGAAGGAACCGATGAGATCACCTATAGGATGCCTTGGAAAACAACTGAGTATGGCCACTTGTCCATTTATGATCGAGACAACATCAAAGCTTTTGAGGACAAAAGCAAGGAAGATGTTGAAAAAGGTCATAAATTCATGTGGGAAAGAAGGAGGCATTATTATAAGGATTGCTTGACTTTAGGGCCTAGGTATAGAGTCAATGAAGATTTTGTCAATATGATAGAATTTTCATTGAGAATGCGTGAGGAACCATAGGAGCACGACTATGAGTCTAGCTACAAGACTCTTTAATAAAGAAAAGCGCTTCGTGGGAGGCAACCCATGCTTAATTGTTTGCTTGTTAGTGTCATATATCTTTTATTAATTGTTTATCCTCATGTTTAAATTTGTAAAAATGCTTTATTTTGTTTTTAACCTCGTCTTAATTACATATAAAGGTATTTTACATAAGGGATAAGTGTAGGGAGGATTACACGTTTTCAAAAGAAACGTAAACATGAGAATAACAATTAACTAAAAGATATATATGTTTGTTTGTTTGAGTCAAATGCTTGTATCGAGTCATAATGAATGTTTTGCGAAATTTTTCCAGATTCTAAAGATGTAAATTTTCGAAATTTTTTCCGAAAATCGCGAGACCGGTTTTGTCGGGATAACTTTGTGGCGTCGAGATTGCAACTGACGGCGTCGGGAAGGAGTAAAACATCGATTACTTTTCTCGTTTTCGAGCTACTTATAAATTTTGGAATTTTCGGTCTTAATTTTCTTAGAAATTCTGTAAACATTCATTCCACAAGCATTATATCCTAGTTTAAATCGAGTCTTATATATATTATTACCGCCGATTTTACGCGAAGGTTTCGTTTGTTTTCTTCAAGTGTGCAGGTTTAGTTTGTCAAGAAGAAGTTACATAAGATTGAGGAGCTTTTCACGCATAAATTCTTCTTGAAAAGAATTTAACCACCACTTTACACGGATCCTACCGAGCTAATCAGGGGAGTATTAGTTTCTTCGTTTTAATTACCTTCTTTTATCATAACTTTGATACTTTCGGGAACATTGGGGACAATGTTCGGTTTAAGTGTAGGGAGGGAAAATAAAGCGGAACTTTGAAACTATGCTTATCCTTGACTATTTGCTTTGTCCAATTGTGATTGTGTAATAAACCATGAGAAATGTCGGTTAGGGTAATTTTGGCACCAAATTTAAAATTTTTATGACATATAAGAGTGGGCCATTAGTCTTAACAAAAGCGTCTCACGGATAGGAAGTTATATGACTAGCACAAAACCCTTTACCACCCAAATTCCACCCAAAATGTGAGGATCGCCCTTAGATTAGTAGGAATTAAAGCATTCATCTTTAATGCTTAGAGTGAGAACCGGTAGTATAATAGATTCTAGAACTTGTTTTGTGATGCATTCGAGATCGCAAGTGAGGCTACACTTGTGTAGTTAGGAATAACTAAATGATAAGAGGCATTAGGATAAACCCTTGTTTGATACTGTAATATAATTACTTCTTCCACATTGGTTGAGTAATTCCCCACACCCTTTGCGTTGTACTCATCTTTAGTACACGATACCCTAGTGAACCCCTCGAGCCTATCCTTTTCGCGGTTCTCGTGATGTTTCGGTTTTCGGAATATCAATGAAAACATTGTTTACACCCCACCCCAAATATACACCCAAATCGCCTTAGCCTACCCCTTATGCACTCACTTTTAGTGCAAATGTTTGTTATCACCCTAAACCCTTAGTTCAATTATCTAGTTGCTTGCATAAGTTGCTAAGTCGAGTCATATCCTTTGTATACAGTTTTGGGATGATTGGGATTCATGGGAAAAGTTGAAATGACGGGAAGGGAACGTTAAATTCAAATTCCCTTTGTTTACGTAATAATGTACCCCAAGTGTTTTGATCTTTTCAATTCGGGTCAAATTAGTGTTAGAGTAATAAAAACTCAAGTGTAGGGATGTCCCTGTAAATCCCTAGTATTTTGATGTTATCTTAGAGGATGGTAGAGTAAAAGTGTAAAAAAAAAAAAAAAAAAATATATATATATAGAAAAGAAAAAAAAAAAAAAATAGAGTGATAAAAAAAAAAAAAAAAAAAAAAAAAAAAAATACGGGCTACCATCCTACATCTATCTTTTAATTTATGTTTGTTTATTTCGGTTATCTAGAGTTTTAGAGTGTCGAGTCTTGGCTTAGCAACGCCATTCTTCATATGCATTTAACATAAAGATTTTGACTTACCACCACTAAATAGCCTATCCCACCAAACCCTTATTTCCCTACTAGTAAGCCTAACATTACAACCCTTTAAAGACCTCTTTGATAGTCTTTCCTAGGTGCTTACGCCAAAGCGATGGAGGTTTGATCTATTCTCAAGCCTATGGTAATCTATGTACTAGGACCGGTTAATGAGTGTTTATCTTCCATTTCCTATATTGTTATATTTCATTTATACACACGAGAGAGATGTGAGTATCCAAACACCCCATGTGAGGTGCTAGTATGTAATTCCGTGCTTGTTATGACTTTTTGGGGCTTATATGTGTTGTGGACCGTTTTGAATTAATCTTTGAATGACCCCAACTTACAAATCAATTGGCTAAAAGCACATTTGCTTGAGGACAAGCAAATAACAAGTGTAGGGATATTTGATAAGGTTTTAAAAGGTACCATTTTGAGGGTCGTTTAAGTCCTTATTTGATCACTTTTGTATCCGTTATTGCTTAATATCGTTCCTTTTCACTTTTAGGTCTCGTGAAGGCAAAATCTTTGAAATGACACTTATTTGGACGAGAAAGGCGAATATATGAAGAAAATGGCCAAAGTCGAAATCATGACACTCACGATCATTTGATTGTAGAAGGCGGCGGCGTCGAGTTCTATTTGCGACGCCGTCGGAGAAAGTTGCGACGGTCGAACTCAAAACTCATGTTTTCAAGAGGCGGCGTCTAGTGTAAAAGAGTAGGCCGTCGCTACTCGGGCGGCCTAGATGCGATCCAGACGACGTCGAGAAGCTAAAGAGGACGGCGTCACGGACATAAGGTGACGCCGTCGCAAGGTTAACGTGGCAAGAGCGAAACCCCAATGGCGGCGACACGGCGGCGTCACTAAACATAAGGTGGCGCCGTCGCAATTGTAATCTTATATATAGAATCCGAATTTTTCGGTCTTTGGGTGGAGAGTCTTTGGAGTAAAACCTAAAACCGAACCTAAGGTGTCTTGTACAGTATTTTAGGGTTTTAACCTATCTTACACCAAGATAAGTCTTTGCTTCATTAATTCAATTATGTCTTTGATTATTTGTGTGTATGCTTGCATGTTCTCCATGTCCGGCTAATTTATTTGTGTGTTTGCTTAGGAAGTATGAAACTTAATTATTGAATATTGATTGGTTGTTTCTTATCTTAGTTGATTAATGATCTAGTAATGCGATAGGTCATTCGTTGTGTACTTAATGCTTGATTCATCTTTGTGAACCCTAGAGTATGATTACACGAGTGATTGTAGTCTAAAACATCCGAAGAGTGCCTTAGAGTAGAGTCTATAATCTCTATGTGGATTTGTAGACAAGACCCTTTGGTAAGTTCAAAGAGTTAGGGAGAAACGCATACCCTACAACTTAGAAACACAACGCAACTAGGAATAAGGCGTGACACTCAACCATCAATAGGAGATAATTAAGGAGTAATACAAACTAAGTAAACACATCTTTAAACTATCATACGAGCACACATTAATTAGACATAGACTCCCACAACCTTAGTTTAGATAATTAGATAATAGTAGAGTAATCGGTGAAATACCAACCCCCAAATCCAATACCCGAGATTCGTACCTTTCCATTTTCACAAAACATAAAAGATAAAAATAATCTTCCTCAACCTTAACCTTAGCGTAGTAACTCCTACTAGCATTCCTATTCCCCAGAGAGCGATATCAATACCGTGGCTTACCCTAATTACTACACTACAACGATTAGGTTCATTTGCCTAGGGTGTTATAAAACTTGCTCGAAGAAAAGGAAGTTCCTTTGACCCGAACGACGCGTGTAGCGTTATCAAACATCTGAGTGATATGCAAACATATTCACAATGAAGATGGAAAGCCTTCTAGAGCCAATATCAAACAAGCTCTTGGTAGGTGGCATGTGAGATCTATCCAATAGATCAACCATGTGACAACTGGATAGAAACGATGGGGCGATTCAATCTTGAATCAACCTTGGTCCAGGAAAAGGATTGACGGATACCTTTGAAAAACCGGTCGTTGTGCTTAAAACTCTTTTCTCTAGCACATCGACTGTGTATTAATATTTCAAAATTAAAAGGTGTTTATGATTGATAATTGATTTTCGTTAAAACCTTCATTGTATTGCAAAAACACTTTATCTTGAGCAGTTCATGATTGTTTTTCAAATCATTTTCCATCAATCAGTGAATCTCTATTCACTGGTTCACTCACTTCGTGTTGTCTTCTTTGAGAACAGCTAGAACTGCTGTGAAACCATGTCAAGGAGATTCTTAGGAATTATACCTGATCACAGCAAGACTTGTCTTGATCAACGGGAACCATGGGCGTGTACCTCAATTCAATGAAAGTGATCAAAGAAACTTTTGTGCGCTTTATTGCTAAGCTGTTGTATGTGGTACACCGACGCTTCGGTGATCGAATGGAGAGGTCAATCCATATCCGCATGCTCACACATCACATTCATTTCAAAAGAAATCATGATTAATGCATGAATGACTCGATATTCTCACTTCATGCTTCTACTACTTCGCCGCAAATATCATGAATCATCTAAAGCTTCGCTACTCGATAAGAAGAAATCATGATCCGAGAATGTGAGCATGTCGGTCCACAATCACAACATCACATAATGTCAACACCACAATGGAAGAGTCGAAATTTATGCAAGGCGATGATCTCAAAGTCGGCTCAAACTCATCATCACGTGGATCGCTTAAAGACCTCCACTTGAATTATCCAAACATGCAAAACATGAAGAATCAAAGACTACGAGCTCTGAGCAATGAAGTTAAACAAGAATTCAAGAACAATCTTAATGTAATACTGTTTGTATTTTGTGTAAATTGAGTGACCTCCTTAGGGGAGATTGTTAGGAATCGAAAATTCGGTCATTAAAGTGTCGGTCACCTCAAGTATATGTAATCATTAGAAAGCTCGTAGTCATAGTTATTTAATGTTAGTAAGTAGTTAGTTAAGTAAAACCGTGGAGGACGGACGGGTCTTTACCCACTGTATGCCTGATCCACAGCCCGTAGGTGGCGATTATGTGTAAGACTATAAATACTCTCTACCTCCCAAGGTAGAGAGTTGGAGCTTATAATAATATTTTCACTTTCTCTCACTAAGTTCTCAAACCTCTAACTCTTTCTCTCTCTAAAACCTTAAGTTGTACGCCTAGTTTGATCATGGTATGATGTGTTTGTGAAATCCAATATGTTACAATATTCCACGGAGAGATCGATCTTGGTTAACTTCCTTTTGACGGTGCTTCAGATAATTATACAACATTCTATACTTTGCATTATGAAGGTTCTTAGCTTGACGAATAAATGTGACATACTTCTCCTAGTCAGGACCGAGACAACTGAGAAACTTTGTGTTAATAGCAATCTTGGGTAAGATGATGTTGTGTATGTCCAAGTCATTGATAATGTTTGTGAATCGATGATAGTAACACTCTAATGACTCCCCTGGATCAATCATGAAGATTTCATATGATAGATAAAGTTTGGACTTCATGTCTTCTTGATTAAGTTCAGTGCCTTCCATTAAGAGATGAACATGTTCCCACATATCCTTTGTTGTTTTCTGAGCATCAATAATTCGAAGAATTGGATTAGGTATGCCCAGAAGAATATACTCCATTGCAAGCTCATCAGCTTCACGGTGAAGTATTTGTTCTGCAGTTAGTTGGCTCTCAAGGACAGTGGAGCTGGTTTCAAGTCTTGGTGGAGTAGCCGTTGGATCTCCAGGAATCGTCACAATTGGCATTTGAAAAGGACCTTCAAGAATGACCTTCTTCAAATATTTTCCGTGAGTTTTCTTGAGTTCGATGAACCTAAAGAATCGACTGACCCATTGAACATAGTTTCCGGGAGTGAGCATTGGAGGTCTATTAAGTGATCCAACTTCATGAATTGATTGTTGACTGATGATAGCCTCACACATTTGTGCAAACCAATGAGGTTCCTTCGGGGGAATGGTAGTGAATGATTGCATTTCATATTGAGGTGGAAACCATTGCTATTGTTGAGGGTATGGTTGTTGTTGAGGGAATTGTTGTTGTTGAGTGAATTGTTGTTGTGAAAATGATAATTATTGTTGAAATGCTTGTTGTTGTAGTTGTTGGGGGAATTTTTGTTGAGGATATTGTTGTTGCTGAGGATACTGGCATACTGCTGAGGAAAGTAGTTGAAGTAAGGTGGTTGAGACATCTTTAAACTTTTGAAGTTGATGGATCTTGTAAATGTTTGATAAGTGAGTTGAGGTGTAAATTCAATGGATTAACTGCAAATTCAATGAATGGTCGATGAATTTGTCCAAGTTCGATAAGATTAAAGTTGTAGCAAGTTCGATGGATTTATAACTGCGATTAAATCCAAATCCGATGAAAGAGAGTACCAAGTTCGATGGATTTCAAATTCGATAAGCAAATAAGATATCCAATTCGATGAGATCAAATTCGATGTCAAATTCGATATTTCAGATATGAAATTCGATGGATCTATCTAACTTGTCCAAGTTAGAAGATATACTTAGTCGAAGTATTCCACATGCTTATCCAAGCAAGGGAGATACTGAGAAGCCTTGAAATAGTGAAGAAACTTTGAGAATCTGAAAGTTTGATGAACAATTGCGATGACCAAGTTCGATGAAAGTTCAATGAAACCCTAATCCAGTAAGTGCGATGAAACCCTCGTTGCAAATTCGATGGATGGACAGATTTTTAGAGATCAATTTTAAGACAAATAACAAGTTTCTAAACGATTTCTTTTATCAAAAACACTTAAAAACACTTAAAAAACAAGAAAGTTGCAAACTTTAATGTTTTTGAAAGAAATTTTTGAAATTCGATAAGTGTACTTTTGAAGAAAATTCGAAAAGAAAAACTATTGTTTTACCCTAAAAATTCAAACCTTATGCTTCCAACTAAGATTCTGAACACTATAGAATTCTTAAAACTTTCCAAGCTTCAAGAATAAGTGTTAAAAATCAAAGCTTTAAGCTTTTAAAACTTAAAAAACGCACGTAGAACTTGAAAAACAAAAACTTTTGCACCAAAACACTCTAACCAAACATCTTCTAGCGATTGATATCACTTGTAGGTTCCCACATATGTAAACTAACATAAGTATTCTAGTGAGAGAAAGACTAGAGAGAGAAAGAGATTGGAGGATTAATCATAAATATAATAATTAAACTTTTTATTTGTCAAATGAACCAACCAAGGCACTAGTGTGCCATTACATGATATATATATAGTACTTAGAGCTAGGGCAACGCCCCTTAGTGGCTCTCTAGAAACATTCCTAAAGCCCATGGGCTTAATACATAGACCTTAAGTTACTTGCATACATATAAGCATATAACTAAGACAACCTATTACACAAACTAATGACAGACACTTTATAATGATTACACGTAATCCGAACAATAATATTATAGTAGGATCTTAAGATTCAGATCCGATCTTATGATCACGACTTGCAAAAATAAAAACGATCATGAGTAAGATCCCAATCTTGAAAACCTCTTATAACTACTAATAAAAAAAAAATGACAATAGTGAAAAACGTGGGCAGAATCATATCCACAATACGAAAAGCAACGCATCATTCTCGGCCTTTGTATACTTGTAGGTCCGGAATACGTTCAGGCTGATATGCATCAAAATAATTTAACTTGCCGACGCACGTTCGCCACATCATCTCCTCCCAATAACACACCAATAACTAAAACACCCTCCTCATAACACACCAATAACATATTATGGGAACAAACACTCGCCATTCAAATATATGCATCGAGGAAGTCGGTAATTTAATTGGTTCTTTAACTCACCGAGCTCTCTTATTAAACTATACCCAATCGAAACGCACACGTGCTTTAATATGCGATAAATTAACATACGAATCCCCAAAGGCTATATGTTTGCATATGTAAGATTTCTGAGTAGTAGTATTAAAATAAAAACCAATGGAAAATGAACATTTAAAATCAACTTTGAATGCTAAGGTTTTTTTTCCTCTATGAGTAATAGACAGATATATCTACAGTTCTACACACATATATGTATTTATAAGTGCATATGTATTTGTAGTTTTATCTACATACGTTTGTGTATGACTGATTATCATAAAGAAGATTTTCTGGTTAACGAGTAATTTGTAAATATGATTAAGATAGACACAATGAGTTGAGATCCATGTAAACTCAAATTTGTCATAAAACCAATTAACCAATCACATTCATCCATTTTTTTTATTTTCACCTTTTTTCTAAAACAACATATCTCGCAAACAGTAAATCTTGTTCTGAAAAATACATATCGTGACGAGAATTAAATTATCTTTCTATAGATATGCGTTGTTATATCTTTCGACCAATTTTTTTTAAAGTTCGTCAGGAAAAATCACACGTGATTTGTAAAAATCACACGTGATTCGTAAAAATCAAATCACATATGATTTTAAGAAATCACGTGTGATTCTTACAAATCACACGTGATTTTTCCGGACTAAATTTTTTAAAAAATTCGCCGAAAGATATAACAATGCATATCTATAGAAAGATAATTTAATTTCGTCGAGATAGTATAATTTTTTGACGTAACGATTAACGGTTTGTGAGATATTTAATTTTCAAAAAAGGGTGAATATATTTTAATAAAAGAAATGAGTGGCTATGATTGGTTGATTGGTTCTATGGCAAATATGGGTTCTATAATGAATTTTTCTCTAGACACAATAGAGAATATTGCTTTTGTTATTCCATACAAATGATAAAGATACATATAGTGATCATCCATAGGTTATTTTTGGTAAACTATTAATTGCCCACAAATCAAGGCAATCACTTTAACACATAGCTAATGACATTGGGCTAACACACCCCCGCAGTCTGAGTGGTGAAATCACGAAAGCTCGGACTAGAGTAGTAAAATAGAGAAGAAAAGAAAAAACAAAACATTACATAATATTGTGTGTGGATTTGTGACCTTAGCACAAATCACCAACACACAGGCCCGTGACCTAAAGCACGAACAACACAATAATAATGTATGGATTTGTGACATTAGCACAAATTACCAACACAAGAAAAAGATAAGAAAACGGGATAACCCAAAGTATCCCCTACAACTAACGAATGAAAGAAAAGATGAGAAAGCGAAGGTTGGTTCTAAAACTTCAACCCCAAAGAACCTTCCGAACAAACGGGGCGTGTTTTTCTATAGAAAAACATAAAGATCCACCATTATTACTTATTATTTTTTTTCCCGGTCGAATAGCAGCGAACAAAAAAAAATGAGTTTTAAACCCTTTTGATTCTTCATCTTGCGTCAACAGTAGCAAAAATGGGTAAGCCTTTTTTTTGTCCCTATTGTAGCTGCAACTTTTGACCAAAGGCACACTCCTCAAATTTTCCATTTTTTTTAATGATTGGTGGTGAGACGAAAGAAGAAAAAAGAAAAGGAGGGTTGGGTTTTCATTATTACGTGATAACTTTGAATAAGTTGTGGTTTATTTTGTGAAAACAAATTGATGTTTGAAAATGAAAGATGACAGAGGTTAAGGTTTAAAGGGAGCCCTCCAATCTCCGGCGTGTAGCCGACAGCCAGAGTCAGCGGCGGAAGCGGTGTTGTTTATGGTTTTGAGGGAGGACCGATTAGGCCTGATATTGTTGGATCGATATACTTTGACCAAACTAACTATGTAGCTTGTAAGGGTTTATCAACCTTGGATAAATCCAAAACTACTAACAATGAAACACTGATATAACTCTATTAAGTATGCGGAATCTACTTTAACAAAGCTAAGAAGAATAACTTTAAACTTCAACGATTATATTAAAACAAACTTTGAACCTGCTTGTTATACAGATTCACTAACAAACCTAATCGCTAAATAACTCTAATATCGTACTTGCATGTAAGTTCTAAGTCGCGTCCTTCTAATGCCAATCTAGGGGTCCTTTTATAGGCATAAGGAATACCCTAGTCGGTTTACAATTACAATCCTTGTACGACAAGTAAACTAATTCTAATTTAAGAATATTCTAGAATTACATAATAATCCTTAAACGATTTGCATAGCAGTCCTTTAGTCTAGCAGTACTTTGACACGAGCAGTACTTTGACTTTCTTCATAAGCAGTTCTTTGACTTTCTTTATTAAGCAGTACTTTGACTTTCATTAAGCAGTACTTTGACTTTCTTCAGCACTTTGACTTTCTTCAGTACTTTAACTTTATATCCCAACAATCCTCCCCTAACTTGAATTCTACTTGCTTGATTTCAAGTTCCTTTGTATCTTTTAACTTCAACATCTTTGTTTTCAAGGAAAGATTGTGTCTTTATCTTCAGATTTGTCTTGTACTTACAGTGTTTGTATTGTCATCATCAAAGTAATCTTTATAAGCAATCTTTATCAGCAACCTTTATCAGCAACCGATCTTTTCAGCTACTCAGCAACATATGGCAAAATGTACATCAGATCATAAAGTTTCAGACTATTCTCATCACTTCCAGGTGTGTAAACTCCTGTGAGAGGTGAATCATTGAAACATTAATGGATTTTGATGTCTCTTTACCAAAGCCATTAACTCTGGAGTAGCCAATATTTAGGTGAAAAACCATGGTACATTGATAACCATATGATTTTTAGCAAATCATCAGCTATCAACGGATTTGTTAAGTCTTTACCAAGAGCCGTTTGCTTTTGGACTAGTTAGTTCTTACAACCATGGTGAACTAATTACCATACAAATGGTTTTTCCACAGCCTTTACCACAAGCCATTTTCTTGTGGGCTAGCCAACTCTTCACTATTACAGATATGGTGAGTTGAAAACCATACAATTTTTAGTAAATTGTCAACTAAAAACGGATTTGATAATCACATCAGAGACGTACCCTCATGATGAGTCAAACTCTTTCTTGTTTATTAAACATGGTGAGTTGATTACCATCAGATGTTATTCTCAAAACAATTTGTTGCTGTTATCTTGTGCTTCAAAAAGTATTTTGCACTTTACAAAAATTGCTTATTTTTATGAAAAGACTTTTACTGGTTTTGTGCTGCAAGCAGTACTTTGATAAAGTATTGTTTGTTCAGCAGTACTTTGAATAAAGTACTGATTATTCAAAAGATTTATATAATAAAGACCATACCAGTAATCACGCATCATCATCTGCTAAAGTTGTCCATTTGATGAACAATTCCATTACCATTAGTGTTGTTTCATTCTCTTGTTCAACTTCCATACCATGATCTAGCATCCTGATCATAAGATCTCTTGTAAGAGGATATCTCCTTTCTGCTAACATATGAATCATGGTACCATCTTCTAACTCTAATACATGCACTCCTGATTCTTCAAAGAATCTCCAGCTTGTGATTTCCTAATCTTATTGATTATTCTAGAGAGCATCATTGCTTGTTTCTTCTGTCTCCCAGATAGTTGTAAGATCACCCAGCAAGACTAAACCCACTCCAGTTGGTGGAATATGCTCAAAATAATCTTTTACTAGTTGATACAGATGAAACAGATCTTCTCTATCTATCATATGCAGTATGTCCTACAATAAGTTAAATGCTCTAAAACTTTCATCTTCTCTATGAAACATAAGATAATCTCCATCCTTTGATTCTACAACTTCAAATGTAGAAATCTTTGACTTCGTTTCTGCAACTTCTTTAGACTTTGGATGCTCAAAATCAACAACCCTTAGATAATTCCTCACCATCAATCAGATTCATTCTCAACCGAACCTTCTTTGATAGTTGTTCATCATCGCTTGTCCTCTTTCTTTGAACTTCTTTTTCTTGCATCCACATTTTGCTTTTCAGAATCAAAAGAAATAATACTATCAACTTGCTTTTGATAAGACTCTCTAACAGCATCATATAAGTCTTTCATATCTATATATTTTAACTTCTGTAAACCTGTATATCCTTGACCCTTCAGATAAGCCATCATGGCATTCCTTTCTTTAGCAATACCTTGTGGTCTTCTTGGTAGAACAGTTTGCTTTTTTGGTTTTTCAATTTCAGCATCTAATTCAGCTTGTAACTTTCTAGCAGCTTCCTCATTTTTAGCTTCTTCAATAGCTCTTAATTTCTAAAGTGAGCTTCTTCTTTTTCTTTGATTCTACCATTTTACCTTTTCCTTTATCCTTTGGATCTAACTCTTGAGTAGGTTGAGAAGTTTGTAAGACTTGAGGTTGTTCAACTCCAGGATGAACGAGATATTGCCATTGAGGACTAAACAAGGGCTTCCTAAAAGTGGTTTCAGTGAGAGACTCTTCATACCCTATATCTCTGAGTGTATCCCAAAGTACTTGTTTGTCAAAACGAACAACACCTTCTTCATCATTAAACAATAAATCCTCTCTGATTGTAGCTTCAGTAATTCTAACTATCCTTCCAGCAACCTTAGCTTGAATGAAGGATTCATCATCTTGCAAATGTGATCTAGCAAGAGCCCAAAATTGTTGAATCCATGGTTCAATGATATCGGGGTTGATCAAGAAAGCATAATTGATTGAAGATCCAGTAAGGAAATCAACTATATCATGAAAAGTGATGTTAGATGGTGTCTTGTCCAAATTAGCAACCATGTTATGCTTACTAACGGTGTTACGATTAGCCATTGTGTGTTGGTATAAGAAATAATGGTGCGGTGAAGGTGAATTTGATGAAAGAAGAGAGAGATGGATGGATAAGTATAAAGATGAGAGTAAAAATTAGAGGGTAGTTATTTATAGGTAAATTTTAAAAATCAAAGCCCAATTAATAAAGTTACCGTTGTTGAATTTTACCCCTTAAAAATGACCGTTGTAACACTACCTTGACAAGACAGAAGTGCTTTCCACGTGAACAGTACTTTCAAAGCAGTACTTTCAGATAAATGCCAAGCAGTACTTTCCATCCTCTTCTCCACAAAAGCAAAAACATCAAAGTGTATTGTGTTGCCTCCCCTCAAACAATGTATAGTACTAAACTAAACTAATATTAAGTATTCCCCTTAAATGTAGCTTAATAATTAATCATACCAATACTCACCACTAAATGGTTGAATCTTGAAACATCAAATCCCTTTGTGAGTAGATCAGCGACATTGTCATCTGTGTGGACCTTGACAACATTAATGAGCCTATGCTCATAACAATCACGAATAAAGTGATGCCTAATCTGAATGTGCTTGGTCTTGGAATGATAAACATGATTCTTCACAATGCAAATGGTACTCTCATTGTCAATGTAGATAGGAGTATTCTTAAAATTGAATCCATAATCCAAGAGTTGATTCTGCATCCACAGTACTTATCCATAACAACTTGCAAAGAAGAACATATTACGCTTGATGGATGATGTTGCTGCAATGGTTTGTTTCTTACATTGCCATGACACTAATCTTCTTCCCAGATATTGGCATCCTCCAGTGGTTGATCTTCTATCATAATTATCTCCTGCATAATCACTGTCTAAAAAAGCTTCCAAGAAGGTTAATCTTTAGGATACCACAACCCTAACTTAGGTTGTTGCTTGAGATAACTAAAAATCCTCTTGACTGCATTCATATGAGAGACCTTAGGTGATACTTGATATCTTGCACATAAACATACAACAAACATGATGTCAGGTCTAGATGCAGTTAAGTACATAAGACAACCAATCATTGATCTGTAAAGTTTGACATCCACAGCTTGTCCATCTTCATCCTTTCCTAATGAGTTTATAGCTTTAATGGGTGTGGTGACCGGCTTGATAGTACTGAAGTTAAACTTTTTAAGAATGTCAGTGACATACTTATCTTGACTAATAAAGATTCCAAGATTTGATTGTTTAACTTGAAGCCCCAAAAAGAAAGTTAATTCACCCATGGAACTCATTTGAAACTCTTGTTGCATGAGCTGCTCAAATTCTTTCACCATTGACTGTTTTGTAGCTCCAAAGATAATATCATCCACATAGACTTGAACAAGCATTATATCCTTTTTGTCTCTCTTGATAAACAAAGTCTTATCAATTACACCTCTCATGTAACCATGTTGCAATAGAAAATTGGAGAGTCTTTCATACCAAGCTCTAGGAGCTTGATGAAGGCCATACAGAGCCTTAACAACTTTGTAGACTTTGTTTGGATGTGCAAGATCCTCAAAACCAGGAGGTTTTTTTACATAGACTTCCTCTGTAATTTTGCCGTAAAGAAAGGCACTTTTGACATCCATTTGATAAACAAGAAAGCCCATATAAGATGCAAAAGCAAGGAATAATCTTATGGCTTCAATCCTTGCTACAGGAGCAAACACTTCATCATAGTCCACTCCTTCTTCTTGTCTATATCCTTGTGCAACCAATCTTGCTTTGTTCTTGATGACATTACCTCTTTCATTTATCTTAACTCTGAAAACCCATCTTGTACCAATGATTTTCTTTCCATTTGGTAAATCACATAGCACCCAAACATCTTGAAGTTTGAATTGAAGAAGTTCTTCTTGCATGGCTTCAACCCAACTCTCTTTAGCTAATGCTTGAGATATAGTCTTGGGTTCTTCTTGAGAGATAAAGCAGGTAAACAAGCATGTTTGTTGATCCTTATGATTCATCTTGTTTTGTTTATAAACAAAGCTAAGCAAAGCATTATGTGGCTTAGAGAAACCTTTAGCTTTTGTTCTTGTGAGCACTCCTGAAGTATAAGGTCCAATGATTTGACCAGCAGGATGATCTTTATGAACTCTTAATGTAGGAGTTTGTGGAACTTCAAGATCATCACCCAAATTTGTGAAATCAGCTTCTTCATAAAATACCTTCATCTTCTAATTCATCATCAGTGTCTTCTAACCTGCATGTTTGGATCATTCAAATCATCGGCATCATCAATTGGTTCAAGAAGATTTTGATCCAAAGTACTGTGATCCAAAGTACTGTGATCTAAAGTACTGTGAGAGCAATCTGTAGACTTACCCTTTTTCTTTGCTGCTTCATAAGCTCTTCTTTGATCATCCTCATCAATTTGCAACAAATCTTCTTCATAAGTAACATGTAAAGTGGCTTGTTGAGTAAAGAAGGAACATACAACATCATCAGAGTTGATGGTGTTTGATGGTGATGAGGTGGTAGTTGTCATGGTTGTGCAGATATGCTGTTTATCACCAACAGTACTTTTAACAGGATAAGCAGTACTTTTAGTGGAAGTACTGCCTCTGTTTTCAGAAGACACAAAAGCAATGTTGTGGGATTTTGAGTTTGTTTGACCATTCATCTCATGCTCACACACCTTTAAATTATTTTAGAGATCATCAAAGTCCATAGTATCCAAACCAGATTGTCCTCTAATCATAGTAGCAACCACATGCTATACGGATGGCAAACTTCTTAAGAACTTCATATTAGCATCTTTAACAGATACCTTTGCTCCATATAACTCTAGCATACTAAGAAGATTTTGGAACCTGTCATAGGCAACATCAAGACCTTCTCTTTCACCGACACTGAAAGTTTCAAATTGTTGCTTCGATAGATTTATATGCATCTTCTTGGAAGCATCATTACCTCCAAATCTTGTCTTGATAGCAGCCCATAATTGTTTTGCATCATTAGCATCATGAAACTTTAGTAGGTGACCATCAGGAATAGCAGACAACAGTATGTTGAGAGCCTTTTCTTGATTTCTTTTGTAGCACGGCAAGGTAAGTCGAGGTGGTTTAGGTTGTCCAGAACTTCTGGTTCTTCAAGAACCGGCATTATTATTGACAATCACATCCCATAATGCATGGTCCGTAATAGCAATGTATCGCCTCATCTTCATGCTCCGTAGATCATATTCTCCTTCTTGATGATAGGAATTCGAGTGAAGTGATGGATGGGAGTGGTGCGACCAATCGACATCTTTTAGGGTTTGTTGTTAAATCGGTTTTAAGGGTTTCTTCTTAATCAGAGTTTCCACACAAGCTCTAATTCCACTTGTGGAGTTTGTTAGACTCCTTGAGATCGTTTTGAGCCTTAGGGTTTAACAATAACATAGACAAACAATCATGCACAGCGGAATAGAACAAACAACTATGTTATTGACACAAGGTTTTTCCATATCACCCCAATTATTATTTGATCAGAATAATAACGTGCTACCTAACTGTAACAGGGATCAAAGCCTTCTTCGATCTTGGAGTTAACTAAACTAACACTAACCCTAGACGTTTATAGAAACACGTCTAGGTTACACACACACCCCTTTAATGACTACATTATGGAAGACTTAATTGATTAAAACCTACATCCGATGTTCTCTTTATATACTAGAGGATTAGGGTTTACAAATCTCTACGAATGACTAAATAATAAATCTTCTTTTGCAAGCAAGTCCTTCCATCTTTTTGTAGATTTCTTCTTTGTCACTTTAAGTCCTTGATATTTCATTCTTTATTGTTTTGTATCATCAAATCAATAAACCCAACAGATACCATGTAAATATGATGAAGATAGACACAATAGAGAATATTACTTTTGTTATTGATTCCATACAAATGATACAGATACATATAGTGATCATCCATAGGCTATTTTTGGTAAACTACTAATTGCCCACAAATCAAGGCAATCACTTTAACACATAGCTAATGACACTGGGCTAACATAAGTAGCGCATGAATTCACCAAAGTGCTACATTTGTACAATCATAAGTTTGTAGCGTGCTACATTTATCGCCGTTTAGAAAAATAAAAAGTTCGTAATGTGTGAGATTTTATTTGTTACTTGACCCACATACCCTGTGTATTGATGTTGAAAGACACTGTTCATCAATGAAGGATAGGGTTATGCATAACACATCAATGATCAATGTTAGACAGTGTTGTGTATCAATAAGTCAAGCTCTGATAGCTTTGCATTGTACATTGTGAGAAACTAGCAGGGTACCCACGCAATGCAGCAACGGGGTACCTTGTGACTATATTTTTCATAGGAGCTGTTTGATAGCCTTTGAATGGCCCTCATTCAGAGTGCAAGTCCTAATCGGTCAGATGAAGGGTGTTTGATAAACAAAAAGTGTGCCACTTAACCATTATGTTAAGCGTTGTATCATTAAGCATATATAACATGCAAATTCGTCCAGTGACAAAAGGTCCACCCATTTTAATTTAATTTAATATTCCAATTGTTACAATTGAATAAACCTTTATTGATTTCACTTGCTTTTTTTAACGAGTGATGTCAAACAAATTTTATTGATCTCTTTTGATTTTTTTCCCAATCTCAAAAGTTGCATGCTAATCCAATAAATATTGTAGAGTTATTTACCATAAACGCAATACGCATTTAAAAGAATAAACATGGCAAATAATATGTTTTATCTATGAAAATATGATTAGAAATCGAATAAGAAAAGATTGTAGTTAATCACACAAATTATAATGATAATTTTTGCCAAACAACATGTTTTCATTCAGAATCAGTGTGGTTCAGAGTCTTCAAATCACATTCAACTCATTCAGCACTAAATCACTACAAACTATCAAACAGCCCCATGTAAAAAAAAATACTCGTAAGAGAGGTGAGAGTATATTGAGAGACTATTTCTATGTGTGAGATATATGAAATGGTTTGTGTGAATTTATATGGTGGATGCGGTTACATATTTTTAATAATCATTTTTTATAGTAATAATTTTTAGCGGTTATACGTTTTAGATACTTATTGAAGGATGTTACAATGAAGATTAAGTGGGTTGTTACAATGTTATAATGATATTGATGATTATTAAACGATTATTCCATAACAAGCAAGTTTAAGAGTCTGAATTTTAAGCCTTACTAATAATGGAATAGTCCTAAATACATTATAAGGTAGTAAGATTCTTGCTTAACCTCATATGTGTATCCATGTATATATATTGTGCTAAAGGAAACGTCCGTGTAGCTAACAGAAATAATGTAAAAATATTTATCTATGTCAAATTGTCAATTTTAGTAAAGTAATGAAATATAGTGAAGCAGATGCATTTTTGTATAAGATTACAAGACAATAATAAAAGTAATAATGTAAAACATACATAACATCTGAAATTTTGGATGCAAGAATTTAAAGAAACTTTGGATTAATGCATGCAAACAATCATGTTAAAGGTGTGAATTCTTGTAACAAACTTTGAAATCCTAATATTAGCATCTGGCTGATCTTGAATGTGTTAGAACTGTTAGGTAATAAAAAGACAGACAAGCATGACCTTTGTTAGGTTTGACCCCATTATATTATCTGTTTAGTTAGCTAGTACTCCGTATTAAGTTTCTTCCACTATATAAATTCGCTTACCCCTCTTTAGTTTTTACAGAAGCATACGACAATTTCAATTATCTGCTAAATGAGAATAAAGTTGACATTGTAAAGTAAGTAATGTTTAAACTTTGGTATTTTGATAGATATTTTTTCTTAAACATAATTATATTGTTTTGTTATGTTATCAGTCAAAGTTTTATTTATTCGATAGTATAGGTTTGAATCACGTTGTTTGAGCTTAAAAGTAAAGAAAAATAAAAAGAATTGATACTCACGTGAAACGTGTTTACACGCGCAACCAATCACGGTTATTAGGATAAATTCGTCATTTCATAAGAATATATATACTCCCACGTGTTAGTATTTATGTACCTGTATAAATACTTATGTTCTTTGTCACGACAATTTCATCAACTCTTCAAAACCAAACAAAAGAAACAAAAAAAGCCCAACATTTGCTAGCAGAAAACACACTTACTGGAAGAGTGTTTGTACGTATTATTGAAATAAATCTGTGAGTACAATTCATCGATCATCTTCAACGTTATTAAAAGTATGCACGAATCTTTATTTTTTGTTGAATATTGTTGAGTTGATTTGTTTTTATGCATTTTTCAAAGTGAACTAACGTGAATTTTAAGTAATTAGTTATGTATATTAGAAGTGTAAAAGATGAATAAAAACAAGGAAGAAAATTGAGCTTTTAATTGGTCGCCGTCATTTAAAAAGTGGAGTCCAAAACCCAAGTGTCTTATAACTAAGAGTAATCTGCAAAATAAATCCCGGTGGTTGTCGTTTGTAAGTTTTTACGGTAACCATCTATGTCAAAAACTTTTATCAATAAATCCCTTCGTTAGAAGATACAATATATCTCTAGGACTAATGTTGTACTTTTTTTTCCGTTATCTACTAGTAATAGTAAAACATGCTTCTAAATAAAATCACTCCCAAACACGCTTTTATTCATTTCATCTTCTTCTTCTCACCATAAAATACCTAAACCATTGATAATTAAATCACTTTTAATTACCATAAAATACATAAGCCTAAAAAATATTTATACCTTTATGGTAGTTGTAAGTGATTCGATGGTAAGTGGTTATGTAGTGAGAATAAGATGTTGACGGGTAGTGGAGGTGATGAGGAGAAGAAGAAGATGAAATGAATAAGTTAATGTTTGAGAGTGACTTTATCAAGATGTGTGTTTGACTTGTTAGTAGATAACGAAGATAACGGGGGAAAAATTACATCGTTAGTCCTTAGGGGTATATTGTGTTTAACTTTTACTAACTGAGGGATCGTTAGTGCCAAAGGTTTTTGACAGGGATGCTTAGTGTCAAATTCGACAAACCACATAGATGTATTTTGCAGACACTCTATAACTAATGATATACTATTTAACTTTTCTTAAGAAATAATGTCTCCTAATATCTTCAACAATATATATTGATCTTCAGTTCTGAGTTGCTTAAAAAGGTTTGTGTATAAATTGATCCAGAAGGCGAACTGTGTATGATTTATCATCAATGGTGATAGATTGTGCAGTATGTGAGCCTCGCGTTTGAACTTTGAGCTATGGAACTAAAATAGTACTAGGAAAATATGCACCAGTTTAAGGAAAACTAACTTGACAATTTATTTTGCTTTAGACTTTAGACTAAGAAATACGATTTGCTTGATTAGTTGAACTGTTGGTTACAACTACTTGCGTCCTTGATATCTGAAAGCGTTGGAAGCATTCTCTAATTGTGGAAGGTAGGGAGTAGAATTTATGTTTTACCAAAGTTGTTGACACATAGCTTAACATGGCATAATAAAGTATGTGCTGTAAAGTTTGATCTTAAATCAACTTAAAATAAAGTTGTTCGCATCCTTTTAATGAGTCACTCAGCTTAATTATTATGTTATTATGTTGGTTGTTGGCCTTTCTTAACAGATGATGTATATACCCTTTTTATGTTATCATAATTTGTTAGTTGTTTTTGTTTTTGTGTATATGTTCATCTCTATAACGGGTTCATTTGCGGGTTAGAGGCTAACACTGCACAAGACCATGGACCAGAACGAGAGTAATGAGACTGACCAGACTACAATCCCTCCTTGTTGCTTAAAAGCCCGTGCTTACTCCCCCGATGCTGAACTTGAAGCGAACTTTCATGCAACTGTTGTTTCGGGATGGTTCTCTGAACATCAGAGTTCATCTGGTCGGTATCTTTTTCACCTCCTTTCATACTTTTGTTTCGTTATTATCTTCAAATTTAAAGAAAACTAATGAGTGTGCTATTGTCTTGATGATCATGATTGTTTACGCTTTTCTAAAGGTGTGGCTGAATTTAGGTGTTTAATTTGTTGATATAATTTGATCATGACTATGTTACCAATTGCAGATAAAGCCGACAAAAGAATGTACTTCAACAACCCCATGTGGCCAGGTACTCAAATTTAGGATCAAGTTCAATAATCATCATTTGAGTGTTCCATTTATGGCATTGTGTCATTTTCAGATTAGTTTTGTTACATATTTTGATCCGATAATATCCGGAGGATACATGACCTTATACAACAAAAGATGTTGTGCAGTTCCACTATTCTTACTTAAAACAGAACTTGAAGTAGAATTTTCGATGTCCACTAAATTTTTCACGTGCAGGAGAAGCACATTCATTGGAAGTGGAAAAGATTTTATTCAAAGAAAGATCAAAGTACCAAGAGGTCCTAGTTTTTGAGGTATAAAATCATGAATCTCTTTAAAGAATTAATCCATTCTTAAACCTCACAAGTATATTCAGATCGTTTATGTGATTTTCAGTCTGCAACATATGGAAAAGTACTAGTTCTTGATGGCATCCTTCAGCTCACTGAGAGAGACGAGTTTGTCTATCAGGAGATGATAGCCCATCTCCCCCTTTGTTCCATCAAATCGCCAAAAAATGTAACTTTAAGCTTGTTTTACTAATGTTCTTGGATGCCGTTAAAATTTTACATGTAATGCATGCTAAACACCAACATATGGGATATACGCAGGTTCTGGTTGTGGGTGGCGGTGATGGTGGAGTACTTAGGGAAGTTGCACGCCACACATCAGTTGAGCTGATTGATATATGTGAGATAGATCAGATGGTTATAGATGTATGCGCTGAAAACTTATCCTGGATTTAGATAGAAATCTTTTAATTATAATTTTTGGATGATAATTGTACAAATTCTGTTTTGTAGGTTAGTAAAAAGTTTTTTCCCGAGTTAGCTGTTGGTTTCGAGGATCCTCGTGTTCATCTCCATGTTCAAGATGGTAAAAACCAGAATAACAAATATGATTTTTATATTAATAGCTGATTTTTTATAAAAATATGTGTTTTTTTTTACCTTGCTAGCTCTCGAGTTCATAAAAAACGTGCCAAAAGGAAAGTATGATGCCGTTATTGTTGATTCGTCTGATCCTGTAGGTAAGTTTGTAAGTATGTGTATGTCTAATTATTTTCATTATATGTGTCGGTTTTTACAAATTTTCTGGGTTTTTAGGTCCAGCTCAAGAGCTTGTTGAAAGGCCTTTCTTTGAGATGATTGCAAGTGCATTGCGGCCTGGTGGTGTTCTCTGTAACATGGCAGAGAGTATGTGGCTTCATACTCATCTTATTAACGATATGATCTCCGCCTGCCGTGACGTATTTAAGGGGTCTGTTCACTATGCATGGGCAAGTGTACCCACATATCCTAGGTGCGATTAAAGCTATTTGTTATACTAATTGATTACTAACGGGTCAAATGGGTCAATTCACAAATTATAGCTAAAGGGTAACGGGTCAAAGTGGGTGAAACTTCAAATTAGCCTATTATTTTAATGGTTTAACTAGTTATACATAAAAAAAAGGAACAAAGACATGTTTGTTGGTCAACCAAATCCGACCCTTTTTGAGTCTTTTGACATGTAACTCTAAAACAACCCAAATCTACATGAACCATCTACCAAACCTGACCTTTTTGCCACTTATACGGTGAGCTCTTTGTTAACCCGTCTCATCTCAGCTTCTGCCATACAATTTTCTTTACATTTCTCATAACATATATGGTCATCCTCCTGTTATTGATTAATTCTGCAGCGGTGTGATTGGATTTATACTGTGCTCAACGGAGGGTCCACCTGTAGATTTTAGAGTTCCTGTCAACCCAATTGAGTCACTAGAGGGAGCAATCGAAAATCAGAGTGAACCAAGGTTTTACAACTCTCAGGTAATTCCATGTGAATTATATCCCAAGAAACTTGCAACAAATTTGCTCATATTCAAAGTTTCATGGCTGAAATCTACTCATTTGCTTGCTGTCATTGTTACAACTTCATGATGTTATTGATATTTTAGAAGCATTAAAGATAATCAGATGAATGCCATGCATTTTTATTAGCTATGCTACTAGTACCATGTTATGTTACCAAATAAAACCATCATGACCCTTTTAGCATTTTACATATGCTATTTGTTTTTTGGTGGGATGGGGGGTAGTAAATGGCAATAATTATTGGATGTTTGTTGCTAAAAGTTAATAACTTAATATGGTAACTAACAACTTATATCATATTCCTCTTTTGAACAGATACATAGAGCTGCATTTGCCTTGCCATCATTTGTAAGGAAGCAAGTGAGTTGTCTATGAAGAACTGAATATGTTCTTACAATCAAGCGGCTCAGTATGTGTTAGAATTATATATCATGAGTCATAATTGCGCTTGTAAATGCAGAATGTTGATATGATGGCTTGATGATTAAGTTATGTTGTACTAATATCTATATTGTATTGTCATGTTATCTGGTTAAAATAATATAATATGACGAGAAAACATGGTTTGTGCGTTTTCTGTTGTGAATCCATTTGTTGTTTTCATTTTGCCAGCTTACATTAATCTTACCTTATAAACCGCACAAAATCTTTTTAACCTCTGATGACTGATTGTGGTTGCATTGCCATTTTGTATATCATTTTAAACTTTTACAACACTTGTTTAATCAATAATTAAAAGGTCTTGTTCGATTATCGGTTAGAAGTTGGCTTAAGCTTGCTTCTGTGCTAACTGATTATCAATTCAGCCCAGCCATTTGGCCCAAGTTCTTAAATTTCATCTCACTGACTCACTCTAACACAATTATCACTCCAATTTTAGCACACTTTTCAGCCCAAATTTAACACAATACAAGCCTAAATTATCATACAACAATAACAACATCAATACCCGATCCCATCTAAACGAGGTATGAGGAAGGAGGAACATAGACGGATCATACCCCTTAGAGTAAACCCAATACTAGGGAGACTGCTTCAATGAAGACCTCCGACAACTGTATGTGTGAGGGTGAATGTACTCAAACTATGTGTGGATGTGTGATTATGTAAATATTGCACGAATAGAGAAACTATGTAGCATAAAACGCGTAGCAGGCTTATAAGGCACACAACAAAAATACCATATAACGCATAGCAGGCTTACAGTCTAAACACAGGTCCTGGTTGTGGGTGGTGGTGATTGTGGAGTACTTACAGAACTAGCTTGCCACAAATCGGTAGAGCTGATTGATATATGTGAAATTGATCAGATGGTTATAGATGTAAGTGCTATAATGATATCGCATATTAAGCTGTCAATTTGTAGTTTCATTATTCTTTTTTACAAAATGGATTATAATTGTCCAAGTTATATAAAGTAGGTTAGCAAGAAAATTTTCCAGGAGTTAGCAGTTGCCTTTGAGGATCCTCGTGTTCATCTTCATGTTCAAGATGGTAATACACTACTCCCAGACTGCCCACATACAAACGTTTCATTAACATTCGTGTTTATTTTGTTTCTTAATCATGACAGCTCTTGAGTTCATAAAACACGTGCCAAAAGGAAACTATGATGTCGTTATTGTTGATTCGTCTGATCCAATTGGTAAATTTAGTATGTATAACCCTTTCATTAAATGTGCCAGTTTTTACAATTTTTTGTTTTTCTGTTGATCTTCTTAGGTCCTGCTCAGCAGCTTGTTGAAAAACCTTTCTTTGAGATGATAGGAAGTGCATTGAGGCCCCATGGTGTTCTTTGTAACATGGCAGAAAGTATGTGGCTACACACTCATCTTATCAATGATATGATCTCCGCCTGTGGTGAATCGTGATGTATTCAAGGACTCTGTTCACTATGCATGGGCAAGTGTCCCCACTTATCCTAGGTGCGATAATAATTAATCATTTGCAAGTTTTAAGAAAATGTGAAATCGCTGTATATGTATCTTCATAACATCATGTTATTGATTGATTATGTAGCGGAGTTATTGGATTTATATTGTGCTCAACGGAGGGTCAACCCGTAGATTTTAGGAATCCTGTAAACCCCGATTGAGGAGCTACAGGGGGCACTAGAGCATCAGAAAGTACCAAAATTCTACAACTCTCAGGTAATCATCACTATAAAGTATTTATATGGTGATTATCTAGAATATTGCTTCACTCTATAGAGTATTTAACTAGTACTGTATTCTTTTTCCTGAATAGATGCATAGAGCTGCCTTTGCTTTGCCATCATTTGTGAAGAAGCAAGTGAGTTTCTTCGAAGAACCAAATATGATTCTTAATATCATTCGACTCGTATATTGACTTACTGTATGTTAGAAGCCTTACATTGTGCATTTTTGCGTCGAAAATGCTCTTGTTATGAATGTACTTATGGTGTATATTTATATTGTAAGCAATATGTTACAGTAATGAGAAGCGAGAATACTTGTTTTTGTGCTTCATAACATTGCTTTCGATGTCCCTGAATCTTTTCTTTCCCTAGTTTAACAGCTTAGGCGAATCCCACATCACCAATCTACAAAAGAGATCTAGATGTTGTGGTTATGCACCAATGAACCGACTCAAGGTGGTTCATATAGATATTTTGATTTAAACGAGTCAAGACAAATTACTTAACGAGGCATAATGGTTAATTTTTTTTAGCAGAAAATGAGACAATGAGTTGCTTAATTAACATCGTCTATGTAAACTTCATATTTTCTTTCACTACTTAAGCCATATAAATTTAACTCTTGAAATGCATCATTCTTCTACTACTTAACCGAAAGTTCAATGAGTTTTTGATTTTACAATCAATTAAACAAACATAAGCTTTTATATAGGATAAAACCATGTTACATTAAAAAGTTACAAAAAAAACTATTTTGTTGTTGGAGTAAATCTATATAAGAGTTTTTATAATTTTTATGCAAAAGAAGTTAATGTATTTTATTTATTCACATTTGATTTACTATTAGATAAAAAATAAATTTATAAACATCTCTTATGTTTTCCCTGATTGCTCTTAAAAGTAAGATCTTAATATTCTTTGATTGTTTTTATTCCCAAATCATTTTGTTAATCTAATGCATCACATTTGATTAGATTATGGTAATGTCTATGATTTCATGAAGATTATAGGTCCATAGTTTATCCAATTATATGTGTTTGAAACATCATGCCTTGTTTGTTGCATCACCATATATTGTATCAAAATCAATACAATATGTGAATGCAGCTATGGCATGTCATTATGATTTTTATCCTGCATATTGAATGATATCAATTGTATGATTGACCATTTTTAAGGTAATTGTCGTCACGCTATAGGCCTATTGCATTACCATTGTAATAATATGTTTGCGTGGTTAGACGTTATTTTTTGGAAGTGATTATTATATAAGAAATACGCAATGAGAATAAGATTCAAGTCTCGTTACGAACATGTGTGAGTATCTTTGGTTCTGAAGAATAAAACAATAATCAGTTAACTCATAATTATTAGTTTTACAATATCAAAAGACAACAAAGTGAATATCAGCGGCTTGAAAATGCAATAATCTGATAATCATTGTCATAATGCGATGCCAAACACCCCCTTAGTTATCAGCCAAAATGTTTCCCACCATATCATGGCCCACAAAAAATTACTTATTTTACGTAAAAAAATTTGTACTTTCTAATGTTTTCAGGACGTTCTTTTTCGGTTTATAGCTGTAGAATATATTGGCTCGTAATAACAAGCCAGCTAGTGAACTCATAGATGTTATGCAGTACTTACTTCCGGACAGTAATTCTGCGAGCTGTGCATATTTTCAAACTCCCTGAACGTCGTGTGCATTTTGCAACATCCAACAGAAGTCTAAAGACCATTCCTGTCACGTTACTCTTTATTCAAAATAATCCAACGGTTACTAAAATGATGGTGGATACGGATGCTAATACTAGTCGGGGTCTAATGACTATAACTTCACTCGAGAAGAAAGACGGTGGTTGTTATGCAAGTGGAGGATGGAAGAGGTGAAATTTTAAATTTTTGTTAGAAAAGTTATTAATGCAATAATACACAGTTTATGACCGTTTTTATTCTTCCACTGTTGTAAATGTGCAAGCAGTGAAGATGGAAAAGTGAACTGCGGTTTTTCGAGTTTTAGAGGAAAAAGGGCTACTATGGAAGATTGCTTCGATGTTAAAACTTGCAAGATTGATGGGAAAACCGTTTACCTATTTGGGATATTTGACGGTTATTCTCTTTGTTCAAAAAATCTTATTTTAAAGTGCTTATCTACTTTAATTATAAGTAGGCAGATATCAATCCGCATAACTTTAAGTGCTTATTTCTTCTAAAATTATCAGATAAGCAGTTTTCGATAAAGTGTTTGGGATTGCGTATCTGCCTCACACATGCAAAAAACAGATAAACATTTTATTGAGCAATCCAAACAGCCCCAGAATGTGGAAAATGTCTTGATGATAAATATGTTTGTGTAGGACATGGTGGTTCACGTGCAGCCGAGTATTTGAAGCAAAATCTTTTTAAGAACCTCATATTGCATCCCAAGTTTATGACAGATACTAAAATGGCTATAAGTGAGACGCCATCACAAATATCTTACACTCTTTTGCCCCTTTATCCAGTGGCGGAACTTGGCCATTTATTTTGGGGGGGCCGAATTTATTTTGGGGGGGCCGAATCAGAGATTTATTTATAACCTCAACTAAATTACCCCTAAAACCTACAATATTTACATTACGTGTCGTAAATTTTGGGGGGGCCGGGACCCTCCCCTGCCCCCATAAAGGTCCGCCCCTGCCTTTATCTAACTGTAAGTTGATAGTTAAATGGAAATGGATTTTCAGGTGAAACTTATAAACAGACTGATTCAGACTTTTTAGACTCTGAGAAAGATAATCCTCGTGATGATGGTTCTACTGCTTCAGCAGCAGTTTTGGTCGGTAATCATTTGTATGTTGCCAATGTTGGAGATTCTCGGACAGTAATATCTAAGGCAGGCAAAGGTAACCTTTTTTATTATATTCGTTTGACGTGATCTTTTGTGCATGTTCATTATCTTTGTCGTTAAATGTTGATATTCCAATAAGGGGGTTTACTGGTTTTCTTATTAAAACTATTTATCTGCTTAATGCAAATGATAAACAGTTTTGTGGGTGAAATAAGCTGTTTTGAATAACTAACTTCAAACTGATTATTTCAAACAACTTATTCTAAAAAGGAATAAGCACTTTTGTTTGAATCCATAAGCATTTTCAATTACCAATCCGATACCCCCTAACAATATGTTGTATGCAAGTATATTAATGTTACCTTATTAACAGCTGTCCCTCTTTCTGAGGATCACAAACCGAATAGAAGTGATGAACGAGAAAGAATTGAAAATGCTGGCGGGGTTGTGATGTGGGCAGGTAATGTTGGCTTTTTGTTAATATGATAAATTTTGGAGTTGATAAGCAACCTTGTTCAAATGTTGATTAGGTACTTGGAGAGTTGGAGGTGTTTTGGCAATGTCCCGTGCTTTTGGAAACCGGAATCTCAAGCCATTTGTTGTAGCAGATCCTGACATCCAGGTATCCTGTAAATCTGTCTTTCTAAAGTATTCATTGCTGGTACATTTTCGTGCATGACTAAGGTTTTGGTTTCATTTTATATAAGGAACAAGAGCTTGGCGAAGAATTTGAATTGCTGGTCCTTGCAAGTGACGGGCTTTGGGATGTTGTACCTAATGATGTATGTAATTGTGATCGTTGTTATATCTTTTGTTTGCTTGACATCAAAATTATCAGTATATTTTAAAGAAAGAACTTCTCACTCAAACACTTAAATTACAGAGGAATCGTGTGAGCCAAAATTAACATTAGCAATGTTTTTGTAACCATTAGAAATGTGCAAAGAGGTAATCAAGTTTTGGGAAATGTTGTGTTTGTTTGTAGAGACATTAGTGCTGTTTTTGGTGTTTCTACTTTACTTTCTACTAACTTTTATCCTTTTCCGGTGGCACCGTTACACCAGGATGCGGTCTCAATTGCAAAAAGTGAAGAGGAACCTGAGGCAGCCGCTAAAAAGTTGATAGAGACTGCTTTTAGCAATGGAAGTGCAGACAATATCACATGCATAGTCGTCAACCTCAAACCCGAATCATCAACTGCAACTGAAACTGAGACAAACTAAGCTGAAGAGCAAACTCAGGGATAAATAACGTATATATTAAATTCAGCTAATTCTTATATATTGATTGGTTTCCATAATTTTTTTTTGCACCTTTCGCTCAAAGATGTTTCGTAGCTTAGAATTCAATAATGACATTGGTTTCATTTTCATTCATTTGATAAATGATTTGTAGGCACTTGTTGCCTGTACTCTTTGTACAAGTTCACAATATTGAAACAATTCGGAAAGCTGGAAAAGGGTACATGTGTGTGATTGTTAAGTAAATGAAATTTATCACCCATGATTCGTTGAAATGTTTTAGCATTGCAAAGGTGTGATTGTAATGGAAATGGATATCTTAGTACTCATATTCTAATTGTTTTTGTAAAACATTTAACTTTTAGTAAATTTTGTTCTCTCTTTACTTCTTCAGTTTTGAGTCTTTACAACAACTCTTTTTTGGAAAATAATTTTTTCATACGCATTGCGACCATGGTTCTAAAAGGCTCGCAAAGACGTGAGGCTTGGTCATGCCGTCACACCGCCTTATGTCACGTCTTTTTATAAACTTGATATATATAAAATATGATATTAATATTTTCATATTTTGTGCCGCCTTATGTCACGTCTCATAAACGCAAAAGCTTCGCCTTGACCGCAAAGGCGTGAGGCTTGATCATATCGCCACGTCACGTCTCGCGCTATTTATAACCTTAATTGCTACTCTTTAATTTAAATTAGAGTTAATTTCATAAATTAACGGAAATAGTCCCTAATCTTTTTTTAACTTATCCTCTCCCCATGGTTGTGACCCGTATCGGGTTTGGTCCCTTGACCAATAATTCCGTTAGTTTGACAGTTAAACTAACAAGAAATGATATAAATACCCGTAAAAGTAAGGTCCCTGTGGTTTGTGAGGTATCACGAATTTAGCCCCTAATTTTTTTCGTTCGTTTTTATCCGTTTTCGTATTTTTTTTACGTTTTCGTCCTTTTTTCTTACGTTTTTATACGTTTTCGTCTGTTTTTTTTACGTTTTCGTCCATTTTTCTTACGTTTAATACGTTTTCATTCATTTTCATAAGTTTTTATTCGTTTCATCCGCTTTTATACGCCGCCTTCTTTTTATACGTTTTCGTGCGTTTTATACGTTTTCATCCGTTTTTATACGTGTTCGTCTGTTTTTTTTACGTTTTCGTCCATTTTTCTTACGTTTAATACGTTTTCATTCATTTTCATAAGTTTTTATTCGTTTTCGTCCGTTTTTATACGTTTTCGTCTTCTTTTTTACGTTTTCGTGCGTTTTATACGTTTTCATCCGTTTTTATACGTGTTCGTCCGTTTTTATACGTTTTCATCCGCTTTTATACGTTTTTCATCCGTTTTATACGTTTTCATCCGTTTTTATACGTTTTCATCCGTTTCTATACGTTTTCTTCCGTTTTCTTAAGTCTTCATACATTTTCATATGTTTTTCGTCCGTTTTTTTACGTTTTCGTCCATTTACTTTTTTATACGTTTTCATTCGTTTTTATACGTTTTCGTCCGTTTTATAGGTTTTTATTCGGTTTCATCCGTTTTGATACGTTTTCGTCCATTTTTCTTTTGTTTTCATACGTTTATATAAGTTTTCCTCCGTTTTATATGTTTTATAAAAACGGATGAAAACGTATAAAACAGAGGAAAATGTATAAAAATGATTTAAAACATATAAAACAGATGGAAACGATAAAATGTAACAAAATGTATAAAACATATTAAACGATAAACGGTGGAAAACTTATAAAAACAGAAGAAAAACGGACCAAAACGTATAAAAACGGAGGAAAACGAATTAAAACGAACGAAAACGTATAAAAATAGTTGAAAACGTATAAAAACAAATGAAAACGGATAAAAACGGACGAGACGTATAAAAGGTAAGAAAAACGGACGAAAACGTAAAAAAAGCGGAAAAACGGATAAAAACGTAAGAAAACATATGAAGACTTAAGAAGATGGACGAAAACGTATAAACACGGACGAAAACGTATAAAAACGGATGAAGAATATAAAAACAAACGAAAATGGATGAAAACGTGTAGAAAACTAGAAGAATGGTTGAATAGTTTTACCGGTTAAAACTTTGTTTTAAAACTTATAGATCGACCTATGTCAATCTATTTTGGAGTGCGGATATTGATAGTTAGATATGAATAAACTATACTACGAGATAGAGAAAGAAAGACACAACCACAACACGAATTGTTAGGAATTAGAAATTCCGTGTATTAAAGAGTCGGTCACCTCAAGTATATGTAATCGTTAGAAAGCTCGTAGTCGTAGTTCTTTAAGTTAAGTAGTATTTAGTTAAGTAACACCGTGGAGGACTGGACGGTCTTTACCCAATGTATGCCCGATCCACACCAAGTGTGGCGATTTATGTAAGACTATATATACTCTCTACCTCCCAAGGTAGAGTTGGAGCTCATAATAATATCTTTCACTTTCTCTCACTAAGTTCCCTAAACCTCTAACTTTCTCTCTAGAATTCCATTTATACGCCACCTTGTGTTATGGTTTGATGTGTATGTGAAAACTAATATCCTACAATTGGTATCAAGAGCCATGGTTAGATCATATCTTACACATCTTTGGATTTCTAGTGGTTTTAGGTGGTTTTGAGTTTGAAAAGTTTAGTGTTTTTGCATCATTTGGTTGATTTCTTGTGTTAAAGCTTGGATTTTGTTAGTACTTTTATGTTTAGAATCATCACAAGTGTTTAGGTTTTCATTTGGTAAGCTTGAATCATCTTGGTTGGGTTGTTTTGGATTAAAAGTGATGTTTATGAGTTTTTCTTGCTAGCGACTTAACACACTGAATTCTTTCTTCGTAGCGACTTGCTTTACAAATTTGTAGCGAGTTACTGCTTTAGACCTAGCGACTTAGAACTAGCGACTTACAAGACAAGTAGTGGACTTTCCACCAAAGGTAGCGACTTGGTCTCAGAGCGAGTTGCTATTTAGCGACTTGTATCTTTAGCGACTGAGAGAGAATTGTCGCCAAAATTTTGCCAATGACTTAAGGCTTAGCGAGTTACTACTTAGCGACTTGCATTTGTCTAGCGACTTGGGATTTTAGCGACTTGGGAGTGTAGCGAATTAGGTGTTAGCGACTTGGTGCATTCTCTTCTAGCGACTTGGGTGATTGTTTACGGTTTTCTCTTGATTTAGTAAAATCCGTGAAAGAATCTATTTCCGGCTTAATCATAGAGTTATAAAACCCGTATAATCTGTTAACATGTCTACCAACGTTCCTACTATCATCTCCATCGCTGTCGAGGATGTTCAAGCGGTGGCTCAGATACTCGTCCACCCATGCTTGACAGAATCGACTACGATTCTTGGGCTCAACGAATCAGTTGACCGCCTTGAAAGGAAAATGGTGTCAACATTCTCAAATCCATTGATGAAGGACCGATCGACTTGAGGCGACCGAGATATACTTGACACTAATGATGATGGAACCCTATTTACGGAATGGATGGACCTAAAATGTATGATGAGCTTGATGATAAGGAGAAAAAGAGATTCGATGCGATATCGTGGCTTCTAACATTGTTCTTCAAGGTCTTCCTAAAGACATCTACAAGTCGATCAATCACAACACCGATGCAAAGGCGATGGGATAATGTCAAGATGCTTCTCTCGTGTTCGTAATTAACTATGGAAGACAGAGAATCACAACTCTATGACGAATTTGAACACTTCAAGATGAAGCCGATGAGAGTGTCTATGAGTACTATGTGAGATTTCATAAATTGGTGAATGACATAAGGAACATCGAATGACTATGCCCAACATTCACCGAACTCAAAGTTTGTGAACAACATGAATCCCGAATGGCACAAGTTTGTCACCTCGTGAATCTCACTAAAGGATTGAAGAATACAAACTATGAGCAACTCTATGCCTTCCTCCTTCGAATGAGAGACATGCTATGTTTGAAAAATTGGTTCTCAATCGCTCAAAACCAACCGTGGAGAGACAAGCTCGCCTAATGACTCAACCGCCTTCTACTCAAACATCGGAATCACAACCAAAGCTTCACAAGTCATACCTTGGGTAATGGTAATCACAAACTCATTCCCGATCCTATGTTCAAACAAGTCGATGTCGATGCACACGCTGGTAACTTCATTAATCAACTAGCTCTTCCGATTAGTCAAAACATGAATTCTCTCCCACAAACCAACAACAACCTCATAACAAAGATCTAACCCACACAATCAAGCTATCGTTAAAGATGGAAGGATCGTGGTGCAACCAGCTCAGAAAGACAAGATGATCGGGGAAGAGGTGGTCTGGTAGAGGTTATGTTGGTAACCGTAATCGAGGAAGGAATGGTAACCAAGGTCAAGCTAAGCCAATCAAATGTTATAACGTGGTGGTGAGGGACACATTGCAAGAAACCGCACATCTCCAAAGCGCCCATGCACGTCGATTACTTCAGAGATAAGATGTCGCTTGTACAAGCTCGGGATAATGGTGCCGCTTTGGATGAAGAGGAATTGTTGTTTCTAGCCGAGGCAATGCCAAGACCTATGATGCGATGTGGATGAGCAAATTTATTCAGAGATAGGTCACAATCATCAAAATGCCTTTCAAGTCGATTGTGATGCATACGACTGATGTGGATGATGGACCTACAGCACACACAATTTTTATGGCTAGCATTTCTCCAATGGTTTCTCCCAAGGTCTCTTCTTCTCCACAAGTGGCCCATCCAAAGACAAACTCATCTCGAGGTACTAAAACTATACGATAATGTCGATGTGCAAAAGATGCATGACAAAATACTATCAACTGAAACTATTGAATCAAATATTGAAAATATGGTAATATCAATGTTGTCCCATATGATCAATATGTGAAACAAAGTGAAAGTGAAGTTGTACCAAGTGATGCATCTCCTGCATCAACAATGACTATATTTTTATGAATACACCGCATGTGCCCCGATGAGTCCTGTAATTTCGAACTAAATGCCTATAAAGAACGTGTTGCTATTTATGAACAACGTGCAAAATTTGAGTTGACCACTCGTGAGGTGAAATGGATGACCAAGTGCATAATCATTAGAAAAGTAATTTTCGAGAAGAAGTATTAAAACAAGAGTTAAATTCCTTGCAAGAAAAGCTTTCTAAAGCGCTAAGCAAAACAAGAACTTCAAGAAAATGTGAAAATGCTTAAGCAAGAATTTAATGCAAAGGAATCAAAACTCTTGAAAGATTTTTCTAATCAAAACTTTGAAAACAAACTTGAAAACAAGTTGTACATACAAGGAACACCATTCGATCGCTTCACATGATCACTAAGCATAGGGTCTTAAGCGACAAGCATAGCATTCCCCTTGTTAAGGAACCAAATCCAGAGGTCATTAAAAGGGCTAGAAATGCTCATAAGGTTCTTTATGATGGCAATGAAATCCTTAAACCTAGACAGAAACCTAGTTGCGTTGAGTGCACTGAGGATGATAAGAAATCAGATGAAGTCACTAGGGAAAAGATGAACATAAAATTAGATGATCCTAAATGCAAAGAGAAGAAAATAAAGATCACACCCCATGATTACAAGAAGGAAAACTGGATTTCCTTGAACATGTTTAAGCCTCAGACATTGTTGACTCCCGAACAAGTCTTCTGGAAAATGGATTTAAATAAGCAAAAGTCGAAAATATTGTTGAAACAAACCCTCCCTTTGAAAATGCCTAGAGCAACTGTGTATCCTCCTAATACACCAATGCATCTTGTTCCTAGAACAATTGCCACTAAAAGCAAGACCTTAATTAGCCAATATGTCATATTTTAACTATTTGTTGATTTTGAGAAAACCGCAAGAAAAGGATCACACCCATCGGTATAACGGAAGGAGAAAGGGTTTTGAGCAAATGAAAGAATGTTATTTAATCGAGGTCATGCCTTTCTTTAAACTTCTAAAAGATCACTGAGAGTCTTAAAAGGGATAGAAACCGATATTAAGGGAATGGAAAAGGAATTTGATGCAATGATAGTTGAAGTTAGTGACTATGAGCGAGCACTAAAATATAATGAGATTGAGAGGAAGAACTTGCATACACTAAATGAGAACTCGATTTCGAATGTATTGCTCAAGATGTGTTTTCATCGCTACAAATTGTTCCATTAATGCTTCCAAATTTCATGAATTATCGGTTGCCTCGAAAGTCTCCCATGATCGTGTCATTGAGCTTGAAAAACTAATTCGAACTAAACGAGAAAATTGAACCGATGATCACGACAATTTGATTAAACATTTTTCTAAACTAGAAGTTGAGCATTTTAATTTACAACTAAAATATCAACATCTTAAAGAAAATGTCAAAACTTCAAATATCAAGACATCCTCGATGCTCCGAGTTTGATGCGTTTTCAAATTAACAAACGTGATGAACAAATTCAAGCTCATTGCAACACGATCGAAAGTTGAAAGCCCAAATCTCTCAATTAAAGGGTCAAACGAACAATATGACAGTTCCCAAATGCCTCCTCCTTTAGATTCTCGAATTCTCAAATGTTTCATCTTCAAAACCTTGTAAATGCATTACAAAAGGAAAACGAAAGTTTTCTAGAAGAAATGAAAAGGTTAAACGTCATTTCAATGAGTTATTTGAGTCAATAAAGGTCACTCGTAATAAAAAATAACGAACAAATAGCTTCATTGCAAAAGGAAATCGAGAATCAAGAGTCGTAAAAGGAAAATGCCAATGACCAATGGGAGAATGGTGTATCAAAGGTTCACTCTTGTAATAAATATGCTTTGTCAGTGAAATATGTCCTCCTCATCTCGTGAACAACAAACTTGTTGCTCAAACATACTTCTCATCCCTTAAGGATTGCCTAGAATGTCTGCGTGAGATTGTTGAAGAGGATAAGTTAGTGAAACCTCATGATAATGCAATTGGACATGCATGCTTATATGCCAAACGATCTCAAGAAATCTTAGAATGCTTGATCACAATATGCCCAAAGTCATTAGGTGAGAGATTTAATCCTTTGATTCCATGTTCGATGCCTATTGCCAAGTATGATATTCATTCGATGCCCAATGTCTTGAATATGAACCCTAGTGTGCCTGTAAGTAGTTCAGATTTCGGATCCGTCAATGCTATGAAAGAGAACTCAAGTGTGCCTTCTAGGAGTACAAATCCCAAAGACTTCTAGTTTTAAGAAAGTGAACCTTAGTGTGCTCGCATGTAGTTCGATCCCAAAGACATCTAAACAGTGATGCAAAGAGTAGTAAAACCAACTAATGTTCCCATTCCTCTACAGAGTAATCATGACATTAAAGGGAGCAGTCAAAGTCTCAAGACAATACAAGGAATGATAGGACCTCGCAAGCTAAGAATGTGCCTTTGGAAAGAGAGAAGAACAATCTAGGAACTTTAAGTTTGAACCGAATAAAATGAACCGTGTTGATTCTAGTATTTGCCATAGGCGCATCGTAATTAATTCAATTCGATACTATTTGCAAACCTTGTATTGATGTCCGCTTGAATTCGCTTTCTAATCATGAATGTGGTGTTAATGTTTTGCCTAATGATGTTAATTGTCCGATTAATATTGTTAATGCTAAAATTCATGCTAAGAAGGCTAAAAGGCAAAACGAAAGAAAGTTAGAAAACAAAGGAAACCTACGGGAAGAACATTCAAGAAAATAGGCTATTATTGGATACCGCTGGTCATAAGACTAATCGATAATGCCCACTAGAAAATGGATGCCTCTTGGTAGAACTATTCCTTAAGAAGTGAGCACACCGTGAATGTGGCTAATACGTAAACTAGTATCGCATCTATTCACAATGATTCCATTGCCTCATTTTCCGATATAAATGCTTCTATTTCGATGTGGGTGTTCCAACCATTGTTACTAACCAAATGGAACCCATTCTTGCATGGGGATCCCAATTATCCAGATTATCCATTCTTGTCTCGTGTTCAACCGCAGATCGCTCAAATCGCTCGTGGTACCGGACTCGTGTTGTTCCAAGCATATGACCGAGACCGTCGCGCTCATGAACCGTGAGCAAATTCATCGGACCGTTAGATTCGTAATGATCATTTCGTGCAATCATGGGTTATGGAGATTACGTTGTTGGTGATAGTGTCATCTCTAGAGTATACTATGTGGAAGGTCCGGGTCATAACTGCTCTCTCGTTGGTCAATTATGTGATTCTCGATCTAGAAGTAGCCTTCGAAAACATACCGCTTTGTTAGAGATCTTAATGGTAAGGAACTGTTAAAGGGAACTCATGGTTCAAATCTCTACACCATCTCTATCGATGACATGATGAGGTCATCTCCAATCTGCTTGTTATCAAAAGCTTCTAAAACAAAGTCATGGCTATGGCATCGTCGTCTCAATCACCGAACTTCGCACCATCAATGATCTCATCGAAAGGACTTAGTTGTAGGTTACCTAGACTCAAGTACGAAAAGGATCATCTTTGTTCAAGATGCCAATTGGGTAAAAGCAAAAGTATGCCCACAAACCCAAACCTACAAACTCAATTACTGAAGTTCTTCATACCCTTCATATGGATTGTGTGGACCAATGAGAGTGCGAATATCTTTGGGAAGAAATATGTGTTAGTTGTGGTTGATGATTACTCTAGATTCACCGGTCAAGTTCTTAAGAACAAAGGATGAAACTCCGATATCATCATCAAACTCATCAAACAACCGCAGTTCGACTTAACAAAACCGCCGTAATTATCGTATCAGACAATGGAACCGAGTTTGTCAACAAACAACTCGGTGAATTCTATGAAAGCGTTGGAATCACCATCAAAGAAGTGTTCCACGAACCCCTCAATGTAACGGTGTAGTTGAAAGACTAAATCGAACTCTTGTTGAAGCCGCTAGAACAATGCCGATTTACTCAAAGGTTCCAATGTTTCTCCGGGTCAAGCAATTGCCATCGCATGCTACACACAAAATCGTTCCCGATTCACACTTGCTCATGGAAAACTCCATATGAACTTGTCCACAACAAAACCTAATCTCTTTCCTTCGTGTGTTTGGTGCATTGTGTTATCCAACTAATGAGGGTCAAGACTTAGGCAAACTTAGGCTAAAGTCGACATTGGAGTATTTGTAGGATATGCACCAAACAAAAGGGATACCGAATCTACAACAAAAGAACCCGAAATATCATGGAAACAATTCACGTTACGCTTGATGAGTCGACCGGTCAAATGGCTCCCGGACACACCGATTCAGACCCGCACTTCAAAACAGTCCCATTGGTTCATCCTTGTTCCAAACTCTTCTCAAGAAACTCCATATGTACCTCCATCCAAGATGATTTAAAGAAATTGTTTGATCCTATGTTTGATGAACTTTATGATCCAAGTACTAATGAGGTGTCGATTCCTACAACATAAGTCGCTCATATTCCCGTGAATGAAGGCAATCCTCGCCTCAATATCTTTAAGTCAAGAGCGCTGTCGATCCTTCGCCTCATCAACAAATCATCATTCTTCAAATATACATCATGGAAATGTTTCGCATCAATGATGAAGTTAATCCTTTGCTACTCCTCAAGATGCTCCATTTGAAAACATATTTGCTCTCGAATCATCATCGAACCATCTTCTTGAGACATCGACTCGCCTACCTCGCCCCTCAACAACCGCCACATGAACACCTCGTAAAATGGACTCACGATCATCCATTAGACAACATCATTGGAAATCCTCTCGTCCCGTATCAACCCGAAACAACTTGCAACCGATGCCTTATGGTGCTTCTTCAACTCCGCACTCTAAGATCGAACCAAAAGATGTTAAAGCCGCCATGAATGAAGATAGTCGGTTCAATGCCATGCAAGATGAAATTCATGAGTTTGATCGACTTGATGTATGGGAGTTAGTACCGCCCAGATCGTGCTATGATTATTGCTCTTAAATGGATCTTCAAAGTGAAACTTGATGAGCATGGTGATGTGTTGAAGAACAAGGCTCGATTAGTTGCTAAAGGATACCGCCAAGAGGAGGGTATTGACTTTGAAGAATCTTTTGCTCCAGCTTGCTCGAATCGAGGCAATCGTAATCTTCTTGGCTAATGCCGCTAGTAAGAACATGATAGTATATCGATGGATGTGAAGACGGCATTTCGAACGGAGACCTTAAAGAAGTCGCTCACATCGCCCAACCTCAAGGATTTGTAAATCAAGAGCATCCTACTCACGCTTATCGTTTGAAGAAGGCCCTTTACGGTTTAAATCAAGCTCCAAGGGCATGGTATGATACATCGTCAAAGTTTCTTCTATCTACCGGATTTAGCAAAGGAGCAATTGATCCTACATTGTTCACCGTGAAGTCGTGCAAACATTTAACTCATGTTCAAATTTATGTTGATGATATTATTTTGCCTCGATCGACCCAATGGAATGTGATCGTTTTCTAATGAAATGAGTTCAAAATTTCAAATGTCAATGATGGGACAAATGTCATTTTTCTTGGGATTACAAATTTCACAAAGTCCCGAGGCATTTTCATAAATCAATCTAAATATGCAACCGAGATCTTAAAGAAATTTGGGTTTGATTCAAGTGACCGCTGACACCCCCATGATTGATCGAACCAAACTAGATGAGGACCACTGGGATCATGATTGACCAAACAAAATATCGTAGTATGATTGATCCCCGATGTACCTCAGCCTAGTAGACCAGACATCTTGTTCATTGCTTGCATGTGTGCTAGATACCGTGCTAAGCCTACTAAAAAGCACCTTGAAGCGCTTAAACGGGTCTTCGGTATTCCAAGGAACCATCAATATGGGTCTTTGTACCAAGGACACCGCATGTCACTAATGACCTATGCAGATGCCGATCATGCGGTGTCAAGATACTCGTCAAGTACATCCGAGGTGCTCGGCTTTTGGGTGATAAGCTTGTGAGTCGGTCTTCAAAGAAGCAAATGAGTACTTTATTTTCTACAGAGGTGAATACATAGCCATGTCATCGTGTTGTTCTCAAATCTTATGGATGAGATCTCAATTATCCGACTATGGCTTTGAATTCAACAAAATCCTCGCATCGTGATAATAAAGTGCTATTGCTCTCTCATGCAACAACGCTCAACACTCAAGAGCAAAGCATATCGACATTCGACATCATTTCATCGTGGAACAAGTGGAAAAGGTGTGGTGGAACTCTATTTTGTGAGGTCCGAATATCGCTAGCGAGACATCTTCACCAAAGCTCTTCCAAGAGAACGTTTGAGTTTATTCTTCCACGCCTTGGCTTGAAAAGCCTTCAACCGAGATACACTCAAACGCCTTCGTGAGGAAGACGAGGAGTAAAGGTCTATCTTCATCTATCTCTTGTAAATATTTATTCGAAAAACAAAATACAAAATTATAAAATCCTCAAAATCAAATAGAAAATATAAAACCTTCAAAATCCATAAAAATCAAAAATTCAAAAATCTTCAAAAATATTGTCAATTTGTCATTTTTTTCTTCTTTTTCGGTTCGATAATATCTACGGTCTTTGTGTTGTCATTCAAAGAATAACACGGACTTTAGATGTTGTTCAATTTAAAATATATATATATATATATATATATATATATATATATATATATATATATATATATATATATATATATATATATATATATATATATATATATATATATATATATATATATATATATATATATTGAGAGAAAGAGAACAAATGGTTTATTGTCATTTTCAGCAATAACCCGGTTTTAAAAGAAAAACAGAGCCATGTTTTATCATGCTTTCAAAATTCCATGCTCGATTCTATATACATTTATCTCTTTGAAAACTAAATGCTTTGAAAAATAACTCGGTCTCTATTTTTGATAATCATCGAACTTATTTGTCAAAATCTCTATCTCTCAATCAACAACCTATGTCATTGATCGAGGGGAGAATGATTTCAATTAAATTAAAAAGTTAGTTGGCATTAAAATGTTTTCAAAAGATAATCATGCATGTTTTATCAATGGAGTTTAAAGTCTTAAAATCCGATCCTTATCGCTTAAGACGCTTTCATAATCAAGTCACAATTCTCCTTAAAAGCTTTCAAAATCAATTTAAATCTATAAGAGATCACAAATCTCAAATGATTTGATAATTGTGATCGGGGAGAATGTGATTTAAATTGGATTTAAACCGATTATTCGGTAAATGGTTTTATAAGGATGTACATGTTGTCCTTCCCACATGTGACAAACGATTTCAAATTTTCAATGCACATGTTGAGGGGGAGCATCTATCTTAAACCTATAATTTAAAACGTGATCATTTATCTCAATGTGCAGGTTCCCTCTAGTATGTGCAAAACTCTTCTCAAAACCTCGAGGCACATATTGAGGGGGAGCAAATTTATGGAAACCTCATCCTTCCTGAAAATGCTTTATCTACTTGATTTGATCAAGGAAGTGATGGTGATATCTTTTAGAAAATGGTAATCAAAGAAGTAATTTCTTCCTCTTGCCTCCGTGTGCAAAACAATTTCAAACACCTGATGCACATGTTGAGGGGGAGTTCTCGTTCTAAAAATATCAAAAACAATTCAGGTACAAAATGTTTTGATAATATATCACAAGTATCTGGATTGATTCTCAAATGGTTTTCAATTGATTCCAATGGCGTATGAACAATACCAAATAGACCGACCAACTTTACTTTATGTACGGTGATATAAGGATGATAAGGTTAGGTGTTGGTTCCCATGATCCGCCGTAATCCGGAGGGATCTACCCAGGACAATTCACTAGTTAGTGTAGAAGTCCTTAGGTATGATGATAAAAGGAGAAAAGTGAGATATGGGAAGAGTGCGGATCGAGATAGAGCAAGCATCTTGGAACAAACCCAACAAGGTTCTTGCTATGAAGTCTCGGTATAATGAAGGGGTTGAAGAATTAAAAGAATTGAATGAGAAAAGGGTGAAAATAAATAGCCTCCATTTATTCAACCTTAGGCGTAAACCGGTTCAATTCATATGCTACCGATGGTAACATCGGTATTGAAGACAAGACGTCATGGACCCAAAGGACGCATTGCACTTCAACTTTCCAAACCACTCAAGTTCCTCTTAAAAGGACTTGTTTCATTCTCACGGGAACCGACATTATCTATCGACTTTCTCTTAGAGATTGTTGATATTGAAGAAGGAGACCTCTCCCTAGTCTCCCAAGACAGATCCAAATATGCACAAATTGAGTCTAGAGCCACGAGATCATCAATAAATCTCATTAGGACACTTTCAATGAAGACTCTCTGCTTCACACAATGTGGAAAGAGAGATTATATCTTGAGTCCCACGATTATCCTTGTGGTATTGCGTAACATCCGAGTGATGTGTATACATATTCACAATGAAGATGGAAAGCCTTCGAGCCAACATCAAACAAGCTCTGGTAGGTGGCATGTGAGATCTATTATATGGATCAACCATGTGACAACCGAATAGAAACAATGGGGCGATTCAATCTCTTGAATCAATCACGGTTCAGTTATGGATTGACGGATACCTTTGAAAACCGGTCGTTGTGCTTAAAACTCTTTTCTTTAGCACATCGACCGTGTACTCATTTTTCAAACCAAAGGTGTTTTTGATTGATAATTGAGTTTCAATAAAACCTTCGTTGTATTGCAAAAACAATTTCTATTGAGCAATACACGATTGTTTTTCAAATCTCTTTTCAATCAATCGGTGAACTTAAAATTACCGGTTCACTCACTCCGTGTTGTCTTCTTTGAGATGTTCCGTTTGAGAACAACTAGAGCATTGCGAAACCTCGTCAAGGAAATTCTTGAATTATACCGATCACGACAAGACATGTATCGATCAACGGGAACCGTGGGCGTGTACCTCAATTCAACGAAGTGATCAAAGACACTTTCGATGCGATTTATTGCTAATCTGTGTATGCAGTACGCCCGACGCTTGCAAAATGATCGTAATGAAGCGGTCAATCCATAGCCGCATGCTCACTTAACACATTCAACTCAAAAGAAATCATGATTAGTGCATCAATGACTCGATATTTTCACTCCATGCTTCGCTACGCCGCCAATATCTTGAATCAACGAAGCTTCCGCTACTCGATAAGAAGATATCATGATCCGTAATGTGAGCATGTCGGTCCTAATGTCACAACATCACATAATACCAACACCACAAAGGATGTCTCGTAGATTTTGATAGTCGATGATCTCAAAAGTCGGCACAAATTTATTATCACGTGGATCAAGAAAAGACCTCCACTTGAAGTAACCAAACATGCAATGTGAAGAATTAATGACTACGAGCTTAGGTGCAAAAGACTACATCAAGAATGCAAGATCAATTGTTAATGTAATATCTATTTGTATTCAATGTAATTTTGGTACATGATTGAGGTGACCTCCTTGGGGAGATTGTTAGGAATTAGAAATTCCGTGTATTAAAGAGTCGGTCACCTCAAGTATAAGTAATCGTTAGAAAGCTCGTAGTCGTAGTTCTTTAAGTTAAGTAGTATTTAGTTAAGTAACACCGTGGAGGACTGACGGTCTTTACCCAATGTATGCCCGATCCACACCAAGTGTGGTGATTTATGTAAGACTATATATACTCTACCTCCCAAGGTAGAGTTGAGCTCATAATAATATCTTTCACTTTCTCTCACTAAGTTCCCTAAACCTCTAACTTTCTCTCTCTAGAATTCCATTTATATGCCACCTTGTGTTATGGTTTGATGTGTATGTGAAAACTAATATCCTACACGAATATTGTGGTTCGGCTACAAGGTCACCTTATTTGCCCTACTCCCCTCTCCGAGTACCCAACTCGAGAGTTCGTAATCACTACACACCACGTTGCTTACACTTTTTCCGGTACAAAGCTAAATATCGGGTTATTCCACAAGGTAGAACCAAACCTACGTCGCCTATACTTTATCCAGTACAAGGCTAGATACCAGGTTCTTCCAAAAGTTAGAACCAAACCTACGTCGCCTACACTTTATTCGGTACAAGGCTAGATGCCGAGTTCTTTTACAATGGAGGAACTAATCCAAGCACCACTTGTTAACACAATACACCTATGACATACTTGAGAGGAACCAACAGCAAGAGACACTTTTGTGATCTTGTGATGATGATGAAGTCTAGAAACCCATGTCTTCGAGCTTGCAAGTCTTCTATGCTAATTATCGTGATCTCGCCTTTAAGATGAACCTAGAGAATCACTAAAAGAAAAGCTACATGGATGATCCTTAGATCTGAGGTTAGTGAGGTAAGAATATAGAGAGAAGATATATCTAAAAAGGGTGAGAAGAAATGAGGAAATGGCTCACTATTTATAGAGAAATAGTTGTCTGATCAGCTGGATCCGCTGGATCCATTCCCAAAGGGATCCTGCCAGTGCAATCCAAGGGATCCGGCACCTGGGTCAGTCCAGTCCGGATTTTGAGTTACAATTCCGAGTTTTGGGTTATGGGTCATGTGATGTGATGCATGATGCAATGGATATCTTGGGTTATGGGTTATGGACTTTGGGTCATGGGTCATGGACTTTTGGATCATGGGTCATGGTTTTTACCCACTGTGATGTCATGCATGATGTAATGAGCATGGGTCATAGGTTATGGGTTTTGGGTTATTGATAGTCTAACTATTTACTAACATATTACATTTAACTAGTTAGTTCTAAAGTATGTATTTTATGAAAATGTAAGTAAGAAATATTAGTTTATATGTGTTTCATAAAATGGTTTTGGTTTTATATAAATTATTTAACTAAATATGTTTGATGGTTTATTAGTTTACTGAAATGAGTTAGTAAATTATTGGCTCAAAAATTTACGTATTTTATGTATTTCGTTAAAATAATTTTACATTTTTTATCGAAAAAACGTAATAAGATTGTAAGATATACATAAACGTTTTTACGGTTTATTTGTATTAAAAAAACGGACGAAAAGTATAAAAACGGATGAAAACGTATAAAAATGGACGAAAACGTATAAAAATGGACGAAAACGTATAACAACGAATGAAAACGTATAAAACGGACAAAAACGTATGAAAAGCGGAATAAAACGTATAAAAACGGACGAAAACATAAAAAATGGACGAAAATGAATAAAAACGTATGAAAACGAATGAAAACATAATAAAAAAAATTAGAGACTAAATTTGTGATACCCCACAAACCACATGGACCTTTTTTATGGGTATTTATATTATTTCTGTAAGTTTGACAATCAAACTAACGGAATTATTGGTCAAGAGACCAACACCCGATATGGGTCACAACCATGAGGAGAGGATCCATTAAAAAAAATATTAAAGACTATTTTCATTAAACCCCACAGACCACAGTGACCATTTATGAAATTAACTCTTTAAATTACGATAAAATCTTATGTATATGAGCTTAAGGACAAAAATTCATTTTAAAACAGAGAAGTTGGGTTATTGATATAAAAGAGATGAGTAGATTATCATTTTGTTTCATTTCACCTTTTAACATAACACTTGTATAAGTTTTTTTTTTTCCAAAACAACATGTCCACGTCTATGACTACCCACAACAATGACCTTCACCAAACCTTAATTTTTTTGCCGTATCAGCTTTTTCTCTCTTGCGACATACATACGACCTTTTAGGCACAGTTAAACGACACTCAGCAACCCTCAATCTTTTTATTTATTTATTTATTTTTACATTATTTTTTTGAAAAAAACACATCTTTTTTACACTATATATATCCTCTACATTTTCATTTTCAATACAAACTACTTTCAATTTCTCAACACACAAATTTTCACTCTCACATACACAACTTCTTTTTATCTCAGAAAATATGGCTGCTCAACCAAATGATGTGAGACGAACTACAATTAGGAGACTACGAGCAGAACTTGTTGTTGAGGTCGAACTAGCGAATAATTTGTTGACCGAGTTGACTCGCTATCTAGATCAAATGCGTAGCCATGGTAACGAAATAACAAGGGTACATTCGCTGCCACAAGACCAGCCCCTCATCAACTATGGTTTGCATACTATGCTAATGACCACTGAAGTAGATATGCGTGTTGCAAACAACTTGAGAGCAGCTAGAGACGAAGTGTTGAGAAGCATTACTGAGAAATAAGAACTCATTAACAATTATAGAGCAATGTAAAAGCTCGAAGCATTCCCCTTATCAACTATTGTATTTTTAATTTCGTACGTTTATGTTTTTAATTAATGTAATGCATCGTAATTTGTATTTTTATTTCAGTGTCGTACTCTACTTTGTAGTTCATAAATAAAATTTCGTATTCTACTTTGTATCTTCCTTGCTGTAGAAAAATTTTCATTCATTTAAATAAAAATAAAAATTTTACAATACGAAATTTTAAAAACAATACAATAACACAATACTCTTTATTTTTTATTTAAATTCATTCAAACAAATTTAGTATGCATTTGATGTTCTTTTTTTCCCGCCTTTCAACACAAAGCATTATACATCTCGTAATCTTTATCAGATTCTTGTTTCAAAAAAGTGTCGATCAAAGCACGTCTCTCTTGTGAAATGTCGCTACATTCAGCTTTTCTCAGATCATATTTAGCTATGCTTGCATTATCAAATTCTATGGCTAAGTTCATAAGGGCTAGCTGATGAATTTTATCCTCCTCGATTTGTTTCTGAACCGTAGCTTTGATTTCATCGACGTTGTGTGGAAGCGAACAAACCATTTAAGTTTTTTTGGTAGAGACTAAAAGTGTATATAAATTGTGTATAAAATGATAAAATAAATGAGGTATTTATAGGGTAAAGGGATTTAAATTTTAAAAAGTAATTTTTTTGAATTTATTTATTATTATTATTATTTTAATAAAACAAACAACAGTCATTTTTTTAACTTGCCTCTCGACTGAGGTCGAGTCCTCGACTCACTTCTCTCTCGACCCTCAACGACCTCGACCTCGACAACAACAACGACCCTCAACGACCTGAACAACAGAGTCAGTCGACACCCTTATTGTGGGTATTCTAAGAGAATTTTGAGTTTATGGCATAGAATTATAAGGGCCCGTTTGGTTTATAAGTGGGGTCGGATTCATATTTGAATTTAAGTATAGGATTTGAATTTGGGGTAGGTTTAGAAGAGAGAAATTTTATTTATTTAAATATACTAGAAGGGTACCCGCGCAATGCGGCGGCGGGTACCCAGTGATTATTTTTATGGCGAGCGGTCCGGTGGTTGCAGTAAGCGTGGTTGAGGAGATGCCCGTGGTGGTAGTGTAACACCGCATGCGGATGGAGAGGTTCGGTGGGGTTGTTTCACTATGGTCTATGGTGGTGGTGTAATTGTTTGTGTTTTCTGTGGGTATTTAAATAAAACGGGCTGTTACAAAATAGGCTGCACATAAAGACCTTTAAATTTTCAGTTGTAACATATGTGTATGTATTGAACACTATGTAGACCTTTTTATTAAAGGGCTTTTAAAAGCCTTAAAGTCGTATTTACCATTTTGTATTAAAGAACTTTTATTACAGGGCTTTTATTACAAAATGTATTGACTATCATAATTAAAAAGTATTGACTAATATTGTCAACAACATTTACTAAATGGCTTGTTATTTCTTAATAAAGAAATGTTTTTTGTCTTAAAATTTTTAAGACTACTTTATATAGAAAGTCCCAAACCTTTTATAAAGTAGTATAGATTTTATAATAAATTGTAAATAAAATAGATCTATCTATACTATATAATAAAACAAGCTTTTTTACAAGCGTCCTAAAGCACGGAGTATTAAAAACGCAATAAAGTTTATGATGTGGCCTTCCTTATATAACTTATATGTACAACACCTCATTGCACTCTTTTTCTAACCCATTAAAAACAAAGTCAGCTACTGTATATACTTTGTTATATGCTCCTCTTCTCTTATTTTTGTAAAATATTAAAGAGCATTTATCATGTTTAAGGTAACAATTTCTTCACGCTCCAAATCAATTCAATATCAGTTTCAATTCTGTCAACAATTTAATCACGCTCAAGATCAATATTCAGTTTTCGAGATCAACAATTAATATCAAGGAATAAACAGCTCTTATATGTGTAACCGAACAACAAAAACAAAAATTCAAAACCATATCACAAATTCAAATCGAAAGAATGATTTCTATGCCATACCAATTCAACATCGATTTGGATTGTGCCATCAATTGTGTTCTGTCAACATCGAACATTGGTATGTTCCTATTTAGTTTTAATGTTTAGGGTTTTGAATTATTAGTTGTAAATTACAATAATTTGTTGCAAAAGTATTATAACATACTTTCCATTGATAAATTGTTAGTTTGTGTTTGTGTTAGGTTTTTTTCTTTTTTCTTTTCTTTTTTTTAAGTGCTTAAATGGATTGGCGTTTTGTTCAGAGGTAAAGCCTGCTCCTTTCATGGAGAAAATTGTGGCAATTTATAAGAATCTTGATGCTGCGTTTACCACCAATCGTGTTAATCCTATGTGTTCTGGTAAGAAAGAAAAAAACTTCTTTTATTGTTTATGTAGATTAGTTTAGTCATGAATATTTGGATATCTGAAGATATGTAGAGACTTTGAATTTGTTTAGTTGAAAGATCAAGGGGAATAAGGTGATGGCACATGGTTTGGTGCCTTCTGGTATTTGATAATATATTGAGGGAAATGTGAAAGTAATTCATATTTACAATGTAATCAATAGCTTATGTTTGCTGCAAAGCATTAGGATTTTTCATAGGAGGCTATAAATGTGAAAGTAATTCATATTTACCAATTCATAACTTTCATAGATGCTAATAAATGCTATATCCGTCTAAAGATTGCTTATTAAAATTGTTAATATGCTTATTGAGTTTTGATACAACAGTTAAGAAGCGAGCGTTTTTGAGTGTGCTAATCTATACTGCTTAATTTGTTTTGAACATGCTATTTGAAACTCGTTGATCAAAATTTTGAAAACGAATAAACACATTGCCAGGTTTATATAAAGTTTTGATAACGCTACACGCGTCGTTCGGGGTCAAGGAAACTTCCTTTTCTTCGAGCAAGTTTTATAACACCCTAGGCAGTGAACCTAATCGTTGTAGTGTAGTAATTAGGGTAAGCCACGGGTATTGATATCGCTCTCAGGGAATAGGAATGCTAGTGAGAAGTTACTACGCTAAGGTTGAGGTTGAGGAAGATTATTTTTGTATTTTTATATTTTTGTAGAAATGGAAAAGGTACGAATCTCGGTATTGATTTGGGGTTGGTATTGCTACCGATTACTCTACTATTATCTAATTATCTAAGCTAAGGTTGTGATAGTCTATGTCTAATTGATGTGTACTGTATGATAGTTTAAAGATGTGTTTACTTAGGTTTTACTACTCCTTAATTATCTCCTATTGATGGTTGATTTGTCACGCCCTTATTCCTAGTTGCGTTGTGATTCTAAGGCTATAGGCGTGCTTGTTTCCTAACTCTTTGAAATTACCAAAGGGTCTTGTTTACAAATCCTCTAGTGATTTATAGACGCCTACTCTACGGTTGTCCTTGAATACTTTATCCTACAATTACCTAGATAATTATATTCTAAAGTTCACAAAGAAAAGTCAAGCATTATACACAACGAATAATCTAGCGCACTCTAGATCATTAGTCAACTAAGATAAGTATCAACCAATCAATATTCAATAATTAAGTTTCATATTCCCTAAGCAAACACACAAATAAATTAGCCGGACATGGAGAACATGCAAGCATACACACAAATAATCAAAGACATAATTAAATTAATGAAGTAAATACTTATCTTGATGTATAATAGGGTTTAGAACCCTAAAATACCGCACAAGAAAGCCTTGGTTCGGTTTTAGGTTTTACCCAAAAGACTACACACAAAACCGAAAAATTCGGATTCTATATATAAGATTACATCCGCGACGCGCCACCTTATGTTTCGACGACGCCGTGTCGCCGCCATTAGGGTTTCGCCTTGGCCACGTAAACCTTGCGACGGCGCCACCTTATGACCGTGACGCCGTCCCTTCACCGACGCCGCCTTGGCCGCATCTAGCCGCCCGAGTAACGACGGCCTACTCCTTTAGAACCCGACGTCGCCCTTGAAAACATGCAATTTCGCTCGACCCGTCATAAATTCCTTCCCGACGGCGCCGCAGATATGCAGTGAGGACGCCGCTTTATGTTTCAAAGACTTTGAGTGTCTCGATTCGACTTTGGCCATTTTCTTCAGATATTCGCGCTTTTCGTCCAAATAAGCATCATTCCAAAGATTTTGCCTTCAAGAGACCTAAAAGTGAAAAGGAACGATATTAAGCAATAACGGATATGTATGATCGAATAAGGGCTTAAATGACCCCTTAAAAGGTACCTTTAAAACCTTATCAAATATCCCTACACTTGGTATTTGCTTGTCCTCAAGCAAATGTGCTTTTAGCCAATTAATTTATAAGTTGGGGTCATGAAGCATTCATTCAAAACGGTCCACAACACATATAAGCCCCAAGAAAGTCATAACAAGCACGGAATTACATACTAGCACCTCACATGGGGTGTTTGGATACTCACATCTCTCTCGGTGTATATATGAAATATAACAAATCGAAATGGAAGATAAACACTCATTAACCGGTCCTAGTACATAGATTACCATAGGCTTGAGAATAGATCAAACCTCCGTCGCTTACGCGAAGCACCTAGGAAAGACTATCAAAGAGGTCTTTAAAGGGTTGTAATGTTAGGCTTACGGTAGGAAATGAAGGGTTTGGTGGGATAGGCTATTTAGTGGTGGATAGTCAAAATCTCTATGTTGCAAGTATACGAAGAATGGCGTTGCTAAGCCAAGACTCGACACTCTAAAACTCTAGGCAACGAAAATAAACAAACATAATTTAAAAGATAGATGTAGGATGGTAGCCCGTATTTTTTTTTTTTTTTTTTTTTTTTTTTTTTTTTTTGCATACACTTTTACTCTACCATCCTCTACGGTACATCAAAATGATAGGGATTTATAGACACATCCCTACACTTGAGTTTTTATTACTCTAACACTAATTTGACCCGAATTGAAAAGATCAAAACACTTGAGTACATTATTATGCAAACAAAGGGAATTTGAGTTTAACGTTCTCTTCCCTATATTTCATAAACTTTAACTTTTCCCATGAATCCCAATCATCCCAAAATCAGATACAAAGGATATGACTCGACTTAGCAACTCATGCAAGCAACCGATAATTGAACTAAGGGTTTTGGGTGATAACATAAATTTGCACTAAAAGTGAGTGCAATAAAGGTAGGCTAAGGCGATTTGGGTGTATATTTGGGGTGGGGTGTAAACAATGCTCTTCATTGATATCCCGGAAAACCGAAACATCACGAGAACCGCGAAAAGGATAGGCTCGAGGGGTTAACTAGGGTATCGTGTACTAAAGATGAGTACAACAAGAAAGGGTGTGGGGAATTACTCAACCGATATGGAAGAAGTAATTATATTACGTGTATCAAACAAGGGTTTATCCTAATGCCTCTTATCATTTAGTTATTCCTAACTACACAAGTGTAGTCTCACTAGCGATCTCGAATGCATCACAAAACAAGTTCTAGAATCTAATATACTACCGGTTCACACTCTAAGCATTAAAGATGAATGCTTTAATTCCTACTAATCTAAGGGCGATCCTCACATTTTGGGTGGAATTTAGGTGGTAAGGTTTTTTGTGCTAGTCATGCAACTTCCTATCCATGAGACGCTTTTGTTAAGACTAATGGCCCACTCTTATACGTCATGAAAAATTTTAAATTTGGCTAAAATTACCCTAACCTACATTTTCTCATGGTTTATTACACAAATACACTTGGACAAAGCAAATAGTCAAGGATAAGCATAGTTTCAAAGTTCCGCTTTATTTTCCCTCCCTACATTTAAACCGAACATTGTCCCCAATGTTCCCGAAAGTATCAAAGTTATGATAATAGAAGGTAATTAAAACGAAAGAAACTAATACTCCCCGATTAGCTCGGTAGGATCCGTAAAAGTGGTGGTTAAATCTTTTCCAAGAAGAGTTTTTGCGTGAAAGGCTCCTTCCAAACTTGTGTAACTTCTTCTTGACAAACTAAACCCGCACACTAGAAGAAAACAAACGAAACCTTCACGTAAAATCGGCGGTAATAATATACATAAGACTCGATTTAAACTAGGATATAATGCTTGTGGAATGGATGTTTACGAATTTGTTTTGAAAGTTAAGATCCGAAAATTCCAAAATTTTACAAGTAGCTCGTAAAACGAGAAAAGTAAGTCGATGTTTTTTTCTTTCGACGCCGTCAGTTGCAATCTCGACGTCAGTTATCCCGACAAAACCGGTCTGCGATTTTCGAAAAAATTCGGAAAATTTGCATCTTTAGAACTGGAAACTTTTCAAAAACATCCATTATGACTCGATACAAGCATTTGACTCGAACAAACAAACATATATATCTTTTAGTTAATTGTTATTCTCATGTTCACGTTTCTTATGAAAACGTGTGTAATCCTCCCTACACTTATCCTTTATGTAAAATACCTTTATATGTAATTAAGACGAGGTTAAAACAAAATAAAGCATTTTACAAATTCAAACATGAGGACAAACAATTAATAAAAGATATATGACACTAACAAGCAAACAATTAAGCATGGGTTGCCTCCCACGAAGCGCTTTTCTTTATTTAAGAGTCTTGTAGCTAGACTCGTAGTCCTACTCCTACGCATCGATATAAGTAAGTCTATCCTCAACAATGTCGTAGGGATCAAACTTATCATTTAAGTTCCTAGTAGTACGCTCGTTAAATATGCCTTTTCAAACATCTCACCATCGGGATCATAGATTTGTATCCTAATGTGCCACCTTCCATTACCATCGCTAGGCGTTCTATTCCAATTCCACATGTGTTCGGATTTCTCAACTATCCATTTATTCATGACAAGATTAACGGCAAGCATCCTAGGAACTCGGTCATCTTCCTAAATACTAAGGCGCCCTCGAACGGGTTCACTTCTATATCCCTAGCCAATTCTTGTTCTTGAAAGTTGCTACACTAGCAAAGGCCTTATCTAGGTAAAAAGGTCTTTGGGGCCTATGATGTTCTTCTCAATCCAAGGTCCATATCGAGAAGGCTCTCTATCCAACCTAATCTCTTGTGGGATTTCCTCATCCTTGTAGTACGAATGCCTTTTGACATCGTAAACCGATCTAGCACTCCCCTCTCCTACCACTATTTTGGACATCTTACAATCGATGATGGCACTAGCGGTAGCTAAAAATCCTCTTCCAACTAGTAATGGGCATGTCGGGTCCTTATTCATGTCTAGCACATGAAAGTCGGCCAAAAGAGTCAACTCTCCTACATGTACTACCATGTCCTTTATTATTCCAACCGGACGTGCTATACTACCGTCCGCTAATCCTAAGATAGTTTCCGTTGGTTCAATTTTACCTAAGTTGAGGCTTCTATGAAGGGACAACGAACGAGATTGATGCATGATCCTAAATCGGCTAAAGCATCGAGTGGCTTGGAAGTTCCAAGTCTACACGGAAGAGTGAATAGCCGGGATCATCTAACTTTAGGTAAGTTGTTTCGCACAAAGGCGGACCCATGTTTCCCAAGCCTAAGTTCTAACTCATATTTTTCTTTTAAAGCATTATAATAAGGTGCATGAGCTAAGACTTCAAGAATTGGTTTCTCTTGATAGAGTTCCTTGTACCTCCTCTAAACTAGGTTTGGATTCTTGGCTAACGGGTTTCTCAGAGTAGGCTTTACCAAAGGTGCCGGCCTTGGTATTTCTTGGATGACTTGGAACCCTTTTGATAGCATTTACCGAGTGAACCGTTGGGTGAGAGGGCATGAATGTGTGTTCTCCCATGATGAACTAGAACATGAAGTCGATGCAATCGAATTCACTTTGGGTTCTTTATGGTATCACTGGGAGTGCTCCAATTTCCGCTCATTGAAGGCTTTTAAGAGGGCATCAAGCTTGGTTGTCATCTCGCCTGCTTTTGCTTAAACTCGCTTCAAGCTTATTCAATCGAGTTTCTTGGGATGACAAAATCTAGATGCAATTGCTTCAATATTGGGGTTCCCAGATTAGAAGAATTGAATCATAGGCTAACTAGATGAGCTTTGGGGTGTGCTTGAGTTTTGGTTCCACTTAAGATTAGGGTGATTTCTCCATGAGGGTTGTATGAGTTTCCTAAGTTGTTTTGTTCGGGTTTGAAAGTGTACCACTTATCTCCGCCTCCGCCGGCACGTATGGAGGCGTAGTCCGCAAAAGCTTGTTCGGAGAGCCTTGAGCAATCACGAGTGTCATGGGGACCACTGCATAACTCACAAGGTAGAGTGATTTGATTCACTTGTCGTGAAGACTTAGGATTTTTGTAGGAACTCATGAGGAATTTAACTTGATCTTCAAGTTCAATCATCCTACGGTCGGGAGGAGGCAAGGAGATTGCCTTGACGGTTTTGGGAAGTTCACGGGGGTCATCCCAACTTTCGTTGTCATAGAGGGCAAGGTCCTCTATTATTTCCCATGATTCTTCCGCGGTGAGATCACTAAGTTTTCCACCGCCGCTTGGTCAATGGATCGCTTAGTGGGAAAGTTGACATGATCATAAAAGATTTGGACTTGGAGCCAAAGATCAATGCCGTGATGAGGACTTTATGAAGTAAGTCCTTGAATCGGGTCCATGCTTCAGAGAGATTCACCTTGACGTTGTTGGAACATCAAGATGTCATTCCTAAGCTTAGTGGTTCTCCCGTGGGAAAAATTGAGCAAGGAAGCGAGAAGTAAGATCATCCCAACTTGAGATGGAGCCGGGAAGTCGCTCAAGCCAATTACTAGCTTGGTCCCGTAGAGAGAATTGGAAGAGACGCAAGCGCGTGGTCTCCCGAGTAGTAGCATCAAGGTCGATGGAATCGACAATTTTGAGGAAATCCTCGATGTCGATTTGGATCTTCTAACGAAGTCCATGGAATGCACATCCGCTTTGCACCAACCGGATGGTGTCGGATCGCAGGCCGTAGTTTGGGCTTGGTCGGGAAGCTCAATGGTGTTCCTATAACCTAGGTGGTTTGGTCTCGAGTACTCACCAAGAGTACGGGCTCTTGGCGGGTCGCTTGGTGGTGGGTTGATGAGTGGTGGTTGGTTGTCACCTTCCATGGTGAAAAGTGATGGGTGTTACGAACAAAGGTCACGAAGAAGGGGATAGACTAAGAGAAAGCTAAAAATGAGAAAAATTTACTTGATAGGAATCAGCAAAGAAACCTAAACGAGGTGGACTACTAACTAGCTATTCTATTCCCGCAACGCGCCTAAAACTTGATAACGCCACACGCCGCTCGGGGTCAAGGAAACTTCCTTTCTTCGAGCAAGTTTTATAACACCCCAGGCAAAGGAACCTAATCGTTGTAGTGTAGTAATTAGGGTAAGCCACGGTATTGATATCGCTCTCTAGGGAATAGGAATGCTAGTGAGAAGTTACTACGCTAAGGTTGAGGTTGAGGAAGATTATTTTGTATTTTTATATTTTTGTAGAAATGGAAAAGGTACGAATCTCGGTATTGGATTTGGGGTTGGTATTGCTACCGATTACTCTACTATTATCTAATTATCTAAGCTAAGGTTGTGATAGTCTATGTCTAATTGATGTGTACTGTATGATAGTTTAAAGATGTGTTTACTTAGGTTTTACTACTCCTTAATTATCTCCTATTGATGGTTGATTTGTCACGCCCTTATTCCTAGTTGCGTTGTGATTCTAAGGCTATAGGGCGTGCTTGTTTCCTAACTCTTTGAAATTACCAAAGGGTCTTGTTTACAAATCCTCTAGTGATTTATAGACGCCTACTCTACGGTTGTCCTTGAATACTTTATCCTACAATTACCTAGATAATTATATTCTAAAGTTCACAAAGAAAAGTCAAGCATTATACACAACGAATAATCTAGCGCACTCTAGATCATTAGTCAACTAAGATAAGTATCAACCAATCAATATTCAATAATTAAGTTTCATATTCCTAAGCAAACACACAAATAAATTAGCCGGACATGGAGAACATGCAAGCATACACACAAATAATCAAAGACATAATTAAATTAATGAAGTAAATACTTATCTTGATGTATAATAGGTTTAGAACCCTAAAATATCGCACAAGAAAGCCTTGGTTCGGTTTTAGGTTTTACCCAAAAGACTACACACAAAACCGAAAAATTCGGATTCTATATATAAGATTACATCCGCGACGCGCCACCTTATGTTTCGTGACGCCGCCGTGTCGCCGCCATTAGGGTTTCGCCTTGGCCACGAACCTTGCGACGGCGCCACCTTATGACCGTGACGCCGTCCCTTCACCGACGCCGCCTTGGCCGCATCTAGGCCGCCCGAGTAACGACGGCCTACTCCTTTAGAACCCGACGTCGCCCCTTGAAAACATGCAATTTCGCTCGACCCGTCGCAAAATTCCTTCCCGACGGCGTCGCAGATATGCAAGTGACGCCGCCTTATGTTTCAAAGAGACCTTTGAGTGTCTCGATTCGACTTTGGCCATTTTCTTCAGATATTCGCGCTTTTCGTCCAAATAAGCATCATTCCAAAGATTTTGCCTTCAAGAGACCTAAAAGTGAAAAGGAACGATATTAAGCAATAACGGATATTTATATGATCGAATAAGGGCTTAAATGACCCCTTAAAAGGTACCTTTAAAACCTTATCAACCGAACTTAGGAAAGTAGTCTTGTCTCTTGCCTAGAATAGTCTTTTTAGAATGAGACAAAATACATCAAGATTTTGTCTTACGCATGATGTCGGTTGTCACTTAGGAAAGAGTCAAAAATCATACATGTATAAATAGCATAAGAGATGGAGTGAAAAGGTTACGCTTGTGAATTGTAAAACACACATACACGCAAGCCATCTTTTCACTCCTCCAAATACAACTTAGTTCCCGAGATAGCTCGGTGAGCTCTAAGAGTTGTGCTCGGACTTAGCCCGAGCTTAGAGAGGAGTCACCCAACTTTGTCATTTCAATCCCAAGTACTATTTCGCAAGTACTTGGGTAATGTATTCTTTGTTGATTTATATCTAATAAGAATATTATGTTGAAAATTACTTAGTGTGTTTTCTTATATTAATTTCAGTCATAGTTCACTATTAACTTGTTTTATAAACTTAAGTCGTATTAAACGATAGTGAACGGGAACAACAAGTGGTATCGAGCAAGGCTAATTATAAAACTCGCTTTTTAGGCCGCCTAAAAGTTTTAAATTAGGATCCTAAATGGTCGAAATTGATGTACCCCAACTAGTCGATAAAAGGGTGGAGCTTATTCAATTTGTTGCCCTAGACTTGAAGTTGGCAAATTCAACAAATGGAAAAGCGAATGCTTTGCTATTTGATTGGGATGGAACCTTATTATATCAAGTGTATAAATGAAGGTCCATTTGTCCCAAAGATCAAGGGTTGCCCAAACACAAGCTCGGTGGACCAGGATGAAAGGAGGTGGTCAACCAGACCAAAGACTCAAAAGTATCATAATATCTTGTCTTCCGACGATATCATGGAGTCTGTTATAAGTCGTAGTCTGACTAAGCAAACTGGGATGACCTAGTTCATAGTCATGAAGGACCATTTGATACCAAGGAAAAGCAGGATAATGGACACGAAACTTGAGTATAACACCTTCGTGGCTAAGGACTCGTAAACTCTCTCTCAAACTTACATCGTGTACAAAACTCTTTTAAATGAATTGTCAAACGATGGTGTTAAGTTGTCCAAACATGAAATCAATGTTGGTTTTGTCAACGCCTCCCGAGAAGTGGTTGAATTTCTCTCGGGGACTTAGGAATGCTAATCATATCCAAAATCTTGAACTTCCCGAAATTTATGGGAAATTTGTCTATGAGTAAAATCTCATCATGCAGACGATACCCCGACTTAAAGAAGTCTCGTGAAGTCAAGAAGTCCCCGACCACCACCTCATCACCAATATCAACCGCCTTCTATTCTAACAATGTTGTTCAAGATTTTCGGAAAATTCGGATGATGAGCTTGATGAGAGATCAAGTGAGAGTACCTAAATGACCGAACACCGAATTTCGTGAAAGGGCACTCCTTGCTAACTCTCGAAGGTTTATAAAAGAAACAAAAGTTTTGAATGCCAAAGCAAATGAGGACACCGAATGCTTTAAGTGTCACAAAAGAGGTCATTTTGCAAAAGACATTTTTCAAAACAATTTCGAACCCTCTTATAAACCATCGTGGTCAAATCGGTCCCTCAGCTTTAGCAAATTTCAACCAAAATCTATCGGTCTCATCAAAATTTTCAAAACAACTGATCAAAACAAAGCGTTGACTTTGAAGCTAAGTATAAGAAAGTCAAAGCTAAGCTTGCATTGCTCGAGGCCATCCCTCGAAACAACAAAAGTGTTCAATCTGGTGGTAAAACAAAGGCCTTGTTCTTTGAGACCTTCGATGGGATGAAGAGCGGTGTCATCGATGATGAAATGGTGCATGTCACAGACCGATGGCCCTCTCGAAGAGGACAAGCTAGCGTTGGAAAGAATCATGCCGAACGGGAATGGGTCAACATCACTATGAAGAAGGTAAACATCTTACTATCTATGGATGATGACTCGATTGGCGCCTTATATGAATTATCTTAATGTTGACCTTAAGTTCGTAGAAGAGCAAAGATTAAATCTCTTTTCAAAATACAACAAGCTAAGTTTTGAATTAAACAAGTGTAGAGATGAACTGCTTATTTTAAAACAAGCCAAGCTTGAGGTCACACCTTGCAAATTCAAAACACCGAACTAGTTAAGAGAAATCGGGCTCTTCAAGACGAACTTAAAAGGAACAAGATATTCTTGATAGTTGAATGCTAAGAATCCCAAGGTCTTTGATGTTGTGGTGCCCCAAGAGCAAAAAAGAGAGTCATAGGTGAAGATCATCTCCCGACTCGCAACAAAGACCAAAGTTCAAAACCATTTGTGTCCGGTGGTATGATTACCAACATGTTGACAACTCCAAATTCCAAATGATTGGATTGAACGGGTTAATCCCGAGAGTAAGCTTCCAAACTCGATTCGGAAGGATTCTTGAGCACGAGAGCCAAGCTCTTAAGAGCATGCTAGGACTTCCGAGATGACCGGTGGTACCGAACACATCTCCGAGTGCAGGCGTAATCAAACACCGCTTCCACCTCGAAACCCCTTGAGGTGCCGATCCAAGCTCGAGCTTACTCCTCTAAAATTCAATCCTCACTCACCAAAGGAAAGATCTGGACTTGGTAGAACCATCCTTCAAAGACAAGCAAAACTAATCCAACAAGAGTCTACTCCTCACCGAGACTTCAACATCCTCTATCCCCATCGAAGTCGACCAAATTCAAAGAATCGATCGAACTTGTGAGGAAGCTTCTTGAGAAAATGGAATCCATTGAAAAGGTCCCCAACCATTCAAGGAGACAAAGTCGCTTCCTCCAGTTCCTCAAAGTCTAAGTCAACCTCCAAAACAAACAAAAGTGTAAGTCGTGTCATTATACCAAACCATACCATCGACAACTTTATAGAATCCTTTTTGCATGATCGCAAAAGGATGATCACAGGATCGCAGATCATCTACAAGATGTCACCAAGCAAACTATACCAAAGTTGGTCATCGGTATGCTTCATCCTCCAATGTCGCTCCAAAGAATAGAGCAAAACCTTTTCCTCTGTGTCCTCCTTGTGGGTTTAATGATCATCATCGGGATGATTGTCTCATGAATACATCTTTGTGATATATGCGGTAATCCGACTCATGAGACATCCCAACATGACAATGTCATCCATGCAAGGAGAAATTCCAAACAACCCGTAGTCACCGAGTCATCCTCACCTCTAAATGCAAAACCGTGGTAGCACTATGCACAAAACTCGACCATGAGTCAATTGTAAATTTCAAAGAGACCTTGAGATCCAAGCCCACTAGTAAGTGGGTCAAGAGAAACTAATTCGGGTTACTACTTGTGCAGACATGCCAGGAGCCTATTTGGCATCTAGGCGGTGGATGCTCAAGAAGCATGACCGGTGTGAAGGAATATCTGCACAAGTATATAAAGGAACCGGGACCCAAGGTAGTATTTGGTGATAATTCATCATGTCCCATGAAGGTTATGGTTCAAGAACCGCAATGGAATAGTTTTCTAGAATTGCCTATGTCAATGGTCTCAAATACAATCTCATCGATGTCACCAACTATGTGATGCTAAATACATTATACAATTCAATGATAAACAAGGTACCATTTTCAATGCCAACAAGGAAGTTGTGTTGATAGCTCTAGGAGAGATGATGTTTATGTGCTAGACATGTCAACACTCTCCCAGATGGAACGTGTCTCTTTGCTAAAGCCATGAAACTATCAATTGGGCGTGGCATAAGAGACTCACACTTAAACTTCAAAAACCTTAACAACTTGGCAAAACAAAACAAGGTCCTTGGCTTACCATCACCGGTTTTTGCAAAAGACAAACCATGCTACACTGTGAAAAGGTAAACACCACGAGCATCATTCAAAACCAAACAAAATTTCTCCATCAAAGTCGCCTTCACCTCCTGCACATGGATCTCTTTGGACTGTCCCCAGATCAATCCAGCATGAGAAGTATACACTTGTCATTGTTGATGAATTCTCAAGATACACTTGGGTATACTTTCTTTCCAAAAGAGTCGAGGCGGTGATACAATAATGTCATTCATCGGGAAGATAGAAAACCATAATGACATTACGCTTAAACAAATCGAATCGACAATGGCACTGAAGTTGAAATCAAGAACTTGAGAGTTTCGTGATGAAAAGGAATTTCTCAAAATTTCTCATCTCCTTATACCCCGAACAAAATGGGGTTCTTTGAAAGGAAAACAGAACTCTCATTGAGGTTGCTAGAACTATGTTAAATGGCTCACCCTCTCAACACATTTCGGATCAAGCGATCAAGCGCACTGTTACACTCAAAACAGTCAATCATTGTCAAAAGACACAATAAAACCCCATATGAGATCTTCAAAGGTAGACTTCCTAACATCGACTATTTTCATGTGTTTGGATGTCTGTGTTCATTCATAACCACAAGGATCATCTAGGCACGTTTGATGCAAAAGTCGATGATGGATACTTCCTAGGCTACTCACCGATCTCCAAAGCCTTGTGGTTTTTAACACAAGGAGACAACAAGTTGAGAAACCTTTCATGTCACCTTTGATGAAAGTATTGAAAGTATCGGGTTCACCAACACCTCGATGGAGGAAATAGGAATTGATGACTCATCAAGATATCCTCTAATGAGTACAACACCGAATTCAATTCCTCATATCAAGTCGATGTCGACATCTCATATTATGTCTTACCTCACAATCTACCCCAACCAACCATCAGTGAGTTCGTTGATAATCAATCAATCTCGGCTGGGTTAGGAAACACTGATTCAAATAATCGGGATCACTGTAACTCATGAATCCCAACTGAACCGAGACATCTCTACAGACGATCTAAATGATTTTGTGACTCTTGCACCGAACTCACTTCAACACCGGTGACATCATCAGCTCGGATCCCGGACCACAAAGTAAGTGGACAAGAACTCGGGATATTGAGCTTGTAAACATCATTGGTGAACCCACCGAGGCATGCTCACCGAAGCATGGTCGCTAGTCTAGCTGCACTTCACCAATGAATGTCTCTATCTTGATTACATCGATATAGAACCCAAAATGTCATCGAGGCTCTAAAATACCCAAGGCGGGTTCAAAGCTATGCAAGAAGAACTACAATGATTTGATAAAACAAGGTCATGACCTTGATCAAATGTCCTCGGGATGTAGTAGTCATAGGAATGAAGTGGGTTTCGTAAACAAAGCGATGAAAACGGCATCTTTGTCATTAAAAACAAAGCCAAACTAGTAGCCAAAGGTTACTGGTCAACAAGAAGGCATTGACTATGATGAGACATTTGCTCTGTTGCAAGAATGGAAGCCATCGAATCTTCCTTGCATATGCAACATACATGAACTTGTGGTCTATCAAATGGATGTTAAAAGTGCATTCTTAAATGGTGATCTCAAGGAAGATGTGTATGTTCAAGAACCTCCGGGCTTTGAGAGTAGTGAATTCTCGACTATGTCGTAAGCTTGACAAAGCCCTTTATGGACTTAAACAAGCTCCCGGGGCATGGTATGAAACTCTCTCGGCCTTCTTGATACAAAACAAGTTTGTCGGAGGAAAGATAGACAACACATCGTTTGTCTATAGAACCCAACAGGATGTGATACTAGTCCAGTGTATGTTGATGATATCATCTTTGGCTCAACAAACTACAAACTTTGCAAACAGTTTGAAAAACTAATGACAAAGAAGTTTGAAATGAGCATGATGGGGAGCTTACATACTTTCTTGGACTACAAATCGTGCAAACCGATAAAGGAATATCCATCGGTCAAGAGAAATACACCGAAATCTCTTGAAGAAATATGAGATATTTGACTATGCCTCGTTGAAGACACCAATGGTCCCACCTAACAACCTTGGACCCGATCTCACCGGCAAATCGGTCAATCAAACTCATTTCGGAGGGATTGTTGGCTCACCGATGTATCTAACCGCTACTAGACCGGACATACAATTTTCGGTTTGTCTAATAGCAAGATATCACCCAATCCCAAAGAATCTCACCGCATGCGACCAAAAGAATACTCTGTAATCGAAAGGAACCCCAAACCTTGGACTCTATTATCCAATATGCTTAGGGTTTGATCTCGAGGGTTACTTTGATTACGATTATCTTGGCCGCAACATGGATGAAAAAGTACCTCGTGGTCTGTCAATTTCTTGGAGGAAAAGCAGTGCATTGGAGTGCAAAGAAGCAACAATCGGTGGCTATGTCCTCGGTGAAGTCGAATATGTAGTCACAGCAGGATGTTGTGCCAATGTATTATGGATGAAAAGTCAACTCGGTGACTACGACATCCATTACAAAATGGTGCCCATCTTACGTGATAACACTAGTGCAATTGCAATCTCCAACAACCCTATCCTCCACCAAAGAACCAAACACATTGATATCGATATCACTTCATCGGGATCACATAATGAAAGGAGACATAGAACTTCATTTCATCCCTCATGAATATCAATGGCCGATATCTTCACCAAACCCTTGGATGAACCTACCTTCAGAGGCGAAAAGTTGAATTGGGAATGCTTGACATTGAAAGTCAAGTATCTCGAAACCAATCTCGGCAAGTTCTACGAAATGATTCATCCTCCCCGAACACCCAAAATAAACCTCTCTTTGAATGAGTAAGACTCATTCGGGGTCCTGACACTTGACAAAGAGCATTGAATGAGTAACTAAATGATCCAAGTATCGTTACTTTAATGTCCTAGGTTGGTAACTATGCCAATTTAATAAAGGAATATATGTCTCTTTGTCTTCTTGTCATCCCACTTGGCATTTAATGCCTCTCATAAAAATATCAAATTGATATTTTATCTCGTAAAAGTACACTTTTCCGTAATCGCAATCTGTTCCTTGAAAAGCGGATTTTACACGGGTAATGGAGTGGTAGCATTAAATGTGGAAATTCAAACGCCTTTCAAAACCGACTCTTAATATTCCCATTTGTGCACAAAACACCCTCTTATCACTCTATAAATACCTCTTCCAACACAAACAAACACACACAAATCTTTTACGCAACTAAACTCACGTCAAAATCATTTCAAAAAATTCAAAAACATTTGTGTGTGCTCAAAAACTCTTAAAACCTCTTTTGGAAAACCCTTCTTGTAAACATTTACAAAAGTTTTTCATCACAAACTTGAAGAGATCTAATTACTTTGATTGTTCTAGTCAAAACATCCTTTTAAATCCTTAAATCTTTGTTAATGGAAATGGCTAGAACACAATCTCTCCAGTTTGCTTCTCAGTGGGTAGGGGATCTTACTAATGTTGAATTTAAAACAAATAATGTCATAGGAAATTTTGAATATCCTGAAAATGTCCCAACCTATAAAGACATTATAAAATTTTTATTCAACTGCCCACTAAAACGGCCTTTGTAAAATGCCCTCAAGAGTGTACCCAAACTACCTGGGGAGTTTTGGGCCACCGCCGAGCCTTTGACCCGACACCTTCCGCGATGAGAATAACCTTAGACCTCTGGGGAGTATCTCATCGAGTTCGGTCTAAATGGGGAAACAATACACCTGGACTACAAAACGTTTTGCACTACAACAGGTTAGATTATAACAAAGGTGTTTATGTCGCCCATCCCGAACCCTCCACGGTGAAGGATGGGTTAAAAATCGCTTTAGATCCAACTTTTTGGACAAGACCCCGATCACTAAAAGCTCATTCCCGTGGCTTGGAGGATCCTCTTCACTTTTGTGATTCGGGTCCTCGGCGGGAACCACTCATCCACCGAACAAGTTAACTATATTCGATTGATGATGGCATACCGCTTGATGAATGGGGTCCTTCGTCGACATAGGGAGATCATTACGGTGATCTCGTAACGAAACTACCGAGCAAAACTAGGACGAAACGTTTAGTATCCTAGGTTTGTCTCTTGTGCTCGCAATCGTTATTGGGTTCAAATTATACTCGGGATGAAAAATTTGAAATTTACCCGGCATCCTGAGCCCTTCAAATTTTCAAAAGGACCCATCCTCGTCACTCCCATTGAATTGACGGCCCACATGATTCTTGTAAACAATCAAAGTGGATCGATGTCTCCAAACCCCGCTTCTAAAAGAAAAGGGAAGTCTCATCTGGGACTAAGACTAAACCAAAGTCTCGGGGCCACGAGGCTTCGTGAGCCTGACCTAAGAGGTACAAAAGCTCGAGACCAAAAGACACCCACCGACGAGGCAACAACCACCCTAGTGACAACGAAGGACGATACATCACGGTCGGTGCCCTTGGTCACACCTAGTACTCCCAAGATCCGGAGGAAACATACAACCCGTTGGTAGGGGCGCCTTCAACGCCCGGTGATGACATTAGCAAATCCAAGCCTTTGTGCGAGGGCACACCGATCGATCCCAAAGACTCGGGAAACAAACAACCCACCGATAGGGATACAACAATCACCGACTCCGCCAAAGGCACTGGAAACACCCACCGGTGTCTCGGGGTCACTGGGGACAAAGACTCGGAGGAAAGAAACAACCGCCGTCTGGAACCCAAAACCAATCGACTCGGAGAAGGCACTGGAAACTCCCACCGTTGTCCGAGGGGTCAACGGGGACAAAGACTTGAGGAAACATACCACCACCGATATGGAACCCATCACCAACCCCCGTTAATCAAGGCCGATGTCCTTTGGGATATTATTCTACGAAGATGAACTTGCCGGCCGATGATGAAATCTTATCGGTGGAGAAGAAATGGACGCCGAGGTTCGTGAACAAGAACCTCAACTGATCCACAGAGCATATTGAATCACCAGTCAAGCGACAATGATGACTCCTCTTCATCCATCGATGAATTTGAAAGATTTGATAATGTTCTCCCACTCACCGAAAGACAACTAGTTCGTTGGATAACCAAAGCTTAAAGAAGGTTATATTCGGGGTCACCGACACATTGTGGGAGCAACACACCGAGGCTCTCGCGAGTTATCTTTGATCTAAAGGGTGAAGTACATGGCTTTGATGAAAATGTTCATGAGCATAGGGATCGATGTATGACAACATTCACCGGTTGGATGAAAACATGGCTAAATTCCTCGGGCATCTTGAGGTGTAGGTACCACGATAGATGAAATCGGGGAGTTTGTCAAAGAAGACCCAAGACTCAACTCTAAAGTCTTTGGAGGCTCTTGAGGAGCACTTGAAACAATCCTCAAACCTCATTTGAACTACTCAATATGCTCAAGTCTGCAAATGTTGTGGTCTTCCATCCTCGATCCGGTCTCTTCAAAATACATTGGACTCTCTAACACGCGGTGGCTACCTTAGCTCGGGCATCCTCTTCTGCGGCGGACTCTTGGGCCCAGAATGAGCGCCTGGAGGTTTCTCGGGCTAATTTGGAAACTAAAGTCACTAGTATTCAATCGACACTTGGACATCAAGGCTATGATCTTAGAAATTTATCGGGCCTTCAAGGGTCAAGTTGCTCAACCCTCTTGATACCACTCCAACTCTTGCCCTCACTGAGGCTCGGCCTTGATTGAGGGGAGAATATTCTTGAAGACACTCCTTCTCACATTGAGGGAGCCAACACCAGCGAGATCGGTGGCTCAAATCTCATCATCCCACCGATCTCAAAGAACACCTATCTCATCAATCCCACCAACTACATCATCAACAACAACACCGACGGTAATCACTCCAATAACAACAACACCACCACCCCGGTAGCAACTTCATCTTCCTTAGGCGGGACAAAGGAAAAGGCAAGATGGCAACTCGAGCACGAGAAGATTCCCTATAAAATCGGCGACATGAATACCGCTCACACAAGAACATTAAGTAAACACCTTGCTAAAGAAGAAAAAGGTTGAAACAAGTTGAGAAGAGAAAAAACGAAAAGCCTTTGGAAAAGGTTGTCATTGAAGAAGTGAAAATATGGGATTAGATCCAAGCAAACTTCAAAAGGTCGAGCGGGGCAAAAGTTCAAGGAAGCTCAAAGGCTCGGATGGTTGCAATGAAAAGCAGTGGAAGAAAAAAAAAAGCTGAAGCTCGTGCAAAGCGTAATTGAGGAGTACAAGCGGGCGATGACAAGCGAAGGCTTCTGAAAAAATCACGGATGTCGAATCATCCCCAATACCAAACCACGGCCATGAGCGTCTATGGGGGTTGATAAAGATACTTGAGGCCCATGATCCTCAAATTCACCGACTTTGGGATCACTGAACTTGATGAGCTCGGCCCAATCATTGAAAAGAAGAAGAATCGGTGGTTAAGGACACGATGAAAATGCTCGAGAAAAGATATGAAAGGCGAGAGATTGTCCAACCCAATGGAAATCGGGCATATAAGCGCACCTCAAGGATCTCAACCACAATCATCCACCGCAAAAGGAAGAGAGTTGAGTTCAACACGAGATTAAAGTGCACGGACCGGAGTGTAACAGGAGTGCTGAAGGGTTAAATTTGTGAGCTGTCTAGTGATAGAAGCACGAAGAGGGCTATTTCACATTGATGTCTATGGAAACCACCTTTTCAAAGATGGAGTGACATTGATCGGTGGTGTAGTTTGCAATCTTGAGCTACATACCGTGGCCTCTCAAATCAAACCCAAAGAAACATCGGGTTCTTCCAAGACACGAATGCCAAGATAAGAGAGCACCACGACAAAGAAACACTCCTCAAAAAAAAGCCTAAGCTTGAAGCACTTGGGATCCATCTCAAGCGACATCATTTTGATTTATCTTTTGTACTAGTGATAGGAACCTTTGTAATTTGATCAATAAGCGATGTATGCTTTGTTAAAATACTCGGTGTTCCTTGTTGTATTCATTAGTACATTCGGTGTAGGAAGAAGCCATTTGCTCACTTACATCGATCAATCACTTAGGCTATTTGTATATCCAAATAGGGGAGGCTGTTGGGTTCAATAAATACCCAAACCCTTAATCTAGGATTTGAATAGAAAATAGCCTAAGTGTTTAGTCCGTTAAACACTAATCGGTCATCGAGTGCATAGCCTCTCGGTGAGTCATCTTCAGGACACTCGATGAGGCGAAGAAGAAGTCTCTTCACTCGAAGGCGGAACTTAAAGGGTGAAGGCGAGTCAAGAAGAAGATGATGGATTCGATGAGTGATGACAATAACTCACTTGAATCCCTAAGACCACTCTCCAACTCTTACATCAAGACAAAGCAAGTAGAAGGCGAAGGATGTAAGGCGAAGAAAGAGCGGGACAAGGCGGGAAAAGTTTGAATCGAGATAAGGCGAAGTCCTTATCAACCAAAGTCAACTTTCCACTGAATGGCAAAGATCGGGCTCGGTGTCATCACCGAACTTAGGAAAGTAGTCTTGTCTCTTACCTAGAATAGTCTTTATGTGAGACAAAATACATCGATATTTTGTCTTACGCATGATGTCGGTTGTCACTTAGGAAAGAGTCAAAATCATACATGTGTAAATAGCATAAGAGATGGAGTGAAAAGGTTACGCTTGTGAATTGTAAAACACACATACACGCATGAGCCATCTTTTCACTCCTCTAAATACAACTTAGTTCTGAGATAGCTCGGTGAGCTCTAAGAGTTGTGCTCGGACTTAGCATGAGCTTAGAGAGGAGTCACCCAACTTTGTCATTTCAATCCCAAGTACTATTCCGCAAGTACTTGGGTAATGTATTCTTTGTTGATTTATATCTAATAAGAATATTATTTTGAAAATTACTTAGTGTGTTTTCTTATATTAATTTCAGTCATAGTTCACTATTAACTTGTTTTATAAACTTAAGCTGTATTAAACGATAGTGAACGGGGAACAACAAAAAATATTACTAAATCCAAGACCAACTCAAATCAGTAGACATACCAAAAACTAATATCTATCCAAAATCATATTTACCAAACAAACCCTAGTGTCTAAGTCATTTTCTAACAATCTCCATCGTGACTTAAACTCCTCCATGTTCTAAACCAACTTCACAATTCTAAATGCTAGAGATACTAGCCTAATTCAATTTTGCTGACAAAATACATGACCAATTTCCAAAAACGATCCTAACAATATCGATCCAAAACAAATGTCGAAGACTTCAAAACGAACAACCAAACATTCACCGGAAAATTCAAAACGGTCAACCAAACAAAACCAAATCGGCTTAAACGATCTTCAAGAAAGACAATCAAATTCAAACAACCAACTTCAAAAGCCTGAGAAACAAAGATCCAAATTTTCAAACCGACAAATTTTCAACGATTGAACAAAATCCAAACAACCTAATAATAATCAAGTCTTCAAACACCAGATCAATCTTTAAATTCCAAATATCAAGCTCAAATATATATCTATACATTATATATAAGAGGAGGCATGCCACATAAAATGCCACTTGGCATCCCATGATGCCATGTTATATTTCCATGTCATCATTATGTTTATGTGGCATTTATGCCACTTGGCATCCCATAATGTCATGTCATATTTCTATGTCATCATTGTGTTTATATGGCATTTTTTTTTATTTTTTTAAATGACATGTAGCATTTTAATTAATATATGTACAATTTTTTTAAAATAAACTTTAAAATTCGTTTTTGTGTTTGTTATTTTTTAATTTTAAAATTCTTTTATTAAAAAGAAGACATTTGTTGGAGTTGAACTTGGGTCATTCATGTTTTTTGTAAACAACTTACCACTAGAGTAAATTGTTTTTTGATTTATATCTTTTAAATCAATACAAATAAGGAGATAATAAAAAAATTCTGGAATTTGTATTTTAGGTATGTATATTATGAAGAAAACCATTAAAATAAATTATGATATATATTACTTAGAAGATAAATATACCATATATAATTTTAACCTATTTTTTTTTTTTTTTTTTTTTTTTTTTTTGTATAAATACACTTTATTATCTTATTCCTAAACATAATTATCCCTAAAAAAGTATAATCGACTTCTTAGTTTTACAGGTGAAGAATCCCTAACTTTTTTATCGAGTTTTCTGTGTAACAGGTTTTTTTTTCGACTTATAAGTGTAACAACTTGCCGATTTTTTTGTTAACATTTTTTTGTAACAATTGCATGGTCGTGGTTTGGGAAAAATACCGGGAGGAATTCATGGACATCAAAAGGTATTTTTGGTTGCTTTTTATGATACGTGTTTTCTTTGAATTTTGATTATAAACAGTTTACAGTTTAGTCAAGTTATGTTAACTTATGTAGTTCATTAAAAGACCAGAAATCGTACAGTTGAGTTGCAAGGACTGTAACAGAACGAATTATACAATGATCAAAGGGTGTTTGGTAAATATATCACTGCATCTATGCAGTCAACCTGTCAAACTATAATTTATTCTACCTATGTTGTTAGTTGACGTGTTGATATGCTTGATACCAATACTGATACACTAGGTATAAATCCTCCCACCAACGGAAACAATCAGAAACAATACCTTTACGTACATTAATACAAACACATATCCCTTGTGACACCCCATCCTCTATTATACACGTCCCATATACACGAGATGTGTCAATGAAACAACCAAACAAGGGATCAAGTCCCATTATTTCAGTAGCCAACGACCCTAATACACCTAGAGCAGACTTAAGCCTTGATACTGCTTGAAAAATGCTTCATATCATATAGTCATATACCTTAAAATCATTATTTGTGCAACAAGCATACATGATAGATCACCAATCAGGAGAGCCCCTATAAATAAGCAAACACAAGAGTGATTCTGCATCAACGAGCCTGCAGCAATTGGGTATGTCAACCCACTTCTCCCATCGGAATGCTTTTGTATTGGCTATCCTAAAGATCTACTCACAGCAACATTAAATTTAATCTGCAACTTTTAACTCCATACCTCTACCATTGATATTGGTCACAGACCTACAAGGGTATCTATTATCATTCCGCCACTATTAAAATTTGACTGCATAGAGCAAAATGTGTGACGTGTATATAATTGACTGACATTAACATTTGAAGATGAATATGTACTGATAAAATAGTGAAGTAGCTAACAAACTATTAAGAACAATAAAACAATGATACAATATTGACATTTTGTCGATTACCGACTACTTTGCTAGCACTAAGATCAGGTGATCTGACTTAGCTAAGCATTAAGATCAGGTGATTTGACTTAGGGATATTTGCGTTGCAAAATTTATGTTGCTTACTTGAATGTCTTTTTTCCAATAGGTGATGGAAATGTATATCTAATTCAAATTTAGCTTTTGGTAAGCGATAACATCCTTTAGTTATTCACATTTTCTGATAAATAAAAGTGGCTTAACAAACTGATATTTTATTTTATTTTTGCTGGGAAACTAACTGATGGTATAGCAGCGACACCGGCTATACTTATTTCAACATTGATAGCACATGCTTTTGCACTATCTGTGGCTGTATCAGTTGGTGCTAACGTCTCAGTAGGTCACGTGAAGCCTACTATGACTCCCTATGATGACGAGTATGTTCGAAAACTGCTAAATATAATCAGAGGACTCCCTACAGTCAACTATATGTCCCTATCAGCTCAGACTATGAAGATATTGGAATCACAACTATGTCCCTAATTTTTTTTATAATTTTGATCTGCCGCTTCATAATTGATGGGTTACTAACCAGCCTATAAATGGCTGCAGGGTCCACCATGTCGGTCAAGCCCGCTGAGCAATCACCACTTTCCGCCCTTTATTTGGCCCATTTAGTTAAACTGGTACATGCTGGATATACAATAAACTATATTTATATTGTTTTTTACATATGTTAATTATTGAGTGCAGCTGATTTATAATGGCTATTAACCAGGAGGGTATTCCTGATGGGTGATTAATGTTGTAACAGGATTTGGAAAGACAGCGGAGCTGCGATTAGTTCTCATATGGATATAGATTGTGTGAGTTTCACGGGGCCAACTGAAGTAGGACGAGTTGTAATGCAAGTAGCGACCAAAAGTAATTTGAAAGCGGTGTCTCTCGAGCTTGGAGGCAAAGCCCCTTGCACTTTTATCCATGTTCAAATTAATTGATAAATTTGTATAATTAATATGTACATTGCTAATACCTAATAGTACTCGAAGGCTTGAAGGTATGCTTATGTAAATGTTGGTTATTAATATAAATCGTTTAATGAATAATATTTTTCTACACTTAATGATGTGGCAAACAAGACAAGAGAGTAGTCTTATACTATGACACTTAAGCCAAATGCAATCTGGGAAACAAGATAAGAGGTCTTTGTTGAAACTATGCAAGGAGGAATTAGACCTTCAAGGATATAAGGTATCATAATTTTTATTCGTACATGAATTATCTTATAATAGTTCACCAACTGCTTCTCATTATTCAGATTGCTGATTAAATGATCATGTAAGAGGTGTCGTCATTGGAACATGCACTCATTCCTTACTTGTCTACCCAAAGATTGCTTCCACAAGTTTTTTATATAAATCCAAATAGGTGTGTACACTTCTTTACCATGTTTCATATTCATTTAAATCTTAATTCATGTAGTTCATTTAAGCTGAAGTTTAATCGTAAATTTTTGGATGTAGAGGAAGTGATCATAAGAAGGAAAGAGAGTATGAAGAACTGTAATTTCACTCTTTGCCTGGGAATTCCGTGTTGATGAAAAGTGCTCAAAATGCTCCATGTAATTTCACTCTTTGCCTGGGTTGTAAATTTTGCTTATACATTGGATATGTAAATGCTTATATGTAAATAGCACTTCAAAAAAGAACCAATTATACAGTAAAGAATAAGAACTGTAACAAAGTTTTTTTATGTGTAACAAAGTAAGGCATAGGCCAAAATAACAACCCAAATGACTACAACATCTAAAGTACGCAACAGATGTTGAAACCTGAAAACAAAAAAGAGATGCATAAATTAATCTAACCCTTGACACCACATCAGTTTGAGGGGTAAATTGCTTTTGCCGTGATCTCCCATGGATTAGTCTTCAAGGTAACCCAAATTTGAGGCAATACTTATGAAATAAGTACAGTGAAGTGGAACAAAATTGACCAGCAACACACATCCTGCAGTTAGCTATTATTAGAAATATTTTGGTTAAATAGGATCTTTTTGGGCACCGATTAAAATAAGGCAGTGTAAATTATCTGGTTCACAAACACTAATTGTCTATAATATCAATTAATTAATGTTTGAGATAAAGTTATCAACAACATGAAATATGAAAATGCAATTAAAAAGACAATCACATTCAAAAGCACATGCTCAAACATACTGCTTTGTCGTAATTGTTGTCATGAACTTCAAGTTATTTCCTTTAAATCATAGTCCTAAACATTGTGTTGTTTTAGGCAGGCTGAAATGTTGTTTTTATGAATCTGGATCACTTAAAGTTATCAATGATGGTGTCACGATTGCTAAAGCCATAGAGCTTTCTGATTCAATTGGAAATGCAGGAACAATGCTTATCCAAGAGGTATTCATGTTAACCAAATCATAAACCATCACCGGCCACACTCGACTAAGAAATTGTCATAGTAAAATATTTTTCTCTTTGTAGGTTGCAACTAAAACAAACAATTCAGCTGGTGACGGTACTACCACTGCAATTGTTTTCGCAAGAGAAATGATTAAATCTGGATAATTGGTTGCTGCATTTGGAGCAAATTCCATTTCTTTAAAGAAAGGAATGGAGTGGACTGTTCCAACCATGTCACAATTTCCATTTCGCGCATCTCGTGAAAATCCCACATTTCTTATTCGTGTAAAAATCCAAAGTAATAATGGCCATTTTACCCGATGTCATCATTGGTACTTATAAATCCAGTTGAGATTGGTCCGCAAATTTTCCTGTTGTTTTATTATCAGTGAAAATATGTATTTGTTTCATGGTTCTATAATAATCTAACTTTAGTTTTAATTTGATATAAGTTTTTGTTTAATGATAAGGTAATAATACATTTATATATGTATAGGTACCCAATAAGCCAAGTGCAACAAGGCAACCGATGATGTGAATCGCAATCTTGATAATATTGATATCTACAGCATCTATGCCCCAGTATGTCTTAACCCTAATCTTACTTTAAGCCCTAAGCCTACGGTAAATCTTTATTCACGAACAATAAAGTTAGGCAATTTCCTAAATATAAAAAATAACATTATCTGATTTTGTTTTTTGTGCAAAAGTCGCATGTTGTTGATCCTTGCAGTGAACACTACACATATGCTTATAAAAATTGTGTTGAGGTTTTTAAGAAGCTATCCATGCCTATGTCACAAAACTTGACCATACATAGGAATTGTGCAGGTAATTTGTTTCTATATATGGATTGACAACGCCCTTATTTTATTCACTTGCATATGTTTTTAGAATTGACATGAATTTACAACGACCAAATTATGCAGTGATGTTATCCCACCATGGCATGACAATCCTTCAACGATTATTCCACTTCTTAGGGAATCCATGGAGAATAATCTTTGCGTGTGCATATTCAGGTAACTTACAAACAATTCAAATTTAGATGATCAAATCAATGATACAATATGTATATAATATATTTTTTTCGGCTTTAAGTTTGGTTTTAATGTTTGATAAATCACATTTTAGAATATGGTGGTACTGGAGTGCGAGATATGAAGGGTGCGATTCATTACCTATACATAATGAAATTAATAAAAAAGAGGATTTGACTTAACGTACTTTGTTTATATATATTTGTGTTGAAAATTATGGTGTTACAGTTAATAGGAAAATAGAGAAAAACAACTTGATGATATGCAAGTCACTTATATTAGCAATTTCAACCTACTGGAAAATGAAGTCATAGAAGCCATTGGATTGGTAGGAAATGTTAAAAAAAAAGGTACTGATTTTGATTCAAATAATGTATTACATAAGACCAGAGAAGGTAATTTCGATCCGTCTACTTATGAACGGGTTGTTTGGGTAATATTTGATATTTTAAGGGTCAAGTGGGTCGCATAAAAATTGCTAATTGGTCGAATGGGTCAAAAGACGAAATTAATGATTTTTGCTTAAGATCAAATAAAAACTGTTTGGGACACATTGTTCATTATCAACATATAACAGAAGGTAATTTTGTTGAATTTGAAGTCAACTGAATGTATAATACTTATATTTCAAGCTGGAATTGTTTGGAAGGGTCTTTCAACACGAGAGTGGTTTAAGTGATTGCACGGTTGCTGGGTTTGATGAGTATATGAACGATTGGATGTACCTTCGAGAGGGCTCACCTGCTACCATTGGTTTAAACAAAGATTTAAGTCACTCATGATGCAAATTTGTGCGGTGCCTGCAGACTATTTATTCCTACATGTTCTTGATATGCTACTAACATAAACCGTGGGATAGTGACATGTAATGGCTTGGTAACGGATATGGTTGTGCGGACTGGAGTGGATGGTAAATGACTTTCTAGACAAGTGAGCTAACATACTTCCAGTGCTATTCTAATAATGAAAAAACAATCACCAAATCAAGTTCTTCAATAACGTTGACTGATTAAATCTGCATATACATTTTAGCAATTTCTAAACTATGATTTGAACCATGAGACTAAACTGTTTAATTTTATATCTCTTAAGTATTTAAGTTTAACTAAATGTTTAAGCAAGCTATTTCCTTTATTCCATTGAAATTGCTACTGTGATGTCCAGTTATTAGTACGTCATTTTAATCTTTTTAACCAACCTATGTTCCATTGAAATTGCTATTATGATGTACGCTTATCATTTAAGTTGTTTTACAGATGTTGCATTACTTACTAAATTCCCACAAGTACATAAAATATGTACGTGTGCATAACTTTGTTGTATTTCTCCACCCAGTTATGCAACTCGCCCCAAATCGGTAATTATTTTTTTTTTCATTTTCTGGTGTCATAGTAGGATACTTTAGAGAGGCATTAATTAGGCTTAATCATACGTTTTGTCTTTTGTTTTTTACCTTCCAACTTGGTAACTTTTATAATAACAAACATTCTTATGTTTCATCAGGGCAAGGGCATGGGCCTGGTATAGGAGGTATGTTAGTTGGAGGTGCAGTAGCATATGCGACACACCAACTGACATCATCACATGGTCATGGATGCCATAACGTCTCACACGGGGCCCAGAACATGAATCCGTACATGGGTGGCATGGGACATTTCAGTGGTGGCAAACTCAGTAAGCCTGGTGGTGGTAAGTTGAAGGTGGGTAAGCATAGCATAGGTGGAAGCATGGCAATAGCCTGGTCATGACTGAGTATGTTGTTAGTCGATGGTACCGAGCAACCGAGTTGCTCTTAAACTGTTCGGAATACACATCAGCTATTGACATCTGGTCAGTAGGTTGCATTCTTGGTGAAATCATTACCCGACAACCATTTTTTCCAGGCAAAGATTATGTTCATGAGCTCAGACTTATCACAGAGGTACCAACATTTCTAACACTCTCATGAGATGCACTATGCATTATGAACCATTAACATCCGATGATCCGAATGAGTAAATTGTTACTCTTTATATCATGTGTTTCTTTTTTTAAGCGTATTAAGATTCACTTGGTACTTAATTAACCGTCCCGAATGATCACTCAACATCTCGAGATAAGTACTCTTGAGCATCTTCACATCTTTTGTATTATGTTTAAATTGATTTATTGTTTAGCTGATATTAGTATATGAATTAGGAAAAATGGTTAGAACAACATTAAAGATGCATGTTTCAATTATCACCAATCAAAGTGCTAATTCCTTCAACACATATTCTTTCCATTTACAACCATATGCTGCAATCTTCCCCATTTCTTACAGTTACCGTGATACCAAAGATATTGGCCTAGATAAGTCACTGTGTCCCATTTTTTTCTTATTGGTACATCCTCATTTTTATTGTTTTTTTTTATTTTATCATATTAGTATTTATTTATTTTGCGCCTTTTGATGTATATATTTGAATATTGAAAGTTGGTGTATTAGTTGTTGACTTAGGTGAATTAGCAGGTGGAACATTTGTTTCAGTCTTTGGTTTAGTAGACACGGGATCCTGCCATTTTTAGAAGTTAAGTCATGTATTTTGAAAGTAAATGATGTCTACTTTGCCACTTGCAGGAACGTAATCCTATTGAAAGAATAAGGAAGTTGATTCTCACTCATAATCTAGCCACTGAAAAGAGCTCAAGGTGCTACTTTGTTTCATTTATCTACTTACCAGTTACCACTGACTTTTCTTGACCTTAGAAAGCTACTGCCAGAAGTGTGGCAATGGTCTCAGACTATTTGGTTATCTTGAAAAGGGTCAAGTTTCTCCTATGTTTCTCAGACTATTTGTATCATGTATTTTGTTTTATGTTTCTATATTTGTAATACCGTTTATTTTCAAGTTGTAAATGCGAACGTGTCCTTGAAAAGTCTAGAAAACCTATATGGGGAACATGAGAACAAGCAATAATGCACCAAAAAAGAGCAGGGCTTGTCCGGGGCAAGGGATGCAGGTATGAAAGATGAAGCTTGAAAGCGGGGGAGTTCTTCTACTGCATGTTCAGAGAAAGACTTCCCCCATGGCATAGCTCAGTCATTCAATCATGGGAGGGTCACAGGATTCTTCTCTAAGCGGTGTAGCTCCCATGGTGTTCATTTAAGTTCTCATACATCCCGCTACGTTTTGTCTTGGTAAACAACTATTTCTCTTTCGCCCAGGGGAACGCGACAATCAGAGACTGGCTTACTTGCTGTCAAGAAAGAGATTAAAATATAAAATAAGCTATTGAACTAATTGGAAGCATAAACACCCTTTACATTCAATGGTCCCTTTTTCTTATGAACGCGTTGTTTCAAGTTAAAAATAGTCCAACAGGAGATGGATTAAACATTGAAAAAAGTGCATCTTTTATGCATGTGATACAGATGATAACAAGAACAAAGGCATAATAAACCAATTTATCATATAGGTGGTATCTTCCAAATTATTAGGGCCGAATATAGAATGTGTTTATTATATGACCAATTATTATGTAAACACTGTTTTATGGATAATTTCGTAGTGGATCCTTATAAATTATAAAGAATCTTGATGTTGAAAGTTCTCTTTCTATAGTAAATATGATAATAGTGAATTGTAAGCGTTGATATTAGTCTTACATAGGTCAAATATAATTGTTCAATCACATTTAATCCCTCAATATTACAATATTCCATATAAGAAAAAGACACGTGTTGTCGAAATTATGAAAGACCCATAAAACACGCTCTTAGAAGAGTGGTGCACACTCATATTTTCCATCTTTGCTAAAATGTTTCAATTTTTTTTCTTTCATAACTTGTGTTTTACTAATCGAATCCTCTATCTAAGCATTTTAGTTCTTCGTTTGTGGCTTTAAATTTGCACAGTGTTGTAACCGTTTATTTAGCGGTATTATAAATAAGACAAATAACATAAGTCTATAGAGAAAACTACATTATTCAAACATCTATTACATATATGCCAAGGTTGTTGAGAGGAACTTGAAAAGGTAATAACTATTTAGATTGTTCAAACGTCTATTATAAACTTGCATCAAGTTCAATTAATGGTAATTATAGTTGTAAATTGTTTAATTTAACTTTTAATTACTTTTTAGTATATATTTGTTTTACTAAAACCTAAAAATAAAAACCACAAGTCATACCCGTCCATCGGACGGGTTTTTTACTAGTATATATATATATATATATATATATATATATATATATATATATATATATATATATATATATATATATATATATATATATATATATATATATATATATATATATATATAGTGGTTAGTGTAAAAAGTGAGTTAGGATAAAAAGTGAGTTAGGATAAAAAGTATAGGAAGAAATATAAGCCATCGATTTTATCATTTAAAATTATATTTGTGGATGAGATCATTTTGGGTAAAAAATGTAAATATGCAACTCTTAAATGGACTAGGTGTATTAATGCATGTGTCCATAAGGGTACCAAGGTCATTTAAATATCATTCATCAATACCCTTTTAAACGTTTTGTAGCTACACATTAATTGAGCAATCAAGATTGAATTCAAAATTGTAGACCGACTAAAAGAAAACGTATAGTAACAAAAAGAAAAACGTATAGTAATTTACTTTTATTAACCATCAAATGAAAAACGTGATTACACCAACAAAAAGAAAACGTGTGTCATATAAGTTTCAACGTAGCATCCTTGATACACAGTTTTTTTTAGAGTAAATTACACCGTTCGTCCTTGTGGTTTGCGTTGACCGCAGGGTTTAGTCCTTTGACCAAAAAAGTTGCACCGTACGTCCTTAAGTGTGAAACGTTATGCGCCACTAGTCCTTTGACCAAAACCGTTAAGTTTGACCGTTAAACTCCTCATGTGACTTGCACATGAGGGTAAAATAACGGAAATACCCTGCGTTAAGTTACACCCCCTCTTCTTTGCAAAATTGACACAAACTACCGGTAATATTGAATTGATTACATAAATCGTCCAAGTGGTATATCACCACTTACCACACACACACAAACACTCATACAAACACAACCATTCATCATCCTCACCACTTGTTTGGTCTCAAACACCTCGGCCACAACCAACGAACCAAACAGACCCTAATGGCCTTGGTTTCTCTCGGCTACAACAACAACAATATCAACCGGAACATCTTGGTCCCGGTTACCATCAACGAAAACAATAATAAAACCGACTATTTTAATATGAAGCTACCACAGCCACAACACAACCAATACCAACATCTCCATCCATCCATACTACCTATACCACATCCTCCTCTTATATCAACGCAACACATCTCTTAACCTCAAGTGTCTAAACATAAATGACAAAAGGATCTCAGTTCATTCTTTCGAAGTACTTTATGTGTCATCAAACCTTTTGAAGGTCTTTAATCGAAAGAAATAAAACCATCATCGATCCACTATTGAAGTTTACCTTCATATCCGAATGTAAATCAAAGGAGTAATAACATAAGTGTTATATCCTTTATTTGATTCGTTCTAAACTCAATCAAAACAAGTTAATCAAAATAAAAACAAAAATCTCAGATTTTTTTTCGTTTCTTATTATGAAATGTATCAAAACCATTGAAGTTTCAAACGAAAAACAAATCATCACTGATTTTTATAGAAGCGAAGCTTCTTTGCATTATCCGAATGTAAAGATAGTACAATAACAATTGTGTTATCATACCTCTTTGTTTCGTTGAAAAGGACACAAAAAGAAAAAGAAAAAAAAAGGCACCTACCCGTAAGGGTCTTCCTGTCTTCGTCTTATGGTCTCACTTGTTTCTGATGAGATAGATTGATGATAATGATTTATGAGATCTGAGATTTGATTGTTTGGTGTGAGGTGATCTGAGATTTGCTGTGTGGCTATTGTGGGCGGTGGCTACTAAAGCCCGATCTATCACTTCATGAACTTCAACTTGAGGGCGGTGGCTACTGTGGTCGTAGGAGTAGCCGGAAGAAGGGCAGCGGCTGGAGGAGGTGTGGTCGGATGGTGGCGGCTGCTGGAAACTAACAGGAGGAGGGAGGTGTGGGAGACTTTAGGGTTTGAAGAAAAATGAATGAGACCCTCCCATAACTAGCATTGACAAAAGTATATAAGGTGTAGATGAAATGACGAATTTACCCTCGTGTGCAAGTCACATGATGGGTTTTTAACGGTCAAACTTAACGTCGTTTGGTCAAAGGACGAACGGCGCATAACGTTTCACACTTAAGGACGTACGGTGCAATTTTTTTGGTCAAAGGACTAAACCCTGCGGTCAACGCAAACCACAAGGACGAATGGTGTAATTTACTCTTTTTTTTATTAGAATTGACACATATGATAGACATGCTTATAAATATTGGCACATCATTTTAATAAAATGACACATCATTTCACATATTGACACATTTTTATACATATTGACACATCATTTTAATAGAGTGGACACACTTTATAAATATTGACATGTCATTTTAATAGAGTGACACATCCTTATATATATATTGACACACTTATAACAAATCTATTAATATTTGACACATTTATAATATAACACTAAATTTCTTTAATACATATATAGTGACACACTAAGATTTTTGTAAATTTTAGTGACACTAAGTTTCTTAATGCAGTTATAGTGACACATTAAAATTTTAATATATTTTTAGTGACACACTAAAATTTTATAATGACACTTTTTTTATCACACAAAATTTATTGACACATATGTACTGACACACTAAGTTTTTTTATACGTTTGTCATGACACACAAAACTTTATGGCACATTTTAGTGACAAAAATAATCTTTTGACACATATAGTTTCATAATACATTGGCATGATAAAATATTAGCAAAAAACAGATGATCGTGGAGTTGGAAAAATGGAACTTAAATGAGTGGTTTATGAGGCTTAAATGATGAGTGATTAAATGACTATAACACCCTTACTAAATAAAATCACATATTTTACACTTTTAACCCTTTTATACTTTTTAAACTAAAACTTTTATTTGATCCAACGTCATATATATATATATATATATATATATATATATATATATATATATATATATATATATATATATATATATATATATATATATATATATATATATATAGGGGCGTATATTATGGTATACACCTTAAAGTAAAATATAATAGACACATTTGTAGACCATTGGATCAAGCTTGATGAATCAAAATCAAATTTAATTAAATGAATGGCTTAATTGTAAATATATAAAAAACTAGTGGCATTGTACCAATTTAGTTAATGTGTTTAATGTCATTTATGAAAATAAGCATTACTCGTAAATTGAAAAACTAACGGCAATATATACTTATACTAGCTTAGAGACCCGTTGACACCGGGTTATTTTTTAAAGAAATAGATAAATGAGATGATAATAAAAGTAATAACGTAAATTTGTTAAATTTAAAATATGTGTGAGTCACAATCGATATACAACCATCGCGTTGCCAATTTAAAATAATTTGTTGAAACCGTAAACATATGTTTTTGTGATTTTGTCTAACACACTGTACAAATTGATCACTTCAACTCTTTGACTTAAACGGATACCATACAAACACACACATATATATCGATATATATCTTTTCACGTTATACCAAATTCCCAATAATCAACAAAATTATATAATATGTCAAATTAGTCAAAGGAAATTTTATCACAATACAAAATCAAATCTTAATTATCTTCATAAAATGGAAAAATCGTTGAAATTAAGTAGACCTGACGTGTGAGAGTCAATTGCTACTCCTACCACCTTTTTGTTAACAACCCATCATCTCCATGCTTCAAAGAAATTGCAATCCCAACTCCCAAGTGCCATTGTTGACTCTCCTATTTTCTCCTATTGTTCTCCTTCTTTGAAGCATGTAGATATCTTGAAGAGGTGATGGTGGTTTGATCTGGAAAGAAAAAAAAAGTGTAACGTGTTCTGGTGGTGGTGTCGACGCAGCTGTCATGGAAAAGTATGCTTAAAATTTATACAGTTTTCAGTTTTTTAGTAGCAAATTAATGAGGACCGAGGCTTCCTAACCTGGAGACTGATTTTCCTCTACATTTTGTGCAAACGATTAATCATACATTTATTTTCCATTCCATTTCTGAAAATGTGATTCAAATATGAATATATAGAAAGTACTTGTTCTATGACAACTCCGTTGGGAGGACGGGCTAAAATAGCTCGTGACGTGCTACTATTTTCAGATTGTGGAGCTTTACCAGGCTTAACTACTTCATACCATTTTATCAAAAGAATGTAAAGAAAGATGCAAAAGTAAATAATTTGTAACAATGACATTACCAACATGTTATATTTTTGGTCATTCAAGTCACTCTTACGTGCCTCCGAAAGCCAAAATCTGTAGCCAAAAGATACAAATATTAGATATTATCACTTTTATATATCATTTTTGGGTCCCAAAATCATAGGATTTAGAGCGGAATGCAATATGATGATTTTGGTCTTGGTATAGAGGTGTCAAAATTGACACAGTATACTTATGAAAATATAGAAAATTTTAAAAGTGGACAAAATAGTGTGTTTGTAGGCCAATGCGACATGACCGAACACGGTAATAAAACTACAAGTTTCAATGGTTACCTAACCTACCCATTTCGCCACCTCTATAAGCGATTCGAGTATTTTAATGATTTCAAAACATCAATAAACGATTTCACGATAATATGCATCTGAACATTAAGATGTAGGAGTTTGAGCTAACCTTGAGATTAGTATCCCAACTTCCTGTGCACAACGCACTGCCATCAGCAGACAAACCAAACAACTGACACGACCCTCGTGCGAGTTCTGAAGAGAACCCAAGTTTGAAACTACCTATAACACAAAACCACAACTCAAATCTGGCAGAAAATAAAAGGAAACCGAAATTTATAAGGTAAAATCACAAATGTGACTCTTGTTCATGGGAGCTATTACAATATGTACCACATTTTAGAATAAGCCCGACTATCCCACGTGTCAGAATTGTAATATACCCATTGACGAAAAATCATCACATTTACCTTTGCCAATAAAGTATCCAATGCAAAGCAATCTCCATTAGAATAGCCAGCAAAAAGAAGCCGACCCGATATTGAAAATGCAATTGACGTCACATGAGGAGCATCACCACCGCCCCGCATTGCTGCAGAGGGTAAACTTATGGCGATGTCCGGTTCGATGTCATATAGTTTGCAAGTTCCGTCGTCGATCCGGTTCAAATCTATTTCCATCCGGAAAGAATTTTCTGAAATTAACATCACCGTCGTGACCAAGAAATGTCCTTCTTGCTCTACTTGCAACACGAGTGTCCCAAAGACGCGCAGTTGCATCACAAGAACCAGATACAAACATTCTTGAGTTTGTGCCATTATTTGAAACACTGCAATAACAAAATATAAAAAGTTGCATATAAATGATTTGACCCTTTTACCATAAAATGGGCTGAATCACGTGACGTTTGTCTTAAGCGGCCACATAAAAAAAGCTTATAAGGAAATGGGTCCATAGTCGCCAAAGTGTGTACCAATGCATTAGACGTCCTATATCAGTTTATTCAAAAAACTATAGTACTATTCAATTCATTGGATTCTTGTAATTGACCTTCTTCCACACGTGCCAATATTAACATATCTTGCTGTTAACTCAAACGGGGCAGTTTAGTGATATAAGATGCAAAATACCTCATAACATCAGCCGTGTGTCATGATTGGAATTCGCCTCCAAATACAGAAGTTTTGAGTCCGGTAGTAATATCCCACAAGACACAAGTCTGATCACCAGAGCTCGTTATTAAATGGTTATCTTCATCCGGAACATACTGACAAGAGGATACGTAACCCTTGTGTCCACTAAGCAATCTTGATACCGGTATATTACCATCATTATCAGTTGGCGAGTTAAGATTGAAGATAGAGCATACACTGTCAAGGCCTCCACATGCAACCGATTGTCCACTTGGAGAAAATGCACATGTCATGACCCATGCGCATGGTAGTTTGATTTTGTGTGTTTTTTTACTTGTGAGAGCGTTCCAAACTATTAATCTTCCGTCTTGGGATGCACTAACTATTCGATTCTTGTCAGCAGTCCAATCCAATGAATACACCTGAAAGTTTTCTTCAGATTTTTGAAATATGGATGTCAAGGTAGAATATATTAATTACACGAAAAGAAATAACAACCGAACAAATCAGTTAATAGATGTAAAAAGAAGCTAAACATTTCATATTTGCAGAGTTACTATTCTAACCAAACGTGCGGGCATTTGGTTCTTTTCATATTCTCTACCAGACAAGTGATTTTTCTTTATAAAAAAACGTGTGATGAAGAGGCTTGCATATCAAAAAGGCCATTATCAATAAGAAACATATAAGCTGAATTGAACCAACTTTCTAATGTAAGTGATTAACAAACTTGCTTGTAAGCTTGCATATCAAAGAGGCCATTATCAATAAGAAACACTTTTAATCATATAACAAAATAACATTAAAATAAGATATTTTTATAGTGGTTTCACTCCTACAATAAGAAAAAATTACTTAACTATAGATATGTATGACCACTGCCATTCAAAAAATAGATTGATTTGTTAAAAGTTAGAATAATCAGATGGTCCTATTAGGCACAAAGTAACCAAGTTATCTGAGTGATTTGATGATTCCACTTTGTTGAGGTCCCTAAACACTAAACTTCCATATTTTTAAGTATGATGCCAAGAATGCTTACCTCAGACTTCTTTATTACCAAGGGACGTAAATCATTTGTTTGCCATCCAGAAGTGAAAGGAGCCAACACGTTTTACCCTTAAACCTGATTGATTCAAATAAAATATTGCATAAACGGTTAGGCAACTGTCAAGTTCCTTTACAAATTCAAATTTGATACAAATTTGGTATGAAGGTAACACTAATCTTTTTGTAGCATACCCGTCACCATCATTACACTAATCTTTCTCAGCTTCTCTTGTCCCAATACTGTTAAAATATCAGCAAATCAATTAACAACCATTAAGCTACAATTGCCATTTTTCATAGTTTAAACAGCAAATGATTATTCTTACAAACCCCTTTCTGATCATACCCTCCAACCCACACCCCAGGTGAAACCTTCACCGTAACCTGAGCTACACCATGGTTCACTTTACGGCCATTTGAATTGTCCATCGCTAACCGACAAAGCAGCAAACTCTCACGTCTTCTGAACGTTCTTAAAAGTAGCATCAAAGGCCGTCGTTGCTTCGTCTTTCTCAGCTTCTCTTGTCCCCAATCCTGTTAAAATATCAGCAAATCAATTAACAACCATTAAGCTACAATTGCCATTTTCCACAGTTTAAACAGCAAATGATTATTCTAAAAATCATTTTCATCAGTACAAAACACCAACACTAATCAATAATTAGAAATAAAAAACCAATAAGCTATAAATTCGATGTTATCGGAGGTCAAATACTATCTCAAATCTATTTCTATTATTCAAATCTGTAAGTAACACAAAAAAGCAATTAACAATAACAAAACAATATGTGAAAAATTCGATGTTATCCAATTTAAATTGTCGTCAATTATTCCCCAACCGAAATTCATTTAATACAACGTTAACCCATTTGACCCGTTTCATCACCAAATAAAATGCTTGTAATCTTCCAACAATTAATCTACTACATATTTTTCTGGTTATTAATGAATGAATATATCAAGTACAGAAGAAAATTATAGTACCTTTTTACGCATGATGATCTTTACTTCTCCTGTAGCTCCTTTATTCCTCAGTAGACTTTAAAAGTTTGTTGAGTAGGGTTTTCTTGCGTGATACCTATCAGAGAAGTAAACTGTATTATGATGCTTGGCCATAAAAAAAGACAAATATTTTAGGAAATATGTTCGACATAATTGGGTTCTTCACTTGTCCTAATACTCTTGTCATCCAGAAAGTATATGCCTTTACCATTCTTATTAGTCTTTTAAGTGTCTATCGGGACAATGGATATCATGAATCAAAAATATCAAAATCCACGTAAGCTATACTAAAAAAACACCAGAAAAAAGTGCTTAAGCACCCTCATTATCAGATCTTTAATAAGCTCTTTGGTCATCAATATTGATCTATTTTAGCTTGTTATGGGAATTAGAGCTGTGGTAGCTTAAAATTCACCTTGAAATTGCCCCATAGCTACTGTTCTCACAGCAGACTCTTAGTGGTTATTTGTGTTTCTTCGTAGCTTAATCAGATCTTAAGAAGCATTTAGTACTACCAGTAGCTTAATTTAATCATCCTTAGGTCCTTTTAGCTTATAATTTTAGGATAGGCTTATTCAAGAGCTTGTGTGCCAAATTAGTTTAAGGTGTGTTTGGAAGAAGTGCTTAAAAGCAATCTGTGGTCTTTAAGCTTATTGTATCTGCTTATTTGTTCATACAAATAAGCAATAGTGGTTTGAAATCAGATTCCCAAATACACCTTTAAATTACAAATATTAACCATTTACCTTAGCTTCTCTCTTGGGTCCAATTGGAGGTGGTTTAGTTGCGGCTTCTTTCATTGGTTCAGTTTCGGCTGCAATTTTACACAAACAAAGAACAATAAAATTATTTGGAACTGTACATCAAATAACATACTTCACATAATCAGCACAAAATTATTTGGTTCATAGGTCCTTTTGTGCAATTTTACACAAACAAAGAACAATAAAATTATTTGGTTCAGTATTCTCAACTTGATTTGTGCCTAAAGTGATGAATCGCCACTAACAGACTTCACAGAATCAGCATGAGTTCATGGTCTACTTTTTCGTCTCCCACATCTCCATTCTCAATAAAATCTCTTTAGCTTTTCTAAATTCAATTCTTTCTTTTAACCTCTTATTCTTTTAATTTGTTAAATCTCATAATACAAAAGATTACAATAAACATGAGTGCCATTCAAACACTATTATTGTAAATGAAGATATGAGCGGGGATGTGAGGGCATAGTGACTCTTTAGGAATCTATTTGTCTTTTGGACCAAATGGAATATGGATGATGTATGCACCACTACTTTTACCAATTTCTTTAGTTAAAGCATTTGTTGAACCATCTGAATCATGTGATGAAAGCATATTTGTTGGTTCACTATAGTTCCTGTCTACTTTAATAGATGTCACTTGTATTTAACAATTACCAATTTCCATACACATCTTATCTCAAATAGTTAAATTTGTCAATTGATTAACACGACCCACATTATTTAACAATTACCATACACATCTTATCTCAAATAACATTAAAGAGGTTAATATATTGTTTACCTACTACTCATTACCATTTGTATATGTTATTCATAGCAAGATCCTTAAAAATCTAACCCGTGATATTCTTCATATACATCTCCTGCACAATTCAAACATCACAGTATAGATTACTCCGAACTCACAACCTTTTTGTATCTCAAATTAGAACAATCCATTTTTTCTAATTCAAATAATAGCACACCCGTTAAGAAAGAATTTCAGACATGGGTCAACTAAGGTGATCTATTCTTTAGCGGGTCAAACAGGCATACAAAGTCAAAATCCAAACTCTTTATTACCTGATCCAACACATATTCCTATGCCACCTTAATATCGATGATAACCGGTGATTTTGAAGCTGGTTGAATCAAATCGAAATTGTTTTTGTTTATTTTTGAATCGGTGATTTTGGCGATTTTCAAATCGAACCGATTTTGAAACATATCACCAACCATTAATCCATACCCAATTCCTCCAAAAATCACATCACAAATGTTTAGATTAATCAATGCGGAGAAGCAATCCCAAACACCACAGCTGTTTATCTATGGATCAAAACGAATCTGTGATTTAGTAAGCAATCCTAAAGACCACTAAAATCAATCATCAAAAACTAAATGTTTAACCCCAACTAATTATACAACCGAATCAATCTCACTATACCCAAACGCTAGAACACGATTATCTACTCGAAAAGACTATAATCAAATAATCAATCTAAAACACCCTCGAAATTCACTACCAATCTCAAGGTGGCCTAGTGGTAAGGTGGCGTGAATGCCTCGGTCAGTTCAAACCTCACGGAAAACTCAAAAACGACCACGGGAATACCGATTCGCCGCAAAGATCGGACCAAAAAGCCTCGACTTTAACCAAAACACCCCACAAAGCCTAACTTTCACTTCCACTAAAACAAACAAAACCCATTACCTAAAACCCTTCAAAACACAAAACCCATAAATTAAATCACCCAAAAACAACATTAAACTCTTTGAGACATTTCATCAAACACCGGCATCCAAACATAAAACCCACATGACCATGAGGCTCAATATGCCAAACACGTGCGGTTTGATCAACGAGGCGAAGCAAGCTTTGTTCCAACACGACTCCATGCTACTGAGTGTACCTATTCAATAACTTTTATAAAAATTAAGGTTTAAGATAGGAAATTAGGGTTTATGGGTTAGATTTGGTACCTTCTTCTTGTGGCCTTGGTATTCTCTGCTGTGAAGGTTTTTGAATGGTATGGTTTCTGCCATTGTTGTTGTTTTGTTACTATTGATTTGGAGCTGTGAAAAAAGATTTTGATAAGGAGGAGCGTGTAGAGAGAGAAGTATACCGTGTTGACTAATTTGATTAAACACATTAAATACAAAATTATCAGTTTATTACCTTGACTTTAAAAACCTTTTGCATAAAAGTATTGTACATAGAAGCTAAATAAGGTAATGCATTAAACGAATTTTTAATGCTGGTAGCTTAGTAGGCTTGTACAAAAGCTTATTTTATTATATATAATAGATATGTTAATATTATAATTTTGTCAATGTGCCACCCTTATTTAATAGTTCACGTCATCTTCTTTAAAAAAATTTCCAGTATTTTTTTTATTTGCGTCATACATTAATTTACATAAACTGATTGATATATAAACATTTAGCCCAACTTTTTTAATCTCTTGTGACTACACCGTTTAATACTTTAACCCAATAATACTTTATCGATGCATTAGTTTCATGATGCCGTACATTTTATGCGACACATTTAGTTTATCGATACATTTGTAGCCACACTTAATGTTTTTTAACACATTTAGTTTCATGATACATTTTCTAATGACCTATTATATTTTTTGACACACTTAGTTTCATGATACATTTTAAATGACACATTTTATTTATTAATACATTTAAAGCCACATTTAAAGTTTTTTGACACATCAAATGACACATTAAGTTTTTTTTACACATTCATTCATCTATTTTTTATGACACATTCATCCACTTAATTTTATAATATGTTTCAAGTGACAAATTGAGTTTTTTTTACACATTTTAAAACCATATAAACCAAATCCGGCTATATAAAACCATTTTAAATTAGCACACTCTTAGTTCACGCGTATTTTTTTTGACACATTTGTAGTGTCACGCTAAATTCTCAACATCTTTATAACGACACGTTAAAATTTTAGCACATTTATAATGACACACTACAAAATTTTATTACTTTTATAGTGACACATTACAAAATTTTAGTATATTTGTAATGACACAACTATTTTTCTTGATACATTTGTAAAGACACACTAATTTTTACCACAACAATTCTCCTGATACATTTGAGGTACATATATATACAAACTTATACATCTAAATCTAGAAGACTTCGAACGATACATATCGGAATCTTTCCGTATCTACCAACATAAACCCACCAACACAAAACAAAAAACTCGTATCTTTAATTAAACACATAACTCTCAAAACGATGAATCCTTGCGTCCATATAAGCTACCAAAATTGATCATCCTTACGCCAAACACATCTGAACATCAAAAATGAATTTAATATTAAAAAACAACTTCTTCAATTTCACATTTTAATTAAAGTCACTAAAAACATAACTTTAAAATTGATAATTGAATTTATACAGAGTATAAAGTTATAAACAAATTAAATACCAATAATTTTTTAATGAAAAATATTAAACAAAAACCAACCTTCTTGTTGCTTATCATCATCATTTTTAAACACTTTCTTATCATCATTAGCAACCACTTAAAGAACACTTCTTAACAAGCATCCTACCCCATTCTTCTTAACAACAGACTTGAAAAAAAAAAAAAAAAGATTCAAGATCTCGGGTTGAACTTAACAGATCTTTTCGAAAATAAACAAAGCCTAAACGCAGAGACACCGGTCACAGTGTCTAGCGGCGACTAATAATCTGGCAGCATAGTGAAGATCTTCTGTGGTTCGGTTGAGATAAGAAAGAAACATAGATCGAGGGTTCGCTTTTGGTATTGAAAATTTAGATCTGTGTTTAGCGTGGGGATAAGAAAGAAAGATAGATCTTTTTAATTGATGTATATTTGTGATTTTCTGTAGAGATAGATCTGTATTTTTTTTCTTGTTTTAATTTGTAGGGATGAGATAGATTGAAATAGGTTATGTTATGGTTATGAGAGTGAGAGAGAGAGTGAATGACGGCTTTAGCAAAAAAATAGGGATACATCAATTACCAAATATACCCTTTTAATTTATTTCTTAGTTTTTATTTTTCTTAAAAGAAGAATGCCAATGTGTCATGTTCTCATTGGTGCCTATTGTTCATCACTTTAAAGTGTTCACCACTGAACATAAATCTTATATATATATATATATATATATATATATATATATATATATATATATATATATATATATATATATATATATATCATTTAGGTTTTAATCATGATAAAAATATATTACTAGACATTTAAAATCAAGTATTATATTACACAAATAAATATATTTAGCGATAGCTCAAAACACAAGTCAATGAAGACAACTGGTCCGACATAGTGCACCAGACTTTGTCTTTGCACGCATGGTTTTTCAAACGAGCCCTTCTACCTATCTGACAACATTTGAAATTTCAATACGTGTTCGTACATGGTATTTAAGATGTTTGATAATATTTTAAGTGGCTTGAATCTAATAACCAAACACGTTATGGAATGGAATCAGATTCTAATTTCATTAGAATCCTGAAGATTCCGCGAACCAAACGGGGCCTTAGTTTTAATCAAATTACTACAAAGTTTACCTTAATTCATTACATAAAAAATCATCATTTTCATTCACTAGAAGTCTTTTGTTTTTTTTTTCCTTTTATTTACATCTTGAAATGAAATCATATTTACATAAAAGCCATTTCTTAACTATCAAAAATATAAAATAAAATAAAATAAAATAAAACTCTTTAAAAACTATTTTAGTCTTTTTATTATCCATTACATTTCATTCTATCATAACAATCAAACATAATTATAATCGTAATGTATCATTCCATTACTCTATTTATTCTACTAAAAGGGTACCCGCGCAATGGCCGGTGACTATTTTTATGATGAGCAAATGTTTTTCATTTTAAACTTTCTTATTTAGTATGTCCCAAAAATAGTACTCACTCCGTCTCTAAATAAGTGTCCACTTTTGACTTTTGAAATCTTTATGTTATATAATACTTGATAAAAATTATACTAAATTAAAATATATTTAAAACCTAATTAATTCATATATTTTGCATCAAGTATTATATAAGATAAACAAAAATATTTAATGTCAAAGTTGATTAAGTAAGACTTCAAAAGTCAAAAGTGAACACTTATTTAGGGACTGAGGGAGTATAAAGTAGTAGATATATGTTTTTCAAAAGTAGAAAAATTATTAATAATGTAAATTGTTAACACTTTTATTTTTCAAGTTTTAGCATTAAATTGGTTGTCACAAGTTTAGTTTCCTTTTTTTATAAATAATTCTATTAAAATGTATCATTATTGAATTACGCTTATATATGGTTTAAATATTACTTAAATTTTCAGATTTTACACTAATTTTCTACTTTTCCTATTATAGTAATATTTTTGGTTTTAAAATTTTAAAATTTCCTTTTATAGGAAGTCCCAAATACTTTATAATGTAGCATAAATTACAACGTTCGTATCATTCCCTGACTACTTTATTCCGTCATACGCTTAGTTTTGATCAAGGTCCATTTTAATTTGGCTTACAAGGTTGTTTTATTTTGTCATGCGATATAATTGGGATCTTTTGTGCTCCAATTGGTTTTTCTCAGGAGTTTTTTTTCTTGCAACGCTCGTGAAATAGTATTTTCGTATATTACTTATAAAAGATTAAAAATATTATATATATAATAAAGTTGAAGTGTTACAATAACTAAAAAGTAAACACTGAAGTTTGGCACGTGAAATGCGTTCCATAAGGTCAGTTGCTTGTAACATTTTGGGTGCGTTTGATATGTTGTCATGAATCATAATAGGTATAAGTATAACTATAATGTGAACTTTTCAGGAATGAAAGATTCATATCCCTTTTTTTTAGTGACATGGAATATAGAAAATATTTATATTTCATTTCCATATTTGAAAGATTTACATCTTAAACAAACACATTATTGAAATGAAAATTCATTCCTTGATTCCCATTCCGAGATACCAAATGCACCCTTAATCTTTAATGTTAGAGCAAACGATATCATGAAACTTTGATCTCGCCTTCCTACGTAGCGTTTCGCCTTGCCGTTTGATCCTCGCGGAGCAAACGAATCAAAAACCGACAAAACACTTTTTGTAAAATCCAACCGTTTGTTAATGTACCCGTTGCACTTTTTTTTAAATGTATCTGTTACTCTTTTTTATTCAATTAATCTCACTTTACACACTATAAATAACACACCATTTTAACAACAATTTTCATACAATTCTAAAAAACATTAGTTTTAACATCTCAACACAAAATCAAAACCATCCTCTTCAAACCCCCACCAAAATATACCCTACACAACAACAACCCTGCTTCATTTCTACAAGATCGGGTTATATCACGATGATCTTGTGTATAATTAAGCTTCATCTGCCTAGTCTCCAGCTCTTTAACCACCCTCTTCTCAGTTCTACTTTCTTGCAAGTCCCTTCGTTCAGGAACGAAGTTTTACTAGGACATAGCGTCCTTTTCATCCTGAAATTCATGTTTCAGAGGTGCTTGTGAAAGTGCGAGTGTGTTTATTTCACAAACTATGAATAGTTATGATAGATGAATAATAGTTACTATCAGTAATAACCAAGATAAGGTTAAAGGAGCATCAGGGGTTATTAATAAGGCTTCTGAGACTGCTGTTGATGAAGGAGCATAAGAGGATGGATGGTTTGTCTTCAGTCTGTGTAGAAATGTTGCATCAGGGAGTGTTCGCTGATTCGTGTAGTTCCTGATCCTCAAGTAACTTGGTTGAAGACAGTTACAACAAAGGAACAATCTTCACTGATTTTTCCCTTTCATCTCATTTGTTATCTCTCTATTTAAACAGGAGACTGTGAGGTAGAATAGCTGACCCATCAGTCTTTTACTAGTTTGAGATAAGCCAGTTATATACTAAAGAGCTGAACCACTAGTGACTCAGACCACTAACTCTAAAAGTTCAGGGTCCATGTCATGTTCAACAACAATTAGGAAGAATATTGTGCTTGTTAATTTTGCTTGTTATAATTCAGTATGTAAGAAGAAGCCGTTATGCTCAATTACTAATGATCTAGATTAGGATATTTGTATATTCAAATATGGGGAGATTGTTGGGTCTAAAATTCGACCCAATTGTCTCTGACAAGTAGTTAAACATAAAATAGCCTAATACACCCTCTGAAGGTCAATGAACATAAAGTCTCTGATAGAGATCAGAGAGAATGTCACTTCATATGTCTATCATATGACTTTGATACTCATCAGAAGTGAGATACTCCCTGATAGTTATCAGAGAACATTTCTCCCCGATTATTAATCCGAAGGTGTTACTCACTGATAAAAGAAATCAGTGAGTGTTGTATAAAGCTCAACCAACTGTCTAGCTTTAGGGACGTCAAAGACCAAATGAAGAAAATACTTCACAAACTGATGTGGTGTCAGGGAGTGATGTACAAGGAGCTACAAGCAACACCAGGGTCACTGAGATATGATGTTGTTCCCGTTTCACAATCGTATAAAAACAGTTAAAGCAAATAAACAAACAGATTGTAAACAATGACTGAAATAATGCAAGTAAAAACACACTGATTAATTTTCAACGTTTATATCCTTTATTAGAAATGAATAAGAAAGAATACATTACCCAAGTACTTGCGGAATAGTACTTGGGATTGAAATGACAAAGTATAATAACTCCTCACTAAGCTCAGGCTAAGTCTGAGCACAACTACAAGGAACCACTGAGCTATCTCAGGGACAGAGTTGTATTTGGAGGAGTGAAAGATGGCTTGTGTGTGTGTTTTACAATTAGTTCACAAGCTTGAAATCTTCCACTCCATCTCTTATGCTATTTATACAAGTATGGATTTTAACTCTTTCCTAAGGGACAAACTGACAGGTTACAGAAGACAAAATACTGATGTATTTTGTCTCTGTTTACATTGGCTATATTGGGTAAAGGACAAGGCTGCTTTCTTCTAGTCAGTGATACACTGAGCCTGATAGTTAGCCATTCATGGAAAGTTTGACTTTGGTTGATAAGGACTTCGTCTTATCTGATTCAAATTTATCCCGCCTTATCCCGCTCATACTTCAGTCTTCATTGCCTTCAGTCTTCATTGCCTTCAGTCTTCAACTTCAGTTTGTCTTCAGTGTAAGTAGTTGATGAGGAGTTTCGGGATTCAGTGAGTTATTGTCATCACTCACTGAATCCACTATCTTCTTCTTGACCCGTCTTCACCCTTAAGTTCCGCCTCATCGGTGGAGAGACTTCTTCTTTGTCTTCTTGAGTATCCTGAAGATAGCTCACTGAGTAACTATGCGCTCAATGACTTGTTAACGTTCAAGGGGATAAACACTTGGGGTATTTTCTATCCAAATCCTATAATTAAGGGGTTTGAGTATTTACTGAACCCAACAGTCTCCCCCTATTTGGATATACAAATAGCCTAAGTATTTTATCAGTGTAAGTGAGCAAATGGCTTCTTCTTACACTGAATGTACTAATGAACATAATAAGGAACACTGAATATTTTAACAAAACATACATCGTTTATTGATCAAATTACATAGTTCCTATCACTAGTACAAAAGATAAAACAAAAGATATCAGTCAATATGGATTCCCAGTGCTTCAAGCTTGACCTTCTTCGTGATGAGTGTTTCTTTGTCAGGGTGCTCTCTTATCTTGGCATTCGTGTCATTGAGTAACACGATGTTTTCGGAGTTTGATTTGAGAGGCCACTGGTAGATAGCTTTCCATTCTAGCCACTCCTGCAAGATCAATATCACTCCACCTTTGGAATCTTCGGGTTTCCATAGACATCTATAAAGAAGAGTCCTCTTCGTGCTCTTCAATGCAAAGACAGGTTACAAACTTCACTCCTTCCGTAGCTCCACATTGCGGTCGGGCGAGCACTTTGATTTCAGCCGAGACTCAACCCTTTTCTTTTGCCTGGGTGGTGAGACCGAGATCCTTGTGGTGCGGTTGGGTGGTGAATTCAAGTTGTGTTGGTGCTTCCTCGGTCTTTCATACCTTTTGCTTAGGGATTTCATCGCTCCTTGACCACTTGATTCGCTTCTTAGAAATGATTGGACCAAGCTCATCGAGTTCGATGATCCCAAATTCGGTGAATTTCTTGGGATCATGAACCTCAAGTGTCTTTATCATCCCCCACAGACATTCATTGCCGGTGGTTTGGACTTGGGGATGATTTTTACATCGATGATCTTCTCGGCGACCTTCGCTTGTCATTGACCAATTGTAGTGGTCAATTCTTTCTGCTCGATGGTGCAGCTTTCTGTTCTTTTCATCATGCTTTTTCCTCATTGCAGCCATTTGAGCAGCCTGAGCAACCTTGAACTTTTGTCCAGCCTGACCCTTTTGAAGCTTCTTGGGATCAATTCCAATATTCTCAGCTTTCTCAGCAACAACTTGTACCAGTGCTTCTTTGCTTTTCCTTTCTTCCTCAGCTAGTTTCTTTCTCCTTTCCTCCTTTGCAAGGTAGGCACTTAGCTGTTGTGGAGTAAGCAGATACTGAGTGTTGCCGATGACATAGGGAATCTTCTCAGACTCAGGTGTTTGCATTATGGCTTTTCCTTTATCCTGGCATGATGAAGAGGATGCTACCAAAGGAGGTGTTGTTGTCATGATGGGTGTTGCAACTGTCATTGTCATTATTGTTGTTGGTGGGACTGATGATATGGGTGTTGTTGAAACTGGATGAGTTGGCTCCCCCTCAGTGTGAGAGGGAGTCTCTTCAGTGTCTCTCTCCCCCTCAACTGTTGCTGCAACATCAGTGAGAGCAAGAGTTGCCTCGGATACTGAGGGATTTGGAGTTGCTTGACCTTTGAAGGCTTGGTAAATCTTCGTGACCATAGCCTTGATGTCAGTTGTATCCTGCAAGGCGGTGACCTTTACGCAGATTAACTGAGATAGTTCCAAAGCGGTCATTCTAGGCCCAAGATTCCGGGCCATAGAAGGCGATGCCTTAGCCAAAGTAGTCACTGAGCATCCAAAGAACCCGGTGTTGTGCAAAAGAGGCGAGCGGAAGACTGAAGACCCTGAACATTGGCAGATTTGAGCATGTCGATTAGTTCAGTGAGGTTGGAGGAATTCTTCAAGTAGGCCTCAGTAGCCTCCAGCACTTTGGAGTTGAATGCTGGGTCTTCTTTGACAAAATCCCTTATTTCATCTATCTTTGTGCCACAACCCTGAAGGTGCTTGAGAAATTTAACCAGGTTTTCATCCAGTCTGTGGAGATGTTGATACATTAGCTCCCTGTGCTCATCAGTGTTGCCGTTGAAAGTAAGCACTTCAGATTTTAATTCAGCGTAACTTGAAGTTGCTTCAACGTGTTGATCCCAGAGAACATCAGTAACACTTGAGTAGAATTTCCTAGAAGCCTTTGTGATCCACATTACCAGCTGTCTTTCAGTCAGTGGAAGAATATTATCATACTTCTTTAACTCTTCAGGACAGGATGAAGTAGAGGAGTCAAAGTCAGTTTCTTTAGCATGTGACTCTTCAGTCTCTTGAGGATCAGGTTGATGCTCTTGTTCTTGAGTTTGAACATCAGCGTCCATTTGTTCCCCTGTTGAAAGTATGTCATCTTCTTTGTCGGCCAGTTCTTCATCGAGAATAGGATTTCATTAACTTCAAGAAGCTGTTAATAGACCGGTGGTGGTGATGGGTTCCATATCGTGGTGGTCTTTGTCCTCTCGAGTCTTTGTCCCTGTTGCTCCTTCAAGCACTTGGTGGGTGATTCCTAGTGCTATCCTAAGCGATGGCGGTGATATCCTATCGGTAGGTTATGTGTTTCCCTCTGAGTCTTTGGGATCATTCAGTTGGCCCTCAAACAAAAGCTGTGATTGGCGAGTGTCATCCTTGGGCATTGTAGAAGGCGCTCCCCTACCAGCGGGTTGTATGTTTCCCTCTGGATCTTGAGGAGTAGTAGTTGGGACCAAGGGCACTGACTGTGATGCATCAGTGTCCTTCGTTGTCACCGGGGTGGATGATGTTTGGTCTCTTTTAGGTGGATGATCAGTCTGGGGCTTTCTTTGCCTTTTAGGCTGTGCTCTAGAAGCCTCAGGGCCCTGAGACTTGGGTTTGGTCTTAGTCCCCCCGAGACTTCCCTTTCTCTTTTAGGAGCGGGGTTTGAGACATTGAGTCCCTCCAGTTGTTCTGACAACCATATGGGCGTCAATTCAATTTTAGTGACTTGGGATGGGTCTTTTGAAAATTTGATTGACTCGGGATCTGGGTAAAGCGGTGTATTTGTATTCACGAGGGTAATTGCAACCCAAGAACACTTGTAAAGCAAATGAGACAAACCTAGGGTGCAAACGTTTCGTCCTAGTTTTGCTCAAGAGCTTGGTTACGAGATCACCGTAAATGATCTCCATCAGCAATATGCCACCATCAATGAATAGAGTTAACTTTTTCGGTGGATGAGTGGTTCCCACGAGAACCCGAATCACAAATGTGAATAGGATCTTCCAAGCCGCAGAAATGAGTTCTTGGTGACGGGGTTACGTCCAAAACTTTGGATCTAAAACAATTTGTTTTAACCCATCCTTAAGCGTGGAGGGTTCGGGATGGGCAACATAGTTCAATTATAGTCTAACCCTGTTGATGTACAAAAAGTTTTATAGTCCAGGGTAGCTGACTTTTCCCCATTAAAAATACTGAATTTGATGAGATACTCCCTGAGGGGTCTAAGGTCAGTCTCATGAGTAGAGGGTGTCGGGTCATAGGCCACAGCTGTAGCCCAAAACTCCCTGAGGAGATGAGGCATTTAATGCCAAGTGGGATGAGGTAAGGTTTGAGGGACCTTTGACTTAGATGACAGCAGGATAAAGAGACATATATTCCTATATTAAATTGGTATGTTTACCAACCTAGGACATTTAAGTAACTGATACTTGATGCATTTAGTTACTCATTCAATGCTCAATATCCAAAGTCGGGGTCCCTGAATGAGTCTTACTCATTCGGTGAGAAGGTTGTTTTGGGGTTTTGTTCAGGGGAGCATGGACCATTTCGTAGAGAACTTCTTGAGATTGGGATTTATTTTCGAGTTCTTGACTCTCGATGTCAAGCATTCCCAATTCACTTTCGGTCTCTGAAGGTAGGTTCATCTAAGGGTTTGGTGAAGATATCGACAAGTTGATATTGATGAGGGATGAAATTAAGTTCTATGTCTCCTTTCATTATGTGGTCCTTGATGAAATGATATCCGATATCAATGTGTTTGGTTCTTTGGTGAAGGACGGGGTTGTTGGAGATTGCAATATCTTTGGTGTTGTCACAAAAGATGGGTACCATTTTGTAATGGATGTCATAGTCACCGAGTTGACTTTTCATCCATAATACATTGGCACAACATCCTGCAGTGACCACATACTCGCCTTTTGGAGACATAGCCACCGATTGTTGCTTTAGCACTCCAACAAACCGACTTTCCTCCAAGAAATTGACGGGACCCCGAGGTACTTTTTCTGTCCATGTTGCGACCAAAGATAATCAGTCGAATACCCTTTGAGGTCAAACCACGAGCACTTAGGATAGTAAAGTCCAAGGCTTGGAGTTCCCTTGGTATCTTAGGATTCTCTTGGCTGCAGTGAGATGGGATTCTTTGGGGTTGGACCGATATCTTGCTATTAGAGCGGACTTAGAATTGTATGTTTGGTGCAGGCGATTAGATACATCGATGAACCTACAATCCCCCTGAAATGAGTTTGATTAACTAATTTGCCAGTGAGATCAGGTCCAAGGTTGTTGGAAGGGACCATTGGTGTCTTCACTGAGGTACAATCAGATATCTCATATTTCTTCAAGAGATTTCTGGTATATTTCTCTTGACTGATGGAGATTCCTTTATCATTTGCCTGATTTGTAGTCTAAGGAAGTATGTGAGTTCACCCATCATGCTCATTTCAAACTTCTTTGTCATCAGTTTTTCAAACTATTTGCAAAGAGTATAATTTTTTGAGCCAAAGATGATGTCATCAACATATACTTGGACCAGTATCACATCTTGCTTTGTCCTGTAGATAAACAAAGTGTTGTCTATCTTTCCTCTGACAAACTTATTTTGAATCAGGAAGGCTGAGAGAGTTTCATACCATGCTTTCGGAGCTTGTTTAACTCCATAAAGGGCTTTGTCAAGCTTGCAGACATAGTCAGGGAATTCACTACTCTCAAAGCCAGGAGGTTTTTGAAAATACACATCTTCCTTGAGTTCACCATTCAGGCATGCACTTTTTACATCCATTTGGTAAACTTTGAAGTTCATGTAGGTAGCAAATGCAAGGAAGATCCTGATGGCTTCCATTCTTGCAACAGGAGCAAATGTCTCATCATAGTTAATGCCTTCTTGTTGACTGTAACCTTTGGCTACAAGTCCGGCTTTGTTTTTAATGACAGTGCTGTTTTCATCGGCTTTGTTTTCGAAAACCCACTTCATTCCTATGACAATGACATCCCGAGGACATTTGCTCAAGGCCATGACCTTGTTCTTATCAAACTGTTGAAGTTCTTCTTGCATAGCCTTGAACCCGGCTTGGATGTTTTAGGGCATCGGTGACACTTTTGGGTTCTATTTCGATAGAAAATCGGCATATAGACATTCATTGGTTGAAGCTGAAGTTAACTTAGCGACCATGCTTCTAGTGAGCATGCCTCAGTGGGTTCACCAATGATATTTACAAGCTCAATGTCATGAGATTTTGTCCACTTACTTTGTGGTCTAGGATCTGAGCTTGAAGAGGTCACTGGAAACTCAGGAGTGAGTTCAGGTGCAGGAGCCATAGGATCATTGAGATCATCTGTTGAGATACTTTGTTCAGGTTGGGGTATTTAAATCACAGGTTCCTGAACATTTGGTTCAGTATTTCCTATCCCAGTAGGGACTGATTGATTATCAATGATTTCACTGATGGTTGGTTGAGGAAGGTTGTGGGGCAAGACATAGTATGAGATGTCAACATCAGCTTGATAGGAGGAATTTATTTCAGTGTTGAACTCATTA